>CP092868.1:8071390-8137980 GCA_030710605.1 Cordylochernes scorpioides | reverse complement strand
GTATTAAATAAAGGTTGAAAATATTAATAATAAAAACGAAGTATATTCACCTAAATAATATTAGCTCAAACCAATTTTCCTGAAAATCAATAAAAATCAGCAAAAATTTCCTTTTTTTTCAGACATATACGAAATGTAAGGAAAACATCTCCATATAAACATTTTATCGAAATATAGTTTGTATGTGAAAGATGGAGCAAAATTTATCCGAAAGCTGAAAATAGTAAAATAAAAGAAGTATAACGCCGTGTATACATTAATTCTCTTTTTTTCTAACTGGCGAAACTGCCGGAGGGGTTTACTACTGATGAGTAATCTCATTCCCTAACATGTTCCATCATCAGTTTAATGTTTGTAAAAATGTTTCATTAATACAATAATGATAATATAACTATCTCTAAGATAATGATTTGCATATCTAGATGGCACTATGTCTTCCTCCTCCTCCCCAGATGGGTTTAGTAAGTTTAAGGTTAAGACGAATAATGAAAGAACTTGCAGTAATATTTTATTGAGGTGGTATAGATGGATAAATAAAAGTAATTATGAGATAAAATATGCAATAAATTAATCTTTGTATCTCAAAAACCTAAAATTAAATCAAAAGGCTTGTTGCTGCTGCTGTATATAGTCACAGTGTAGAAAATACTATACTATACCTACTACTTATAGGCTTCTCTCTGTATTCTTAGTTCTCTTCTCTTCAATTACTCTGTAAACTGGCGAATCCTATATAGGACGAGATGTCCTCAATAAAGGCTTTTGTTGTTGTTTGTTGTTGTTAAAATTAAATCATCCAGTAAAGAGTTTCGTCCAATACAGTGAAACAGGAGGTGTTCTCACTGTGGAAGGAAGGTCAGATACTATATCCACACAATATGCGGGATTATAACTTTAAATACACAAAACTGTTATCTCGGTGTGTTGGTGGCCTCTCTCGCAGGGTGTACCGTCATGAGAAATCTAATTTGAAACAAAGTATTAAAAGAAACTCATCCTTGGGTGGTTTAATTTTCATTTTAAATACACCTATCCCCCGATTTACACGGTACTTGTTTTACACGTTTTCGCTTTTACACGGTTTTCCAAATAAGTTTTGTTTTTGTTTTTATCGCACTATACTAAAATGCGATATTCTACTCTATACTACCTATGTTGAAAAGAATATTGGGAGGCTCTGATTCATGAGGGGGCGAACACCTATTCAAATTTGACAGTTTAATATACACCTATCCCTCGATTTACACATTTTTCTCAGGAACGTATCTACCGTGTAAATCGGGGGATAGGTGTATATAAATAAGATTTAAAATATTAAGATGATAAATAAAAAGTGAGATATATACATACTTGTTTTGAAAATAGAGCAATCCATAAATAAATATTTAATTAAAAAGACATATATTGGATCAAAATAGCATTTATTTTACCAATATTTCATTTGGCTGAACGTCAACCTTTATCAGCCTATAATACCTTGATAAAAGTTGGCGTTCAGCCAACTGAAATATTGGTAAAATAAATTATATTTTGATCCAATATATGCCTTTTTATTTTTTTAAATATACATACTTGTATTTCAAATACTCATAGAATAGATTATTTTAAGGAGGAGGGATTGGTGTTAAGAAAGTACAAGTTGTCTGGACAAAAGCTCTTTCAGGAAACTTGCAGTCTTTTAGACTGCAAACCAAATTTACTTGGAAGTACATACAGGAGAGATCTGCCCCCTATATCAGAGAATAAAATCAGTGGGTGACGAAGGATGCCGTTCCAATCTAGGCCGAGGGTAAACTTAGAAAGTTTATCTCATCCTCCATCTTTGCTAAATACCTCTTTACACCGTATTTGCATATTAAGTTGCATACCCCCGATTTAGATATCCCAATTACATAGTTGTTTTAGCTCTGTCTCCCTGAAATATTCTCAACTTGTAGAATTTACATCTTCCATCTTAGAAAGCTTGGAGACTCATGATTTCTATATAACATATATAATATAGACCTAAATCATTTCTTATATGTATATATGGGGTGTCAGTTATTGTCACCCTCTGATTGGTTCTTTCTTGTTTCTCTAATTTATTTTCACGTTAAGACATGTATAAAGAAGTTTAGTATTTTGGTGTATAATCTTATTTCTCCTGTGCACATGTGCGACGTGGGCTAAAACTGATCTAGTATATTTGCATATCGTTAGAATGTATTAAGCTTCCTTTTAACCCCCTCTGTGTTTTATATTATACCGAGTTTATTACTGTTACCGCTGCTTACTTCCCAAATTAAACACACTTCAGATGTTTCATTAATCCTATTTCAAATAAGATAGATTTATATACAGGCCTGTATCTGATATTGAATTGGACTATTTGGCTCATATTCCTAGCACTTAAGGAATTCTTTGTTATTGTATTTAATGAATATATAGACATAAGCTTAGTAGAAAAACAAGTTTTCCATTATGAATAAGTGTTTTTATTGCATACAAATAAAAAGTAGCGGCAAGGCAGTTTCCCATCTTGTACATAAATGTTGTGGGGAGGTCGCCTACATACGGTAGGTAGGTCAGAGGAAGCTATTGAATCCTATTTGACCAACTGGGCGTGGAAATCGCCCCAAAATACCTTCAACACTTCTCGCCGTACACCTAGGGCGTTATATCTCTACGTCTTCTAGATGTAACCTAGTCTTCTTCTTTAAGACTTATTATGTAATCTAGACTTCTTCTTTAAGACTTGTTACGTAATCATGTATTTAAGACATGTTACGTAATCTGGTATTCTTTAAGACCTCTGTTACGTAATCTGGTATTCTTTAAGACCTCTGTTACGTAATCTGGTATTCTTTAAGACCTCTGTTACGTAATCTGGTCTTCTTTAAGACTTATTATGTAATTTAGACTTCTTCTTTAAGACTTGTTACGTAATCATGTATTTAAGACATGTTACGTAATCTGGTATTCTTTAAGACCTCTGTTACGTAATCTGGTATTCTTTAAGACCTCTGTTACGTAATCTCGCTTTAAGACATTTTACATAATTTACCCCCTATTTTAAGACTTATTACGTAATCTAGCTATATACTCCTTCTAGCTCCCATTAACTACCTCAAAGTAACAAAAACAATTAAGTCATAATCAGCCTTTACCAACACTGAGTTGTTATATTGTGTCACATACTGGTCCTTTATAACGTGGGAGGGATTTCCGAGAGATTATATAAATGAAATTGAAAGCTGTCATAATATACTTTATACATATTCTTTTATTTACCTGTTCCAACAAGTAGTTTATAAGAAAATATTTTTAGAATATACAAGAGAGAAAGCTTATGATTCTCAAAAATATATTTACATAATGATTTGTATATATCGTGCAACTTCGTTCATCTACACACTCATTATCTTTGGAATATCTGAACCTTTCTTTCTCTACTGGATCAAATACTGGTCGGGTCAAATATCATAACTCCATCTATCACTTAAAATTGATTCAATTAATGACCTATTTATACAGAGACCTAAAACTGCAATTATGAATATTTAAGATATAGCTCATCAGTGGTGAACCCTCCCAGCAGTTTCGCCAGTTTAATCTGGAAGGGTACACCACAGATGAGCCATGCCTTGCTATTTCAATTTTTTTATAATTGCAGTATTAGATCTCTCTCTTTCTCTCTCTCTCTCTCTCTCTTGTAGAGATACTAGCCGAATGACCCGGGCAACGCCCGGGGTTTACCCGATTAAATGCTTTTATTCAAATACTATTCGTTACAATTATAAATTGGCGCCGTGGATGTCATTCTTGTATAATATATAAATGAGTTTTAAAAATTGTAAAAAAAAAAAAAAATGCATCGGCCGGGAATCGAACCCGGGGCGCCCGCGTGGCAGGCGAGCATTCTACCACTGAACCAAAAGCAAACGGTGACAGAATTAAGAACGCATGACGATGATAACTGTATATTATCCGTGACAGAGGCCACGACAGACGGTCGTGACTATATATATTAATAGTGGAGCATAAATCCGTAGAATTATTTTTAATTATCAAAATATTTGAGTTATATGCAAATGTGTAACACAATTTCTTCCATCATCTAGTAATGTTGTTACATTGGTCAGTTCCCCATTGCCCCACCGGGATTATCTAAATTTAAATAAGAGCGTTGATGTGTCGAGAGGACTAAGAACTCTCGGGAGATGATAAATAATATTTACATATTCAAGGTGTGTAACACAATGGCTGAAATGTTATTTAAAAGGAAGAAACCAGTTCCGCATTTCGACCGTGTTTTCTTAACCTTGTCATCCTTCCTTGACGTGTCTATATAGCATTCTGTCTATCTGTACACAGTCCCCTAGATATACTGTTGTCATCAAGTGGGACAAGATTAAAACATCGACCATATTATTTAAAGCGCTGAATTCCTCTATGTAATTATACATGGCAGGCTTTCATGTTTGGTGTCCTCCTTCAACAATTACCTTAAATAACGCACGGCTCTACCAAGGACTTACAATTCTATTTATTTTTAAATAGAGAAAATTCATGTTTAAATATTTAGGTAATAAAAAACCATATATTAACATGAATCATGAAAATTTCTCTTATAGAATTGTAAATAGTTATAAAACGAAGAGAAATTTTTTTTAAATATACATGGGCTACAAGCTTTCGGGCTTCACGCCCTTCGACGGGTACTGTACCCGTCGAAGGGCGTGAAGCCCGAAAGCTTGTAGCCCATGTATATTAAAAAATAATTTCTCTTCGTTTTATAACTATTTACAAAAAAAACCATATATATTGGATTGAATAAAAATATTTATTTTCCAATATTTCGGTTGGCTGAACGCCAACCTTTGTCAGGTTATTACATTTTTAAATTCAATTCAATATATACCTTTTTATTATATAAAAACTATATAAACATAATTATTAGTTTATAAAATAAATAAAGCTTCCATGGCTAAGTTTACACTTTTTATTTTCAGGCTTTCGGACTTGTCATTCCTTCAACAGGAGTATCACGTTAATAAATTGATGATATTTTTATAGTAAAAGAAGATTTGCCGAGGGAAGAGTTTATTTTTTAATCATGATAAAGAAAATATTTCCTTAGAGAATCTTATTTTATTTATCAGTTTACCGAAGACATTTTATATTATTTATAAAACATGATGTTGCTGGAGTCCTTCAAATGGCAAATACCAATCAATGTTCAATGTCTTTTAAAAAAAAGGGAGAAACCCACTTCTACCGTCAAATTAAATTCTAAAACTGACCGCCATCATTGATCGTTTCTGCAATCGCTCAGATACTTGTCAGCTATAAATCCATAACACCAGTTTTTGGTAAATTCGAAACTTCAACCATGGTTTCGGACTGTATCCTTCGTCAGTTCAAGGCATCTTAGATTTCATGAGAACCACCACGGATTCATGAAATTTGTCAATGCTAATATAGCGGGTCTTACACTGACCATTAGTCTGAGAAATTTCAAAGACGGTAAATAGATAGTGCATAGTTTTTAACATCGATTTTGATGGGAGAGGTGACTTCTCTTAATTAATTAATTTTCTCTGCCACTATAGATATTTCCATTTATAAATCAATGTTTTACGATATTCATATGAATAAAAAGAATTGAAATTGGTTCGTTGTGGACGTATCGTAATCAGCCCAAGGTATATTCTTGTATGTTCTGTCCTTGAAGGAAAGATTAAAAAGATGAAAAGAATGAAATGAAATGAAGAGAACACGTCCCACATGAAATAAAAGACAGAGTGTCAATCTCCCAGTAAAAGTGGGCACTTGAAAACGAACTGGATCATTGAAAGTATATGTAAACCAAGTTTAAAATGGCGTAAAGTGCGTAATGCAGTTCTGGAGATAGCGTACATCAAAATAAACCTAAAATACATTTCTTTATCTCACACACAGCCATCACTGCATATACAAGAATCGTAGATAGCTAGGGAGAGAAATTTTTCTTCAAAACACCAAGTTTTCAAAACTCGACGAGGATGGTTCTAATTTTACAATATCCCAAAAATTTTCAAATTTGTTTTTCTTTCATATTTTATTTTATTTTTTATTACTTTTTTTGTGGAGTTTAATCGTATTTTTTATAACATTTTCTCTCTATCAAGCGTAATTCACATTATATAATGAAATTACATCAAAACTTTAATGGAATCCATCAAATACCTGTCATTGTGTTGGAATAAGTGAATAAAATATGCGAGGAAGTGTGTGGCGGAAGAGACAAAGGGGAGATGACGGCTGTAGGTCAGGCGGGGTACAAAAGGAAGAGAACACACCTAATTAAATACTCTCATTTGCATACCCCCAAGTTGCATAGCCTGGGGGCGCCGCTCGAGATGGATGGCGGTATCTGGATTAGGCTTAGTAATGGGGTGGCCTACACCTTTCCTTGGGTCGACCATTTTATTCTTTTTCTTCTATCAACTGCGCGTCAATAACCCCATCTATCGATTAAAAACGAAAGCCTTCTATAAATAGGATTTTACAAAACAATCCTTCATCCTTATTTGCATACTTGATACATGCATATTTACTATTAATTCACACGTTAAATTTTTATCAGTTTATTCACACCAATATTTTAAACTTGTTAGAGTCTTACATTTAATTTTTTTTTTAAATCAAAATATATATATTTTTTTATCGTTTGGCCAAAATTAAATTTAATTATTTCCCCATTTTTTGGGGGAATTAATTGAATTGTTTCTTGTTTTTTAAGTGTTATAAATAGATTTTTTAACAAGAATTATCTTCCTCCCTTTTCTATCAGTTCCGTCTAACGTTACGGATTTCCAGTTTATGGTTTTTTTACTTTATTTCCGCTCCTGTTTGTTTCCCGGTTTTCTAAAAGTAAAACAAAACTTCCTCCTAGCCCATAATTCCTTGCGTGGACGTATCATCAACGGCTAATGTACTAAAAATAGAATTAAGAGATTTTTTAACCTTTTTTTTTTTACCTCGATGCTTAGGAAATAGAGAGCATCTCTTGATCGTGTAACTGGCTTACGCCATCTATCGGAATAATTTTCAACTAATCGTTAATTATTCCAGAATATTAATCAAAAGAGGGTATTTTCTTATCAATATTCTTGAATAATTAAAAAACAAACATTAGTTAATATTTTGAGTCAAAAGGCGATCCATCAATTAAGATTATATAAAAGGGCGTACCTGGATCTGTAAAGAAAAAAAAAAAATTTCCTCAAAATATTTCAAGAGATTGCTCCCTCTTTATCAATTTATTGTACAGTTAACTTAATTTTTGACCAATGACAAATTTGTTTCCATGTGATCTACAAGAATTTGTAAATTAAGTTTACTGTACAATAAATTGATAAAGAGGGAGCAATCTCTCGAAATATTTTGAGAAAAAAAAATGTTTTTTTTTTCTTTACAGATCTAGATACGCCCTTTTATATAAAATTGGTTAATACTGCCACGTGGAAAATTAGGAAAGACAAACTTATGGATAACACAGCAATTTATTTAAGTCAAGAACAAACTATGAAGGATAAACAAAAGATAAGCAATGAGGGAAGTTTACAGAGTAGCAAAATATATTTTTAAAATGATACTATGTCAATAAAATGATAAATACTTCGCTACAATATGTATACTGATATATCATTTTTATTTTTACATTTAGATTTTTTGTCATTCTTAATGAAACATCTATGATTTATGTAATATTTTCATCTCTGTGCGAATTTTCATACACCTGATGTTTAAGTTGGTAAGACCTTTCCCGATATGCTCTGGTCTTCAGATAACAACAAAAACAACCAGAAATATATATTATTAATTCCCGATTTGAAACCAAGTTGGAATATAGATTGATATTTTGCCGGGGTGATAATGATCAGTAAAATAAAATAGATAGCGTCTAGTTTTGACGTATATTTTGACGTAAGAGGTAACCTTTATTATTATAGACCAAGCCAGAAAATATCTTTAGAATACTAGTTGAATATATAGCTTTCAATACTATATCAGTTTATTAATGATAAAACATATTGCCACGTGGAAAATTAGGGAAGACCAACTTCGGGATTAGACAACAATTTATTTCAGGCAAGAACAAACTATGAGTAATAAACAAAAGATAAGCAAAAGAGGTAAGCGTACAGAGTATAGAAAATATAAACATAAAAATAATACTTTGCTAATAAAATAATACTTTGTTACAATATGATGATGGTGTCTTGTCCATGGAGCAGATCGGTCCGTGCACCATGATCACAATATGGGCCAACTGAGGAAAAAAGGCAGTAGCATGGATCGTCAATTTATGATTTTGTTGCTCCATGGAAAGAGGGGTGTCATATCTCCGTTAGTCAGCCACATTTCAGAGTTCCCTGTTTCACGGTTACCGTAGCGGCTCACGACACCGTACTACAGGGCCTTACTATGCTGCTTCTCCCGCCCGCCACGTAGAGGAGGGGTTGAACTTCTGCGCAGGGAAAAAACATATGATGAAATAATTAATGAAAGAATGAAGCATACAAATGATTTCTTGTTTCATTTTAGTGATTAAAAATCCAACCAAAGAGCTGTTTCAATGCTCGAAAGCCTGTTCGTTTTTTAAAACTTTTAATAAAGCAGATTACATTAAATATACATTGACTCCATCCTTTTTTAAACATTTTTTTTATATACACTAGATACTTGATTTTTTGTATATTTTCCAACTATATAAAAGTCAATTCTGACTGCGATGGGAAAATCATTCAACGCGTTCTTTATATTATATTGATATATTAGAATAGATTTAAACTATTTTTGAAGCGCATGTTTTTTTTTTTTTTAATAAAACAATAATTTCTACTTCCCTTACTGCAATGATAAAATAATAGGAGATCCTGAATCATCATTGGTGAACCCTCCCAGTTATAATATAATATGTTTAAATATATTTGACCATCGACCAATATTATTGTTTTTTTTATAAATATGTAAAATACATCTAACTTTACATTATTAGTATGTTGCACTTTGTTCACTTAAGATAAATAAAATAAGTTTTTTATAAAATATATCTTTCATCAATAATAAGTATAAACAAAACATATTAACACCAGTGATAGATTAACACTGGCGAAATTGCTGGGAGGGTTCACCACTGATGAGCCAGGACTTCCCATTATTTTATTCATTTTTATATACTCTGTAGAAGGGCAGAAATGCCCGAAAGCTTAAGATTACATTTAATAAAAAAGGAAAAGAAACCCATCTCCAGAAACCTGTGTTGTATTATTTGATTTATAACACTTAGAAAACTAAAAACTTAGAATAGGCTGTTCGTTTTGAATATGTTCATAAAACGGATACATTATTCGAATGTAATTACAGTTAAACCTGTCTATAGCGCCCCTTCTTGGGACTCACCAAAATAGGGTGCTATAGAGAGGAGGTGCTATAGACAGGTCATTTTTAATGTAAAAAAATTACATTTTAATGTTCAAAATCGGGCGCTATTTAGAGGGGGCGCTATAGACAGGTTTAACTGTATAATTGTAAAACGACATTTGAAAATTATCCCGCATGTGTTTCTTTTCAACGAAAAATCAAAATTCTCCTTAAAATAAATTTTGATTTTTCGTTGAAAAGAAACACATGCGGGATAATTTTCAAATATCGTTTTACAATCACAGGCCACATTATATTGTATTAACTATATAATTGCTCACATAACATAAAATGTCAATTTTAAATATCAATTTATATATAAATAATCCCTATGAAATCACTTTCTACTTGATACATATAATGAAAAATATTTAAAACCTTCACGGAGTTGTATCTTTTTATATAAAATAAATGACTAAAATATTTAACCCTTATGTTATAAAAAACACCAATTATCACCTTTAAGAATAAATCAACCAAACGATAGGAATAAATATATCGTCTGCATTCTATTACAAAATCGCCATTTTGAAAATAATCAATTTTCTTTTACGCGGTTCTAACACCTGAATATTAAAAAGTAGGCAACTTAGGTCATAAATATCAGATAATAGGGATATTTATGTTTTTTTATATAATAATAATAAAATTGTTATAGATTACTGTGGGTACCTAATGGAGGTACTTAATTCTATTGTGATGCTAAGTAAAATATCCTATTATTCTATGAAGGCCTTCTCCATTACAATTAGCCTGGCAACACTGGATGGAAGTTTAATCGTCTGTGATTATTAAACTATCGTTTGATATCTTCTTTTTTATCTTTTTTTGTTAAGTTTTCTGTTGTTAAATTATTTCTGTGTCACTTTCATCATTTATTGTTTTCGTTTCTATTGTTTTTTGTTTGTTTCGTAATTGAGAGCACATTTGGTCATTTAAAAAATTGTTTGGCGTTTTATTTAATTTTTTTTTATCTTATGAAAATATATTTCTTGAGGTTATGATAATCATTATAGGGTAATTAATTGTGGTTGTTTAGTAAATAATAAATGTGTAATTAAGGGATAATTAATTTGTTTTAATAATACAATGGAAGTTATTTAGACATGACGCACAGTGACATCTATCTTTGAAAAATGTAAACATTTAAAGTACTATTTTTTAATTATTATTTTGACTTTATATATAAGATAAATTTCTATAACCATTAAAATGGAATATGCAAATATTGGGAAGCGCCTGGCTCATCATTGGTAAAATCTCACAGCCCGTTTTTTTTACCTTCAGTTTATACAATAATGGTTATCTTAATTAATTTATTTGTTAAATGATATCTAATGGGTATGCAATACACACATAAAAAAAAACTTTATTGAGACATGCACTCATTAACAAAACTTAAGAAAGTGGAAAGTCTTTGATGTCTCCGGTCGTCTTTTTTTTTTTTTTTTTATGGAGACAGAGGTAATTTTGTTCACACTTAGATCTCTAGTGTGTCTTCAATAAAGGTCACTGTAATATCTTTCAGAGTTATTGGCTGAATCCCGATATATACAAGGTATGTCCCATAAGTTCCCGGACTGGGTCCATAAAAAAAATAAATAAATGAAAAATGTAAATGAATTTGACTGTTTATTATAGAAAAAATATCTGGCTACACGGTGGTACCAATATCGAGGCGGTACGTGCACGCGCCCCAAAGTTATTCTAATTTATTTAAAGGTTACACATAGCGCTGCGGCGATTTTACGATGGAACGAAAATTGAAGCAGAGGATTTGCATAGAATTTTGTGTGAAACTTCAAATATCAGCAACCGAAACTTTTTAAATGCTTAATAAAGCATTCCCCAAAGAGAACAATTGTTTTTGAATGGCATTCTAGATTTAAAGCCGGCAGAATTTCCATTGAAGATGATCTTCGTCAAGGACGCCCAAAAATTTCAAAGGACTGATGAAAATGTGCAAAAAATCACCGATTTGATAAAATAAAATCCTCGAACCACTTTGCTGGAGCTAGAGCAAGACACAGGCATCTCTAAAACAACGATTGGAAGGATCGTAACCAAATCAAAAAGACTCCTGCAAAATTCATCCCAAGATTCCTCACTAATGAGCAAAAACTGTGTCGGCTTGCAACCTGTGAGGACATGTTGGAAATGGCAAGAACGGATCCGGAATGGAAAGACAAGATAATCACAGGCTACGAGACATGGGTCTATGGCTATGATCCTGAAACCAAGCATCAATCTGCCGAGTGGAGATGTCAGGGTGAGCTTAGACCCAAAAAATCCAGATTATTGAAATCCAGAAACAAGGTGTTGCTGGTCGCTTTTTTGGATAAAAAGGGCATTTTTCATCACGAGTATCTTCCTGCAGGCCAAATAGTTATCAAGGATATGTATTTGGGCATTATTCGCCGTCTAAGGGAAGCGATTCGAAAAAAAAAGGCCAGAAAAATGGACTAATGGTGGCTGGATCCTACACCATGACAATGCTCGCCCTCACACAGCGCACTTGATGACTAGCTTTTTGGCGAAAAACGGGACACAAATCCTACTTCAACCACCCTATTTCCCAGACATCGCACCAAATGACTTTTTCCTGTTCCCCAAACTTAAAGCAGTTCTAAAAGGAAGACATTTTGACACCAGGGATGACATAATAGAAAAATCGCCGTTAGCATTGAAGAGCATTCCAAAAGAGGCTTATAAAAACTGTTTCGACAATTGGGAGAAACGATGGCGCTGGTGCGTTGAAGCAAGGGGGGATTACTTTGAAAAGTTTTAATCAAATTTTTAAAAAAAAATCTTACCTTTTTTTTTATGGACCCAGTCCGGGAACTTATGGGACATACCTTGTATATATATGGTAATTTAAACCAACAACCCCATATTGTATATAACTTATAACAAGATTTTCATGTTGTATAATAGAAACACATCTGTAAATGATTATACGCATGATTGACATGTGTCATTACATCATCATATGTAATGTACTTTGTACAAACTGAGGATAAATAAATAAAACTCTGTAATAGATTAAGAGTTGAGCTAACGCAGAGATCGAGCATATAGCAGTCACAAAACAACAAGGTCTAAAAATGGAAACTACCACGGCGCCAGTTTAGATTTACACCAGACGATCCAGGCCCCTCTCGCATGTGCTGTAATGCAATGCTCCCCTTTCTCAGAAAAGGTATATAAGGCCCCCCCGTCTTAGTCAAAAATACAGTCACTTTACAGTCACTTGATAGTTAGTTCACCCTCAGCGCAAGCCCACGTCGGTTGTCATCAAGGTCCTCCTCATCCACCATGTAGTCAGTAAGAACTCTTTTATCTCCATCTTTCGCTCCTAGCTCAACTTTTATCTGTTCACGGAACTTTCTTAGTGCAACTGTGTCTTCGTTTTTTGTGTGGACATTCCCAAGCTTTCCACTCTGCCTCGACCACGACTGCCTGTACTTTGTGAGAACTGTAAAAGGTCTTCCAAGGTGCAGAGAGGTACTGGAAAACTCCCCATCCTGACTGTTCCTCTCGGTCAACACAGTATAGCGAGAGTCAACACTTCATCATCACAAAGTTAGTCGACAGGACTCTACAAGAGGCTACCAGACCTCACCACATATATATGTTAGATTTCTGTTGAAAAAGATAGAGAATTGAAGGTGCAGTCGTGAAAAAGGAAAGATAGTTATTTACTTATCAAGTAGTTTTTATTTTCAATTACTTAAAAATAATTACACATTAAATATTTTTCGCAGTAATATAGAATTTATAAAACGAATCCTATATTCGTGAATTTAAAAAATAGGTAGGTTAACTATACATATGTATTTACAACAATATTCAAAGTCAAAATTCGAAACTATTTTAAAGGCGTAAGATTCTTTTTGAAATTAAACAATTTCTACTGCCCTTACTGCAATGGAAAAATTAAAGGGAGAGCCTGGCTTTTTTTTCCATTGCAGTAAGGGCAGTAGAAATTGTTTAATTTCAAAAAGAATCTTACGCCTTTAAAATAGTTTCGAATTTTGATAACAGATGGCGCGTTAGTGCATCATATTATAAATATATTCAAAGTGTTATGTTCTAAATCTATGGTCAAAAATAAAAGAATAGTCAATGATGAAAATAATATACATGTTTTTAAAAAATAAAATATTTGCATTTTAGATTATATATATGTTAAAAGGTACAACTTCCTTTTGTCCATGAGTGGATATGCGGCAATATATGGCACTTTGCACATTTAATGACTTCCTTTAGGTTAAGTTAGGTTAAATTATATTTATAATAAAAATACATTAAAGTGGAAAAGTTTTTCATCAAATTGTAATAATTTCGCAATTATATATATATATATTAAAAAGGTGTAAAATATCGTTATTAAAGTAGGAAATGTTGACTTTAAGAGTCGAAAGCCTATATTCTATAAGCGCTATTAAAAAAAAGCGCTATCTTTTAAAATAAATATAAACTAATCATCGATTTTTAAAATTATTCCATAATTGGGCAAAAATATACCCTTTCTTAATTAATCAAGAAAATCTAACCACATACACGTTTCAGGCTGTTGGCCTTCATCAGAGTAGTGCAGGCTGTACCTTAACGAACAAAAAAGTTGGTCTTTGAGGCTTCTTCTGAAAAATAAATTCTGGAATAATAATTTAAAAAAAAATACGACTAGTTAATATTTATTCCGACAGATGGCGCAAGTCTTCAACAACTTTTAGTTTCTCGACCAGGAGATACCTTTTTCTTATAATGATTTTTTAAAATTTTTATTTCAATTTAAAGCGCTATGTCCCCTTAGGGACACTTGCGCTGTCATACATGTATGCCTTTACATTTGTCTATACATATATATACAATACTTTTAGGCCGTGAAAAGAATAGTCATATGATGTTAACAATGAGAAAGAGAGAAAAAAACGAGAAAAAATAATTGTGTACAAAAGAAAGAAGTGTCTGTCAATATGTACAATCAGCATAATATAAATTATCAGTTTCTTAAAATATATTTTTTTCTTATAATTATCCCAATATAATTTCACTTTTCTACTATTTTTTTACAAACATTTGTTTGTTGAAAAAAGATTTGAATAAAAAAAGTAGGTGGACGAGTGGGTAACACCCTCGATTCCCGACAGCCATGAACCGGGATTTAATCCCGCGTTAAAATTTTGTTTAATATATGTAAATAACCTTCACATTCAATGTTGCAATTATCATAAACTAGGTTGCTCTTGTTGAGTGGTACCTAATTAAGTGATTTTGAAGATTTGAATATCCGAAACATTCCGTT
Source organism: Cordylochernes scorpioides (assembly GCA_030710605.1). Classification (NCBI taxonomy): domain Eukaryota; kingdom Metazoa; phylum Arthropoda; class Arachnida; order Pseudoscorpiones; family Chernetidae; genus Cordylochernes; species Cordylochernes scorpioides. The sequence continues at coordinate 8,123,222 of CP092868.1, read as the reverse complement.
GATAAATTATTTATAAACAAGACCTTTCGAGTAGGAGGTTCTTCAACAAAAGAAATGTGAGATACAGGTAATCTATCTGCCAGATCGGTCGCATTTATCGAAGGACCTCTACTCGAAAGCTCGGTTTGTTTTACGGCGAAATAAGGGAAACTTTTCAACGGTGTTTTTTTCTTCTTCACTTTAACCCAGTTTTTAGCGATACCATGTTTACCCAAGTTTAGGTCAAGGTTAGGTTGTAGTTAGGTTAGGTCAGCCCGTGACGTCATGAAATCTAAACAAGATAATCTGGGACAGCGTTCGGCCCAACTTGATCCATACATCAATCATATGTTTAGTTTATTTTTTCTCCTGTAGAAAGGTCTAAAGCTAGAATCATAATTAATTTTTTCAAAAATAAACTTATCCTCTGTAGTCTGCTATTTTTTAACCTTGATAAAAGAAAGCACTTTTAAAAAATAGGGATATTTACACTCGTGTGTGTGGAGACAAAACTTAAGGAAGTTGTACCTTTTAGCATGTATTATATATCGGGATCCAGACAATAACTCTGAAATATATTACAGTGACCTTTATTGAAGACACACGAGATAACCAAGTGTGAACAAAATTCCCTTAGTCTCCTTAAAAAAATTTAGACGACCGGCGATATCAAAGATTTTCCACTTCCTTAAGTTTTGTCCATGAGTGTAAATCCTCTCCTATAGGTAGTCGCTTATTGGAGGTATTTTACTTAGTCGTGTTTAGCTTGAATCTATCGGTTTGTTTTACTTTATCGAGTATTTTTGGCCCGAGAATTGTTTCCTGGAGTTTTACAAGTAAATAAATAAAATTATTAGGAACTAACATCAATTGATTTTTGCTGTGGTAGATAGCGCTTTCCAAGTTGAGTATTTGAAAAAATGTCGAAGGTTGGGGGTTATGTCATTTGTTTTATTTGATCAAAGTGGTAGGTGTCAGGGAAGGTGGTCGTTCAATAGATAGGTCGCTTATGAGAGGTTATACTGTATATTAGATAAAAGATAGAAGCGCGCCATCTATCGAAAGGAATGTAAACGATATGGCGCTAGGTTGTCTTAAATAAAACCATTTTATATCATTCTTAATGCGTGAAAATAAATTCGGAATGTTTTTATCTCAATGGTGAATCCTTCCAGCGGTTTCGCCAGTTTAATCTCCCAGACCGCTCTTTAATTATTCCAGAATTGGCTAAATATCGTTTCTTAATAAATCTTACGGCCTAAATTACCTATTATTTGATTTTTTTTCAGAAATCTCAGAGATCAGAATTGATTGGTTGTTGAGGTACAGCCTGCACCACGCTGATGTGGGTTATCAGCCCGAAACGCGTACGTGGTTAGCTTTTCTTGATTAACCAAGGTATTTGGCTAAGAACGGAATAATTAAAAGTCAATGATTAGTTAATATTTATTCCGACAGATGGCGCAAGCCATCAGCAACTTTTAGTTGCACAATTAGGAGATACCTTTCTGTTAATTTATTAACCTGATCACAATACAATTTTTCACTTTTGTATAATTTTTTAAAAATATAAAATTTGTAATAGTTCTGATATACCAGGAGTTCTTCCTACTTCACCCAGTCATGATGGTTGTCAAACAGACACCATCAAGGGTCACAACTTGATATCCTAATATTGTCACAAAGTACTTTAATTCAACTATTTTGTAGATATGTAAATTTTCCAACTAGTTTTTCTATTAATTCATTTTTTTTTTTGGGTCTATGTAAATTTTTGAGAAATAGTTTTTTTTTAGGCTGGCTCTCTAGAATAAGAGACACAAAGCATATAGTTGTTGTTTGTTTTCTTTATTTGACAGTGTGTTGAATAAAACTTACTTTTGAGTTTGCTTCGTGATTCCGTGGCTTACCAGCGACAGAATTAAAGAAAAGATCGTAACAATATGATTGATTGGAGATAAGAAAGAATGAATCCTTCCAATAATTTTTCCATCGTAGCAAGAAGTAAGACAGTAAGAATTTGTTTGTTTTTGTAAAAAGTGAATTTCGAGGTGAAGAATTCCAATGTGATATACTTGCACTCACTTAGCAGAGTCACATCACACACCCTATGCACTTTACTTCTCATGGCTTGTACCCTCTGTACTTGGGATATATAAGTAAGGGGGAAAGATAATATAAAAAATGAAGCTTTAAAGCACAAATGTTTCTTTGGCACATAAAACAAACTTCTACTGTCCTTACTGCGATGAAACAAAAGAAACATTCGTACTTCCATTCCCTATATATAGATAGAACTTTTAGGACAGTCTTTAAAGCTTCATTTTTTATATAATCTTTCCCCCTTACTTATATATACCAAGTACAGAGGGTACAAGCCATGATAAGTATAGTCTGTGGGGTGTGTAACGTGACTCTGCTAAGTGAGTGTAAGTACATCACATTGGAATTCTCCATCTCGAAATTCACTTTTTACAAAAACAAACAAATTCTTACTGTCTTACTTCTTGCTACGATGGAAAATTTATTGGAAGGACTCCTTCTTCTTCCTCCTTCTTATCTCCACTCAATCATATTAGGATATCAAGTTGTGACCCTTGTGGCGCAAGCCATCAGCAACATGGCTTATAATTAATTTATGCCAAACTGGCTCTTTATCCTTATTGTTTACGGAAGAGCATTGCTCGATGCAAATATTTATATATAATTCTACTGTCCTAAAAGTTTATGCCCATAGTTTACTTGAATACCATTTCTAAGATTCCGCCTTCAGTGTAGCAGCATATATAATCAGAAACCTAAAATACAGTATTAGATCTCTAATTGGCGGTCTGGTAGATTAAATTGGCATAAACCAATGAGAGGGTTCACCACTGATGAGCCAAACCCTCCTAATATATTTACATCACAGTAAAGAGAGTAGAAGTTTATTTTATATGTATAAAAGCAACATTCCTACTTGTTGATGTTAATTATTTAAAATATTCATTTTCATTCTGTGATTGAATTAATCTGTGATTTAATTTATTCTGTGGTGTTGAGTGTATATATATATATGTATTTTCTTTGAGTAGTGTGGGAGAGAGTATATGTGGAGACGTTTAGCCGTAAGAGTTTGTAAGAGTTATTTAGATTTATTATAGAAATTTAAATTCATAGTTTTTTGTGCCTTCAATAAAGAAGTTTTATGTTATAATAGAGAGTAATTATTAAGATTCTCCCAACACTACTTTAATACTTACATTTATTATATCATTTATTTATTACATTTTGTTAATGATTTCAACTGTGATATTATAACACTATGCGGCGCTGAGTTTGTATATACAAAAATGTAATGTCTCGATAAAGGTTGGCGTTCAGCCAACCGAAATATTGGCAAAATAAATATTTTATTCAAAATCCAATATATGTCTTTTTATTATCTAATTTAGTATATATAGATGGCGCGTTATTACATTATAAAAGATGATAGGCTGATACATCCATCCACTTTGATATCAAGACGGTCTTTGAACGATGTTTCCAGTGGCCACCGCTAGACGGCCTTCACCTGCTGCCATCTAGTAGCCAGTTTTGTAACTAATTTCCTCACACGGGGACGGTGGCTAAATGTGGTCACAATTTTACTACACATCTTTCTCTTGGTTGTGTAACTGCCTCTCTATATAACTTTTTATTTATTTACATCATATGTATTTTTTAATTTTTTCTATTTTTTAATTACAAAGTAATTAATTAATTCCATAAGTATGGAGCCACTGATGAGCCAGGCCTTCCCAAATATTCTCATTGAAATAAGGACAGATGGAAATATTGTTTAATTCTAAAAAGAAACATTACTTCGATAAAAATAGTTTATAATTTTGAAAATAAATGAAATTCACTTTCAGAAATACAGAAATATAAAAGTTACTATTTACAATTCAGCAATAGAAACAGCTTTCCACTTTGCCAACAACCCCCTAGGATTCAGAGGGCCTTTTTTTCCCACTTTATCAATCACCATACTTGCATATATATAAAAGTTCCAACACGAAAGTATATTTTTAGTATTAAAAAAGTAAAAAGTATTATTCAACTTTTAAAATGTATTTTTATTTAATTTCGTAATGGGGGGGGGGGGGGAGTAATAAAAAAGTGATGATAAAAAATATGTACACAAAGAAGCTCTCCCTTTTAACCTGAAAGACACACACATCTCTTGATTCCAACTACAGCTAATGACTCACTCACGCACAAAAAGCAAGGCGGTTGAAAGAAACCCGAATGAGCCAAGCCCTCCCAATATATTTTTTCATCGCAGTAAGGGCAGTAGAAGTTTGTATTATGTATAAAAGAAACATTAGTGCTTTTAAATCCTTTCATTTTATATGTATAAATGGCGCGTTATTGCTTTGTGTTAATTTATGCCGAAAGAGTTGAGTTGCCCTGAACACCAAAAAGAACTTACTGTACATAGATCCAATCTGTACCATATTTAAAACAATAAAAATTATTTGACATTTGACCAAAAGCAAGGGTTCTCTATAGATTGGTATAAAAATACGTTTCTTCTTTAAACTCTTGATTTAATTTAATTAAGCGAAAACTTTTAAACGTTTGTATTTTTAGTTAATGGTTTTTAAGTTATAATATGGAAATTTTATTCTCTTCCCCTAACTTTCAAATAGAGACTTAAAATAAGTAGAATTTACCCAAACTAACTAGGTCGACATGTCCTGCCATCTATTGAGGAAAAACGTAACTAAAATAAATCAAAATTCGTTCTGACTTGAGAGAAAGAGAAACCTCGCGTATATATTTTAAAAAGTATATTACTGTTTCACGTAGAATAACATATTTTTTATTAATTTAAAAATATATACGTATAATTTCATATATTCTAAATTGCTTATATTGGGTTGATGCAAAAATAATGGCCGATTTGTAGTGACAACTTTAAAAAGCAATAATTCGTTACAAAAGCAAACCTTATATAAATATTTTGTAAAAATGTATATATTGTCAATCTTTATTGTTTTATCAAAATATTTGTGGAGAAGAGGATTACTCAATGATGTTTTCCTTATCATTAGTTGTATGCGTTTCTGAAGTCCTAGAAGCATATGATCATGGGTTTCCTAAATGCCACCGTGTATATTCCTTAGGAAAATGCGCAATATATGACCTCATGGACAAAACCTTAGGAAGTGGAGTGTCTTTGATGTTGCCCTTTTGAAGGAGACAGATACAATTTTGATTACACTTGGTTATCTCGTGTGTCTTCAGTAAAGGTCACTGTAATATCTTTCAGAGTTATTGTCTGAATCCCGATATACATGCTAAAAGGTACAACTTCCTTAAGTTTTGTTCATGAGTGTATATATATCTAATCACATATAATAAAGCGTCTGTTCGTTGAAGCCGAATAGGATTGGTCCATTCAGTGTGACGTGGCGTGTGACGTGTGACGTGACGTCGGCAATTTATTCGGTGAATATTTGAGGAATAATATTTTTTAAATAATTTTATGTTTATGTACAAAAGTTTATGTACAAAATAAAAAATGTGAAAACAAGGAATGAACATGTAAAAGATAAATGAATTAATGATAAGAATCAAGAATGATCATTTGAGAAAAAAGAATCAAGGTGGACAAAAACAAAAGTTTAAATTTACATATGTTGGTCTCGCTAAATTTACATATTTGTTAGGTACGCTTTCTGATATTTACATAGGAAATAAGTAATGAAGTAAAAATGCAAATTTTAAATATAAAAACATTGTGAAATAAGATTAAATAGGAAATATCAAAATCACCAAAGTTATTTTATTTTTATAAACAATGTCTCCTAAAAGAGCCCTTTCTATTGTTGAGGCCATCGAAGCAAAGCAACGTCGTATTGAACAGCAGCGACAAAGACGTTTAAATTCACCCGTAAGAGAACGGCATAATGAACAACAACGGCAATACCGAATGAATATGAGCGAAAATCAAAGAGCCCTTCAAAGGGAAAACAGTAGGCTGAGGATGCAAAGAATTCGACAGGGAGATAATCTACCTTTGCCAACAGGGACATGTTTCGAGGAAGATCAAATTCCCCTGCACTTTTGTGGCCAACTTGATCAAGTTTGCCCAAAATGTAGAGCAAAGTATTTCGAATTGGAACAAACGACATACAGTAAAACTTTTCATAAATGCTGTTCCAAAGGAAAAGTCGAACTTGAACCGATTCAAACCTCTCAATCCACCTGCTCTAGCCGATCCCGTCCTTGGACGGGCCTTTCTACTAGTATTCTATAATTTGATAAATAATATTTATTTATAGTAAACAATTAGATACGCTGTAGTATAAAAATACAATACACTCCTCAATGCTCTTCTAATCTATTACACTGATTACATTACTGATAGAGGTAGTTGCCAATCACTACTCACAACCCAGCACATCCCTAGAGAATGAGATTCTCCCAATAAATAAATCTGTTTGACGCCACCATGGAATGGGACCTCTACTTAGATTGTAAATAAAACAAATTATATCATTACTCTTCACAATTCATTCTTTCATACCTCATCCTTAAGGTTAGAAATAATCGTCATTTCTCCTTAAAATTAATTTTGATTTTTCGTTCAAAAGAAACACATGCGGGATAATTTAAAATGTCGTTTTACAAAGAAGACTTCGGTTATAAAGACAGCCCGGCGATATTTGTACGTGGCTCCAGGAACCTGGTCACACAACCTGATAAATAATAATAAATAATTAATTACGGTAACTATGACCACCGCTATAGGTGATCTTCGCACCACTTTGGCATCATGCTGGACGATACAACTGGTGTGTGAGGTATATCCTGAGGTCGGGATGCTAGGACAAAGGAACATAGAATGCCTTTAAACTTATTGGAATCGTGGCGATACCAACACATCACCTATGCTCTGAGACAGTAATTATGGCAATAACCCCTTGGTATCATCATCCACACAAACTCTACTCTTACTTAGCTTCCATACTTTACGATTTGGTAAACTTCCACGCCGCCCCAAGTTCTGCATTCCTATCAACCCATCTTTCTATTCTCCAGTAATATTCTTCTAGATGAAAAATATATAGTTTATAAAGATTTTGGCATATAGATCCGCCATGACACACATTTCTAATTAACTATTGATACTCTACCCTCTGACACTGTAATCATATTGTAACAAAGTATTTATTAATTTTATTATTTTTTATCAACAGAGTGGTTATTTTTATGTTTTATATCTTGCGACTCTATAAATTTACCTCGTGGCTTATCTTTTGTTTACAATTCATAGTTTGTCCTTCCCTGAAATAAATTGTTGTCTCCTTCTGAAGTTTTTGTCTTCCCTAATTGTCCACGTGGCAATATTGTAAGTAAAACAATATTGTTGGAAGATATTTATAATACAATATAATGCGGCTTATGATTGTAGAACGAAGTTTGAAAATTATACCGCAAATGTTTCTTTTGAACAAAAAATCGTAATTTATTTTAAGGAGAAATAGCGATTATTTTTAGTATGAGGATGAATTGTGAAGAGTAATGATGAACGTATTCCCATCCCTGTATACTTTATTTTTCCGTTCATCATTACTCTTCACAATTCATCCTATCATACTTCATCCCTAAAGTTAAAAATAATGGTTATTTCTCCTTAAAATAAATTACGATTTTTCGTTCAAAATAAACATTTGCGGTATAATTGTCAAACTTCGTTCTACAATTGTTGGAAGAGTTAGTATATCGGAGGTTTCTCCTTTAGTTTGGCGTAGATGGATACCACATCCCTGAGATTGAATTTCTAAGTGAGAAAACTAGATTGTTATATTCAGCTTGTGTTGTTGTTGTTGTTGTGAGGACTATGGTCATAAATCCTATGTAGATAAGCCATAGGTAAAATAGCTCTGGATATATGTTTCTATCTTGTAAATCTCAGTTGTTGTTTCAATAACCACAACAAAAGGTCATTTATTAAAACATTTCGTATTATATAGACAAACTCAAAGAAAATATAAATGCCAACAATAGTTTTAAAATACCAATAAATACTGTAAATATATGATCAGATATATACAGTCTTGGTGGAGAGACATAACAACCACTGCGTGTCTTCATCTTCTTTTTCATTTTTAACGATATTCAAATCTTGCAGAGAAAATCTGTAAATTTTAACTTGTTACATTAATATGCAGTAGGAACTGCCAATTTTTATGTTCTTCCATGAAGCTGGAAATAATAATAAATACTATTTTAATTTTTCTCTCTGTTTGAAGAAATTTTGTTATCATCTCGGAGTGTCATCTCCCATATGGAGATCAAACATCATTTCACCATGTTCTAAGCAATTATTGGTCTTGGTCTTGAGGTGGGTAACGCCAGCCATCACATCGACCTGTCCACTCTGTGGGAAAGAACTCTCGCAGTCCATCGGTGGTGGAGTCTTTCCCCCGGTGGGCGCTACCAATGAAGACCTTGTATATATAATGTATATTTATCAATTATTTATATCTATTTAATCATATATTTATAATCATATTTATTCATATTTATATTTATTCTGTATTTAACCTTATATAATCTTAATGGGCATTGTAATAAATCAGTTTCAATATCAATCTCTAACTCACTTCAGAGGCCGTCCTCTCTATCAGATTATCAAACACCACAATCCCCTTCTCTCCTTGGTCTCTCTCCCTTCATTCTTCCTTCTCAGTATCCCTCGACAGTGTGATCAATCTACTGATAGACCCAAGACTACATGGCCTGAAGACTTCCCTTGGATCACCTCCGTTATCAGGTTGTTCTCGATTAAATCTTCTACAAAGTCCTCAGTTTGTCTCCATCCTATCTGGGTAAAAGTGTCAACTGAACGTTGATTTTTAATAATTCTCCTAAAAAATCGGCGTTCAGTTCGTTTTTTTTTTAGATGACAGTGGTCCATTAGCAGCATTCAGTTGTTTGATCAAGATGTGCATTTATTTTTTCTTTATAAAATCTTTATTGTCATATTACTCTCGTTGAGTGCTTCACCAACAGTGAGTTCTGTTCTTGATGTAAAGTTGTCTGTATGAACCGAGATTGTTATCAGCTGTTTTGGTGGTTTATATTCAACTGGTTCTTTCTTGATTCCTAATAGACATTCCTTAATTATACATACTAGTTAAAACTAGCGCTAACTAGTAAAATAACAAGTTGAAAAGACACGCAAACAGTATTTCATTTTCAGGCCACAAATATTTGCGTGAAGAGGGGGGGCAAAGCAGCCATAAATTTATATGTAAACAAGCTGTTCTGTAAACAAACATGGCGTGTGGAGAGGACAGCTCATAAATCAGGGTTTATCTATGCAAATTAACTCAATTAGTACATCAGTCCATTAACTTAGAGCGGCACGTCTAACTGATTCTTCACTGGGTTTTTTTAATATATGTGTTTATATTTTCTTAATTAACTGTTAAGATAAATTCTCATGTACATTTGGAATGTCGTTAGTGTTTTCTTAGCTTGTCGAGTAGACGTTTAGAACATGTAATTGGGACGACTTTACTTATGGCCTTAGATACTCATTATTGGATTTTTTTTTCAGGAAATCTCAAGGGCCAGCCTTTTTTAATCTTTGAAGTACAGCTTGCACCATGCTGACGAGGGCCAACAGCCCGAAACGCGTACGTAGTTGGCTTTTCTTGATTAACCAAGAAAGAGCGTATTTGACCAATATTCTGGAATATATATATTTTTAAATGAACGATTAGTTTATATTTATTCCGATAGATGGCGTAAGCCATCAGCAACTTTCAATTGCAAGTGTCTTTATTTATACAGTAGAACTTGGATAATTCGAACCCCAAGGGACCATAAAAAAATTCGAATTATCCAAAAATTCGAATTAAAAACGGAAATTCTATTTATAGTAAATTCTAGGGACCAAGATAAATATTCGAATTAAAGAGGTTTTCGAATTAAAGAGGTTCGAATTATCCAAGTTCTACTGTAATACAATACAAAGGTTAGTTATCGATCACAAGTTCTTCTACACAAGATCTATAGGCAACGACTACAAGGATATGAGGCAGGTATTTACACTCATGGACAAACCATATTGAAATGGAAAGTCTTTAATGTCACCGGTCGTCTATTTTTTTTTTTTTTTAAGGAGACAGAGGCGATTTTGTTTACACTTGGTTATCTCGTGTGTCTTCAATACTCGTCTACTGGGTGGGTTGTCAGTATGATGTCGTTACATTGGTTTACCGTTATTGCCGAATTCTTTGGAATTCCACTCATGGACAAAACTTAAGGAAGTGGAGAGTCTTTGATGTCGCTGGTTATCTATTTTTTGTTAAAGAGACAGAGGCATTTTGTTCACACTTGGTTATCTCGTGTGTCTTCACAATAAAGGCCACTGTAATATCTTTCAGAGTTATTGTCTGAATCCCTATATACATGCTAAAAGGTACAACTTCCTTAAGTTTTGTACATGAGTGTATATGGCATTCTAAATAAAGAAATGTATTGTATGGAATTTTATAATTTACCAACTATTCTGTATAATTATTGATATAATTATTTAACCTATAAATACATCACAAGAGACCATTTAGATCGGAGAACTGGACAGAGCCGTAGTAGTTGAAGTTGTCTATGCAAATTTATTCAAAATGTTTTTCTGATTTTTTTAGAATTATCTCAAAGCGTTTCTTTAATCCTCCAACTGCGAACTTCGGTTTTTAGACAAATCAGAGATTCGACTATGGTTCACTATTCAATAATTCTTTCGACTCAGTTGAATAACCAAATCTCGAAAGCATTCCGTTCTATTGATAAAGATAGTTATTACGAAAGCTTTTGATATCTCTTTAAAAATAATTTATGATAAATGTCATGTGTCAATTTTTTAGCTTTCAAATGAATTCACACACACGTGAATTAAATAGACCTGATGAAGAGCTATATTTTGAAAGCTATCCGATTTGCAAAAAAAAAAATAATAATAATAATAAACAAACCCCGTTTGTATTTTTATTTTAAGGTTTTAACTTATTTCGTAAGTAGCTTTAGATTACTTTTTCGATGTTTATTTTCCGGATACAGCGAGGGCTTTGTAAAACGTTATTGAGGAGTTTGTTCGTTATAAAGAGGTATTTTGTTGTTATTGTTGGATCGTTTTTGAAGACAACTCTCAGATTTCTAAAAAATGAATTTATTAAACTTTAAACATTTTTAGATATAGAGAGCGAAACGAGTTAATTACATCGTATTTAAGGCAACAAAAGAATCATCTAATTTACATACATTGTTCTAACCAGATTCAACTTGGGCAAAACGGACGAAAAAGAAAAAAAAAATTATGGTAGAGGGTAAGTTCCTATTTTTTTTTTACAAGCTTTCATACTCAAAGAATAATAATTTTCTTGCTTCAGTTTCAGTTCAAATCTAACTTTATTGGGTACCGCCACTCAACAAGAGCGACCCAGGTCCTAATACATATAAACAGCTTCGTCTCACGGTTAGTGACTTGTTATTCAGTATCCCAGGTTACAGATGTTCTTTCTTCTAAATTGACCTTTTTCCCTCATTTAATTTGTTCTGACTACATTTTTTTATTTATCATCGTTTTTCAAGTTGATAGAGTGGTTTCAGTTTTGGGTTCCTTTTCACAGTTTCTTGTTTGTAGTTTGAAAGGTTTTGTTGTTATAAAAAGTTTCTCTATATAGAGTTTGTATTCCATTCGATATGGACGTTGCCAGGAAACCATTCTTATTTCTATTTGAACGGACACACCTTGGCCGAATATTTTATTTCTACAACGTTTCGGGAAATATTATTCACTACCTTGTCAAATGTGAAACAAATTAAACATGTAGAAAGTATCAAATATATTTTAAAAATTGATTAGGTTTTTTAATGGGGGTTCTAATAGGGTTGACTAATGGTTTTCACTGAAATGCCGTGAAAAATAAAGATTTTCTTATATACGACGTGTCGTTCCAATTATAATAAGTTATTATTATATTTAAAATAATCTCTATGCGTCTTTTTTTAAAACAAATATACATTAACCATCCATCTACAGTCGAATATCGATTTAGTAACTACAGGATTTGACATCAATTTGCATATAACTGACATTTTCCAGTCTTTCGAATCCTAAAGACAATTCTAAGTATGAGAAAATAGAACAAAATGAAAATTGTACCCGATCATGAGGTAAAATTATGAAAACTTGTTTCAGATTTTCTTGATTTATTTATAAGGAAAGGTTATTTAGTTAATAGTGTGTGATCGAACAAGAAAATAATCAACGATTAGTTTATATTTATTCCGATAGATGGCGCAAACCATCAGTAACGTTCATTTATAGAATTAGAAAAATCCGTTTTTTTTTTAACAAATATTTTAGAGTTTAAAAAAAAAATATTTTATTTTTTAAAAAGGGATTTAAAAACTTTTTTTCCATTACAGTAAGGGCAGTAGAAATCATTTTATTTTAAAAAGAATATTACGCCTCTAAAATAGTTTCGTAATTTGACAAGTATATTTTAAAAGAAACAAAAAACGATAATCAATTTTATCTCTCTTATTTATTGGTCGATTATAGCTGTTGGCCCTTAGCGTGGTATAATAATAAAAAATCAATAATTAATTGATATTTATTCCGGCAGATGGCGCAAGCCATCAGCAACTTTTAGTTAAATGATTATCCACCTGATCTAAATACAATTTCACTTATGTGCTATTTCTCCTACATTATTATTATTTAAATAAAAAGACATATAGTGGATCAAAATATCATTTATTTTACCAATATTTCAGTTGGCTGAATCAAGGTATTATAACATTCAGCCAGCTGAAATATTGGTAAAATAAATGATATTTTGATCCAATATATGTCTTTTTAATTTAATATTTATTTATTACAATTATTTTATTTCCAAAGCGCTATATCCCGCAAGGGATACTTGCACCAAACAAGGAGAAAAGTTTATTTACATAAGTTATTTACATTATTCAACGCATGAAAACATTAGAGATCCAGATTTTGTAGAAAGTTTAGAATGTATTTACAAAATGAATTGAACTTTAAATATGATTTTTTATCGGAAATCAAATCGTTAAGTTCACAAACATAAATATTTATTTATGGATTGCTCTATTTTCAAAATTATTATTATTAGTTTCTCACGTTGTGAACATTTATAAACGAAAAAAACAAAGAAATATTTTAGTTAATTATAAAACTATAGTTAAAAAAGTAATAAATCAATATGTACGCACGTTTACACAGTTAAAATTTTTCTTCAAAAAAACTATTTCCCGAAAAAAAAAACTGTAATAAATAAAAGACACAAAATGAACTTATATTCGATTATATTGAAAAATGTTTACGTTTTAATTTCCATTTCCCGCCAAAAATTTATGGTCCTATTACTCTTCAGTGAATAAATGGTCAAACGATAATTGATCCCTTTGTCTTCTGGTCGAATATAATTCCTTCATTTTTGACATTTTACTTGTTTATACCTCCAAGTCAAATATTTCGTATTTTTAAATAATAATTTTAAAAAAAAATCATTTTTGATAAATGAATATTATTTCTAAACAGTTTTCTTTAACGAATAAACATCTAATTTCGTTATTTGTATCGTCATAAAAATCCTAACGTTATATAAATAGTTAACATACACATTTTAAAGAACAAAAAAGACATCGTGCAACTAAAATTTGCTGATGGCTTGCCCCATCTGTCGGAAGAAATACCAATAAATCGTTGATTTTTAATTATTAAAAAATTGGCTAAATAACCTTTCTTGATTAATAAAGAAAAGCTAACCACATATGCGTTTGGGGCTGTTGGCCCTTAGCGTGGTATAATAATAATTGATATTTATTCCGATAGATGGCGCAAGCCATCAAAAACTTTTAGTTGCACGATCAGGAGATGTTTGTTTTATTAATTTATTCAACTGATCTTAGTATAATTTCACTTTTGTACTATTTTTCATACGTTTTAATATTTATATTTCATTCGCTTTCTTTTTACTATTACAAAAAAAATGTAGGCGAGAAACAAAGGTTACCAATTATATGCTTTAAAAGTTTGATTTATTGTTAATTAAAATATTTTATTCATTATATTATACGTCTAAAATAATTTAATACAATTGCTTAATACTTATAACTATTAAATTTTTATTAATAATTTAAAAAAAAACATTTTTTAGTAATTTTAATTCTGTCAAATTAAAAAAAAAAAAAACTCTTGAATCCACGCGCCAATTATATAAATGAAAATTCAAAAATTAAATTTCAACTTTTTTAAAAAGTCAACTAATCAAACAATTTTAATCATTTTCTATTAAATAACCATTGAAGAACGTAAAAAGGGTAAAAAATAGAACCGACCTACAATTTTTTAATTCAATTATTTGTTCTTCTTTCAAAGCGTTGAGGAGGGGGGGGACAATTTAAAATAATAATAAATAGTAAAGTCCCAGCGTTGCCAAATTAGCTTTTAACCCAACGCAGTGGCGGGCGTCGGCGCGTATCGTCTGACCTCGCTGGCAGAGTGGCCAGTCGTCGTGTGCTTCTCTCGTCTGCTACACTCGCTAACCCTAGCTGCCCAGGTGAGTGCCGTGGAGGTTGTTTACCGTTTTGTTGTTTACCATATTCCCATACAGTTTTTTTTATAATCGTTCTTTCATATAAAATTATATTTACATGCTTTATAGTTTCATGTAAATTTTATAACGTATATTAATAAATTTGACATATAGATTTTAAATTTTCAAAAGATACATTCATAGCTTAGTTAAATGTGGTTGCACCTTATATATATACCAATTTAATATTTTTCTAAGTTATCATATAAAATTATATCTCTACATGCTTTATAGTTTATTTAAGCTTTATATAACGTATATTTATAAATTTGACAGATATAGATTTTAAAATTTCAAAAGATACATTCATAGCTTAGTTAAATGGTTGCCAATTTATTCCACAAATTCCAATAGAGCTATTTTTTATAAGTTCTCATATAAAATTATATAAACATGTTTTATATTTATAGTTATTTAAGCTTTATATAACGTATATTTATAAATTTGACATATATAGATTTTAAAATTTCAAAAGATACATTCATACCCTAGTTAAATGTTTGCCACTTTATTCCACAACTTCTAACAGAGAGATTTTTATAAGTTTTCTTATAAAATTATATCTATACATGCTTTAGTTCATTTCAGCTATATAACGTATATTTATCTGAATCTGACATGAATTTTAAGCTTTCAAAAGAAACATATCCTGGTTAAATGTCTGCCACTTTATGCCACATTCCGAAAGAATTTTCCAAGTTCTCATATAAAATTATTTCTATATGTTTTAGCTATAGTTCATTTCAGCTATATAAACGTTTATTTATCTGAATCTGACATGAGTTTTAAACTTTCAAAAGAAACATTCATAACCTGGTTAAATATTTGCTACTTTTTTTTTTACTCATATATCGATACATTTTTAATAAATTCTCTCATAGAGAATTATATTTACATACTTTAAATATAATTGTTTCAGCTATAAAACGTAAATTTCTATGAATCTGACATGAATTTTAAACTTTCAAAAGAAATATTCATAACCCGGTTAAATGTTTTTTTTTGCCACTTTTTTTTTTACCATATATTGATATATTTTTTTATAAATTCTCTCTCATAGAATTATATTTACATACTTTATTTATAGTTGTTTTCAGCTATATACATAATGTAAATTTATCAAAATTTGACATTCAAACACTATCAAACGAGATATTCACCACGGCCTGGTTGAGTGTACTGTTTGGTTGCCAAATCCCGATAACTTTTCAACAGTTCTCCTTTCATTACAACATTCTAAACTTTCTACAAAATCTGGATCTCTAGTGTTTTCATGCGTTGAATAATGTAAATAACTTATGTAAATTCATTTTGTCTCCTCTCTAATTGTAAATACGCTGCTGTATCACCTCATAAGCATAATAATAATAATAATACTTATGTAAATAAACTTTCCTCCTTGTTTGGCCCATATGGCGGGATATAGCGCTTTGAAAATATTGTAATTGTAATTACAGCATGTGTTGGATTTTAGACGTAATACTTTATATTAAGTCTAAAATATATCCAACATTATCACCTGTATTCAACATTATGAGATAAAATACAAAATAAAACATTAACAATGCTGTTTTTATTTGTATATCGAGATAAATGCTAAATTGAAACATAATATATATAGATAATTGCAATAAGGTTCTTTATTAAGTTAAAATGACAAGTTTTCAAGTGTCAGCTCATCATCAGGCCAATTGTTTCGCCAATACCTACAATATGTATATAGAGAGGTATAGATGGAAAATTTACATATTTAAAAAGTTTAGTTTAAAATGTAAAATGCTTTAAATATTTTATCAGTAAATCAGTTTTTTTAGGATAGATATTTAAAGTATTTTACATTTTAAGATAAACTTCTTTATATTTATATGTAAATACCTTCTCACACCTCTATATATACATATTGTAGGTATTTGTGAAACAATTGGATTGATGATCAGCTAACACTTGAAAGCTTGCCGTTTTAACTTACTAAAGAAACTTTTTCCAATTATCCATATTGATATATTGTGTTGTGGGGGGTTGGTGGAAGGATGGTCTAAACCATTGGTTTTCGACCGCTACAACCCGGGTTCGATTCCCGCATTTGGTACTTTTTTTCTGATTAAAAAATAAATAAAATGCTCCGATGGCCCCCGATTCTTGCAAAAGTCCAACCCCACCAGCGAGTGCAAGTAACTAAACGGGGCTCTGGCATATTTGTAAATGCAAAGACGAACTGCTTTTCACATGTGTAGACATGTGGTGCACTTACAGTAAAAGCAGTCACCTACTTCTACCCACCATGATTATCATGGCCTGTACCACGTGTACTTGGGATAAGCAAAAGAAAATATATTGTGTTGTAGGACGATATACATATTTAAAAAAACTTTCCCCATATGAAATATATTAATTCCAATCCAATTCCTTTTCCTATCTACATATTTCCATTCATTTCACCTTCCAGAACTTCCATTGTCAATCCGTCCATCAGTACAGAAGCTACTTCTTGTATGTAAACCGATACTACCTGTGAATGTCATCGTTCAATACACAGCCATCCTGTAATTACTGAAGACTTTTAAAACAACAAAAACCTTAATTGTTTGTTTGTTTGTTTACAGTCGCGTCGTACTAAATAGAAACAATGCTTTTAATTGTCTTCAAATTAGAATCAACTGATATAATTGCTTTATTGATCTCTAGTCGTTATATCAAACATGAATATCTTTTTTTTTATCCATAGTACACGTGGTACTGGCCATGATAATCATGGTGGGTAGTAGTTGGCGACTGCTTTTACTGTAAGTGCACCACATGTTTACATATGTGAAAAGCGCAGTTCGACTTTTTCACTTAAAAATATACCAGAGTCCCGTTTGATTACTTGCACTTCGCTGGTGAGGTTTGATTTTTGCAAGAATCAGGGGCCATTGGAGCATTTTTTTTTTTTTGCAAAAATTATTATTAGAAAAAAAGTGTCCAATGCGGGATCTATATGCATATTAATTGTCAAATTTAACCATTCTTCTAATGAGAACACTAAACTCTATTTAAAAATATATATATAATTAAAAAGCGAAGAATGCGATAAGGTCAGATGGTAAAATAAGACATCTCCTGATGGTGTGACTGAACGTTGTTGACAGTTACTGCCATCTATCGGAATAAATACTAATTAATTGTTGATTCCTTTTATTTTCTCCATATAATATATTTATATTATTTTAAAAAGACGCTAGAGAGAGAGAAATTGAAACTACTTTATTTCAATGTCCATATAAGGTATATAAGGTTAAATACATATAAATATAAATAAATAAGATTAAATATAAGGATAAGAGAGAGATAGAGGAGTTTTAAAAAATCAACAGTAGAATTTTTTTTAAAGAAACATTCGTGCGCTTAATAGTTGTATTTATTAAGTATAGATGACGCTGTTATTGCCTTATAATTAATAAATATTAAAATTGTAAACATTATCTTTTACAATTTCATTTAAAACCAGATATAAAGAAAATATATACATATAGTGTTGAATGTTTGAAACAGATCTATGTTTAATTAAAAAGACATATATTGGATCAAAATATAATTTATTTTACCAATATTTCAGTTGGCTGAACGCCAACCTTTATCAAGGTGTTATAACATATTTAATGTGTGTCAACAACAAACTCAGCGCCACATAACGTCAATAGAATTAAGTTTTGAAAATATTTTGTTATATTCAATGGGGAGAAAAAAAATTTTTTTGATAAAGGTTGGCATTCAGCCAACTGAAATATTGGTAAAATAAATGATATTTTGATCCAATATATGCCTTTTTAATTAAATATTTATTTATGGATTGCTCTATTTTCAAAAATATTTATCTATATATGTGCCTTTAACTATGCGTCACCCTGATAAAAAGCTTTACTAGTGTTGATAAATAATGTGCCACAACACCAGTTTAGGCAAAAACAGACAAAGAAGCCTATGTTAAAAGTTTTGGAACATACAGAAATATAGATACTTCGGCCAGTAAATCTTTTATTAGTAAATTAAATTTAATTGCCATCTATCGTTAAAATTTTACACAGATAAATTTACTGGCAATGCGTTTCTTTTTTAAATAATATCATCAAATATTATCTCTACAGACCTTACTGCAATGATATGAGTTATTGAATGAGAGGGCTTGGCTCATCAGTAGTGAACCCTCTCATTCAATAACTCATATCATTGCAGCAAGGTCTGTAGAGATAATATTTGATGATATTTAAAAGAAACGCATTGCCAGTAAATTTATTTGTGTAAAATTTTAAAATCTTTTATTACCTCGACGTTTCGACAAAAATCTTTTGTCCTCGTGTCAGGAGCAAACAAAAATTAAAATATTTGTCAAGGCGTTAAAAATCGTTAGAATGATTTTTAACACCTTATCAAATGTTTTAATTTTTGTTCGCTCCTGACGACGACAAAAGATTTTTGTCGAAACGTCGAGATAATAAAAAGATTTACTGGCCGAAGAATCTTTTTTTTTTCCAATAACTATGAATGCCGCCGGCCAGGCAGCCTCTATCTTTACGATAATATGTAAATAGGCATCAACTTCTTTTTTTCAAAGATATGACACTAACTCGATGCATCCAATTTCTAACAAGCAAACATGGTGTTCTTAACTAACTTCTATTCATGTTCTAGATATTAAAAAAAACTAATTAAAAACATATTAGTGATCGAACATGTGACACACTTAGGAACATCTTAATTATATAGGTCACATATTGGTCTCATTGAATAATTTAAAGAAACTCTAATTCATCATTTAGTTCGGTCACCCTGCTCTCTTCTAATTTTTTTTTTCCTCGCTCTAATCGTCTGCGGGCAAATCTCTAATTGGTCAAGGGAGGGCAACAAAAAAAAAAAAAGAATTATGATTTAATTATCGGTTAGTTTTTTTATATGACATCCCTTAAATTAGTTTTTTTTTATAATATATTAATTTCTCTTTGACTTTTTACCCCTCGAAAATAGGGTTATTATTATACAAACATGCGTTCTACAAATAGTTAAATCAGCCTAAGTGTTAGTTCAGTTTTTTTTTCTTAGTGTAAGGTTCGTTTCAATGTTAAGAAAAACACAATAGAGTATGAAATTGTTAGCTAATAATTGATCTAATGAAGACATTTTGAATAGTTACACTCTAGTACACTAGTTTTTGATTCACAAAATGAGTGTAAATGTTTAAAATAATAATTTTCATAGATAATTTCTATCTCTATGCAAATTATTAGGCATAAGATAATCTTATAAAAATTGCATATATAATCTGTTCTGTTATTTGTTCCATATTAGCAAACTAAAAGCCAGACGAATAGCCGTTTAATCTCTCGAAAGCTCGCTCTTTTTCATCTTTTAATAAAAAATATACATATTGAAAGTTCTATTTTGTAATAGTAGTCAAAAAGGTAATATTTTATATGGCGATTAAAGCTATCTTTTATCTCACGACACACACCTTCAAGAAACAATCACAACTCTTAATTAGAAAGTAGAAGAGCGCCATCTGTAGTTGAAAAACGAAACTATTTAGAGCGTTTGTTTGTTTTCAAATAAAATACTGTCCTTACTGCAATGAAAGAAATATTAGGAGAGCTCTATGCTGGGAGGGTTTACTACTGATGAGCCAGGCCTTTCCAATATTTTTCTCAGTGAAGTAAGTAGGAAAGTGTTTTATTTGAAGAAACAAAACCAAAATCATGCTAAATAGTTTCATTTTCTAAATGATAAATATCGTTAAAAAAAAAAGGATCTAGAGCACTTAAACATAAATCTTTACCCACACAAACATCCAAATTCTTGTTGTACTTATTATCGGATAGTAAATTATTTATTTTATTGTAAATTTTATTGTTACAGATAGTATTACAGTAGACTCTCCTATAACGCGAGTTTTTACAACGCGAATTTTCGTATAACGCGTTATAAAATAAAACAATTTACCCTAACAACATTCGCGTTATACAAGTTTTATTTCGTACAACGCGATTTCATACAACACGGAACACATTAATCGCGTTATAGGAGAGTTTACTGTATAATACAATATAATGTGGCTTATGACTATAGAACGACATTTTAAAATTATCCCGCATGTGTTTCTTTAGAACGAAAAATCGTTTTTTTTTTAAAGGAGAAATAACGATTATTTCTAATCTTAGGGATGAAGTATGAATTGTGAAGAGTAATGATAAACGGAAAAATAAAAGTGTCCAGGGATGGGAATACAGATAGTATTATAGAAAATATGGTCGTTTTGTGTGGAGCTAGGTTCACGACATGGTATGTTTTTGCAGTGCGAGCGGATGGCCAGCAATCCAAGACAACCTTTAGCAGTTCCACCTTCTTGGTTTCAACTTGTTAGTTGTCACGCTGTCCTGATACTTTTTTAGATGACACTTGTCTCTTTCTTTCCTGCTCCTGCTGCTTCTTCGTACTTCGGTACTCTCTCAACTCTTGCTGCAGAATTCTTACCAAAGTGCCATCTAGATTTTAAAACAGGGGTCGGTGGAAGGATGGTATAAACCATTGTTTTTTGACCGCTACGACCCGGGTTCGATTCCCGCATTGGACACTTTTTTTTCTGACTTAAGGCACAATTTGGATTATAGATTATAAACGCAAGGTAATAAGACCAAATCCAAATAAATAAATAGTGTGTGACGTTTCGGTAACAACGTTGTTACCATCTTCAGACAAAAGTACTGAAGTACATCACACAAACATCACACACTATTTATTTATTTGGATTGGTCTTATTACCTTGTGTTTTCTGACTTAAAAAAATTGCTCCAATGGCCCCCGATTCTTGAAAAAAAAAAAAAAGTCCAACCCCACCAGTGAGTGCAAGTAACCAAACAGGGCTCTGGCACATTTGTAAGTGTAAAAGTTGAACTGCTTTTCACATGTGTAGACAAGTGAAGTACTTACAGTAAAAGCAGTCGCCTACTTCTACCCACCATGATTATCATGGCCTGTACCACGTGTAATAGGGATAAGCAAAAAAAAAAAAAAAGATTTTAAAATAATTTTATTGATATATCCGTCAAAAGTCGAACTGCTTTTCACATGTATAGACATGTGAAGTACTTACAGTAAAAGCAGTCGCCAACTTCTACCCACCATGATTATCATAGCCTGTACCACGTGTACTAAGGATAAACAACAACAACAAAAAAAAAAGATTTTAAAATAATTTTATTGATATCTCCGTCAATAGAAATAAGAGTTGAGAGAGGGAGATATGTAAAATGGGGGAAACAAGACTATTTATAATTACACTAAATACTTTAGAAACTTTCATATTTTAAGCATAAGCCACAGAGGGGGGTCGGTGGTCTAAACCGTTGGTTTTTGACCACTACGAACCGGGATCGAATCCCACATTGGGCTTTTTTTTTTTTCTAATTAAGCTTTCGGACACGAAGGACCTTCTACAGGATAAAACATGATACTTGAATAATACATGCACTATCATATCTCTATCTTTGATATATGATAATATTGTACATACAATTATCAAAATTAGAAACTATTTTAAAGGCGTAAGATTATTTTTGATATTAAACAATTTCTACTGCCCTTACTGCAATGGAAAAAAAAAATTAATGAGAGGGCCTGGCTCATCAGCGGTGAACCCTCTCAGCGGTTTCGCCAGTTTAATCTACCATACCGCTGTTATATTGCATTTTTGAAACTTCCTTTTATAGTGATACTGTTGATAGACTCTTTGAATGGGTATTTTAGAAGAACTATGGACATAAGCTTTGAGGATAGTAGAATTACATACATTTATAAATATATAATATGCTTACATTTATTTTTATTTTATACTATATATTATACAATTATTTTTCATATAAAAAAAAAAACATTTTATTGTCCTCACATTATGAAATGATATAGTTGTGATTAAACTGACGAAACCGATGGAAGGGTTCATCACTGATGAGCCAAGCCCTTCCAATTTTCTTTTTCATCACAGTAAGGAGGCATTTTTTAATCTAAAAAAAAACGTTCTGAATGGTTTCGTTTCTCATATATAGATGGATAACCAATACCTTATTAGGAACTAATATACATATTGGTATTACATAAGTTGTGTAGATATGTAAATAAGATGGGTGGACAGTTCTGGGTGGTGGTGAAGTAATCAATAGGGCTATGATGGATGTCCACTCACAATATCTGTTTTAATGGACCCTTTAACCTCTTTCATTTTGAGAGGAGGACCTTTCAGAATTACCTTGTTGTCTCATGATGATCTTTTTCTAAGCTCTGTGTTTGATATATGTTACTATTGGAACAGAATTTTTTTTGAAGATATTTTTGCCATCTAAAGACCACCTTGAAGTATTTTTTATCGAGTACGTTGTCTAAAAGAAGTGTTTTTTATGAATAATTATTAAATCCTTTCTTCGTATTATTATCACGATTGTTTACAAAATGATTTGTCAGAGTTTTAGCAGTTTTTTTCAAAGTAGTTTTTTTTTCTTCTTCGCGAGCTGAACATGATGTCTGTTATATACACAGACACATATATACAGCTTTTAAGACCACCGGTCTTATACAGATTTACCATAGGAAGGAAGTATAGTTTGAGATCCTATACTCCAGGCAGCACAGAACCCAACAACGACCTCCAGGTCCGACGCATGCCCAGTGGCCACACCGTGCATATGTCAAGGTTAGCGTATCACTGAAAAGACGAGTGTGGAATCAGCCGCGTTCTAGTCTTTGCTTTCCTCATCCAAATGGACCACGACATTCGGCGATTCTATTAATCTCCTATGATGTCTGTTATCTTGTGTTCGGTGTGTTCAATTATATAAAAAACAGAAACTTGGAAAAAATATTCAAAACAAACTTATTCAAATTGCTTTATATTCAAATATATTTTCAGGGGTGGGAAATGTATTTTGTGGTTTTGGAGTAAAAATGTATTTCTCAAGTAAATTGTTATATAATGTCTTGTTGTTGTTGTCCACTTTTAAACCAAAACTTATTTCATTGAGAGAAATAGAGTATTTGGTTTCACATTATAAAAGTGAAATTTGTCCGCTAAAAAATCTATAGTTGTGTCTCGGAGTAGTTCTCGGGTTATTTCATATATAAGGTGGGGGTCAGGTAGACAATTAAGTCTGCTGTGTGGCGAACGCGACCCCAAAAAACTTATTTTTAGCGGAGGGAGGGAAACAAAGGTTGAGGGTGGTCACCCTTCCACTCCACCCTTCGCCCACATCCAGCGCTTTAATTTTCTTCTTGCAAATATTTCCCTCGGCGGCATTTCTTTGTGTGGTTTTTTTAGACCTCTTCACCCTGTACAGCCAAAGACCTCCTACGAAATCTCAATATCTCAACCTGGCGTTCTGGAAAAATCTTCCAAGATTCTGTTTGACGTAACCAAATAACTTGAACAGACACCCACTCTCTAGAAAGACCAAAGGACAATCGATCTCATGTAAGTACTAGGAACCTGGATTAATATATTCTGTATATCTATATACTACAGCCTTAGTCCGCCGTACTGACAGTAGCTGAGGATAGATGAACTGCGCATGCGAAACTTAGAAGGCGCTAGAAATCAGAAAAAGGCCAATCAGCGTAGGAATATCCAGGAATATATTTATAGGTACCAAAATATTGTGGCACCTCTTTCTATAAAAATGCATTATTTTATTGCATTTTGGTGATAAAGAATAAGTTACGACACCAGTTTTGACAAACTCAGATAAAAAGCCAACCTGTATATCATTGTGAAAAAATAGTACAAATGTGATTATAGCTGGTTGCACCACGCTGATGAGGGCCAACAGCCCGAAACGCGTCCGTGGTGAGCTTTTCTTGATTAATCAAGAATGGGTATTTGGCTCTGTGCTTCACTTCCATCATTAATTGACAATATTACCCAGAATAAGTATATTGCTACGGCGTTTTATGGTTTCCACAAGTCCATATCTCAGAAGAAGGCCAAGTGACACTCACTCCTCACTTTCTTACTGCTACTCTTTTTGTGTTGTTTTTCTTGCTTCCCTCTTTCTCTTTCTTGTTTTTTTTTTTCTTTTTCTTCTGTATATATCGTATTTCCTTTGTCTCACTGCTTTGTTCTTATGCATACCTCTGGTGAATCCTGTATAGGGTCAGTGACCCTAAATAAAGGCTTTTTGTTGTTGTTGTTGAATGAGTATTTGGCCAATTCTGGAATAATTAATAATCAACGAGAATAATTGATATTTATTCCGATAGATGGCGCAAGCCATCAGCAGCTTTCAGTTGGACGATAAGGAGATGCCTTTTTTCATAACTGTATATCATTGTTTCTATGCTTTGGCCAATATTACGTTTTGTACTGAAGTGATAACACAAAATGAATTGTTTTATTACATTTTAAAAGGGAGAGGTGCCACTTTAGGTACATGTATATCATCCTCCCGCCATTTTTTGTTATACTTTATATATAACTTTGCAGCTCCTAATTCTCTCTGAACTTTGAAAAACAAATGGTCGGAAGACTTTCAAGAATACAGAAGTTTATGAATCTGTGTGTCTCGCAGCCAAGAAGACAATAACTGCATGCATCTTCATTTCTTGTGCAAGTGTAGCTTCTGCCATGTCTACCTGCAACAGACAAAAACACTATGTTACTATAACACACAGGGAAGTGTGGCACCTATTTGTGTGTTCTCTAATAGCTGCCTCACCCTTGTATAATACATTATCACATAGTAACCTATACTCTACCCTACTTGAAGGTAGATTCCTAGAATTGTCTAAGGAGCTCTACACGACAGCGCCATAGGCAGATACAAAGGGAAGAAGCATATACGTATTGTACAATAAACGACAATGTTCAATATGGCCGTTGACACGAAATTGATATACTTTACTGCGAAATCGGAAAGTTGCACAAACAAACAAATTTGCATATCTCGGTGATTGAATGTCGTCCTATCTGGCGCCATATATTTTCCATAGTTAAATCTATTACAGTTTTTATTATAAAACAAATCAAAATGTATTTTAAAGTATCCTTTTAGGGAAAGTAATTTGTTTCATAAAATAATAATAGATTTTTAATTACAAAACTCCTTATCTCTTTCTACCTTGAGAAATAGTCCTTTAAACATAGCTACCTCCTTTTGGACATAGATATACAGCCTAGCCACTTCGCCAGCTAAATACAATTTTGGCCGATTGTGAAGATTCCATTAGATCCCGTGTATATCTCATGGAATAAAGTCCGCCCTAGACTGACGAGGGCCATTAGCCCGAAACCATGGTCTCTAGGTGGACTCTTCTCTGTTTACTAAAGCTGGTGTGGTGGCTTTGTCACTGACCCGAGTCCGATAGTTTGCGGAGACGGTCAATAGATGGCGTCTTCTTTTGACGTCTATTTTGACAGGAAAGGTGACCTTTAGATTCCTGGTCTCTCCGAGAGGCCGTCTCTCATTAGAGGAGTTGTTATATCAGGTCAAGAGTTTATTAATATAGGTGGTCCATTATCAGAGAGAGAAAAGTTGGGTTTTATGGAAAGTCTTATTGCTCTCTCACCACTTGGAAAAAAAAACAACAACTGTGAAGTGCTATGAAAAGCTATGAGCCAATGGGTTCAAGCAGTCGTGGCCGAGTGGTTAAGGCGATGGACTAGAAATCCATTGGGATCTTCCCGCACAGGTTCGAATCCTGTCGACTGCGTTTTTTTTTTTAATTATTATTATTATTGTTCTCTTTTTTGTTGTTGTTGTTATATATTTTATAATAAAGTACAATTTAAAATATAGATTATATCTACAAGAAAATAAGACCTAATCCATATAAATTAAAAGTGTTTGACGTTTTGGTAATAACGATGTTACATCATCAGACAAAAGAATAGATCATTTATTATTTGTCTGATGATAGTGTGTAACAACGCTGTTACCAAAACATCATACGCTATTAAATTATTTGGATTAGGCCTTATTTTCTTGTAGTTATATATTTTAAAATAAAATAATAATTTTTTAAATTTTTTCTTTTTTAATCAAAATGATTTTAATTATCTTTTGACTTTATTATCTTGGCTGTTTGAAACATTCAGTTGAACCCATGTTTTCTAGACAACCATATTTCCCAGGAAGGTCACTAGATAAGCTGAGAGTGATAATCACTAACAAATCAAATTGGGGAATATTTGTCCATAGTGTCACCAAAAGTCGACTTGATGGATACTAACAACAACATGAACAAAAATTATCCAATTTGATCAGTTAGTGACCTACACTTGCAGCTTATCTAGACCTTCCAGTAGCTTTCTTGACCATTTTCTAGCCAGCTCATTGCAGGTCTTCCTCTTTCCTTCAAATTTCCCAACATCAACTTCTTTTCCAAACTCTTTGTTCTGATTATATGTCCGAAGTAGGTCAGTCTCTATTTACATATTAAGAATTCTAAGGATCAAATAGGATTAATTTTTTTAAATTTATTATTATCCCTAGTACACGTGGTACAGGCCAATGATAATCATGGTGGGTAGTTAGCGACTGCTTTTACTGTAAGCGCACCACATGTCTACACATGTGAAAAGCAGTTCGACTTTGCACTTACAAATATGCCAGAGCCCCGTTTGGTTACTTGCACTCGCTGGTGGGGTTGGACTTTTGCATGAATCGGGGGTCATTGGAGCATTTTTTTTTTTTTTTTTTTAAATCAGAAAAAAGTGTCCAATGCAGGAATTGAACCCGGGTCGTAGTGGTCGAAAACCAAACGGTTTAACCAGCCTTCCACCGACCCCCAAGATTAATTTCATTTAAGATTGAACTATTTGTCTTTTTATCTGTCTATATATAGTACGCCGAATGGCTTTCTCTATGTCCACATTTAAAAAGCTCCAAATCTTTTTCTTTTCATTCTTTTCTGATAATCCAGCTCTCACATCCATAAGTGAGACCACAGAAAATATAAATTACGATTATATACTTTCTGACATCTGATTTACTTACAAGTGGGCAACCCACTGCATCTAGATATAGGATATATGGCAACGACTTAGTTCTTTGATTTACTCTGAATACACTCATGGACAAAACTTAAGGAAGTTGTACCTTTTAACATGTATATCGGGACAATAACTCTGAAAGATATTACAGTGACCTTTATTGAAGACATACAAGATAACCAAGTGTAAACAAAATTGCCTCTGTTTCCTTAAAAAAAAAACCGACGACCGGCGATATCAAAGACTTTCCACTTCCTTAAGTTTTGTCCACGAGTGTAGTTTACTATTTTACAGTGTCCTGGTAGTTTCTAAACATTATTTTTATTTAAAAAAAAATCGATTAAATAATCGAGAAATAAAAAAGCTATTTTAAAAAACAACCCCGTGTGGGAACCGGCACAAATAGATCCGTGCGGACTAAATTTGCATAACCGGGCAGACAGTTGGTTTATCATCACAAAGGTAGTACGAGAGAGAGAGAGAAAAACTGAGGCCTGGTTTCGAAAGAGCTTCCGTGTTGTGCGGCTTCATAAGTAGGCCTAGCATTGTAAGACCGCAGCAGATGATAACTCTTTGTCGGCTGCTCACGTTCGTCTGGTCCGTTTTTATCTTTGGCGGGAATTTTTGTCTTTTGGTTGGTGCGTGGCACTTGGGTGGTGGGACAGAAAATACCTCGACATACCTCTCCTTCAACAATAAAATCAGACATTTCGTCTTACACCGATTCGTCCTGGAGTTTAAGAGGAAGGGAGAGCAAAGATAGAAAGTACCAATATGTAAATAGGTAATCACAGCTATACACAGTCTTGGTGGAGAGATATAACAACCACTGTGCGTCTTCTAGTTATCTTCTTTTTAATCTTTTAACGATATTTTCTCAGCTTTACTGATAAAATGATGGTACAATAGACAGAGCTCTCGTCGCCTAATAAGTCATAGAAAATCTTATAAAACTTTGACGTTGATAGGCATATGAAACTGCACATATTTTGCTTCCCCCTGAAACCGGTACATATTTCCCTACTGAAGTCGGTTAATATACAAATATTGGAACGGAATTGGATCAATCTGAGCTAGGATTCCATGAACACTCCCTCAAAGGTAGGAATCATGAAGTAAGCACGTGGCCAGGAAGAGCGACATGGAATGTCTCAATAAAGTTGTTGACGACGTCCCTTTGATCATAAAACCCAATCCCCAATTAGAAAAGTTGAGTACTTAATGGAAGCATGATTTATTTCCCCAGCTGGCGGAATCCCTTCCTTGTTGCCCTTCGACGCCAATTTGGGTTCTTTCCATGCCACACCATCAAACATATCAAGTTGCATAGCTAGCAAAACACTATAAATGTTGCGCACTGTGGAAATGGCTTGAAACAGCCAACATTACATGCATTCACTACAAATAAATCTTAAATACATTAGAGAACTGTTCGATTTTTTTTTTTTTTTTTTGCAATTGCTTGTATTATAATTTGCATATTATCGTGTAAATATGTAAATAATCTAGCCAACATTTAAGATTTTGAAACGAGCAAAAGGCATTGAACTTTACCCCTTATATAAACTTTCCAATCTTTATAATTAGTTTACTCATCGCTCTATAATATATATAAACTATCTACCAGAATATATATAACATAATCGGTTTATATGGAGTCCATTTTATTCGCCCGCTGATTGGTTGTACAAGTTTAGTATTTTGGTTTAGATTTATACGTCGCCTGTGAGATGCGATAAGGTTTCGCTGGCTACATATCTGAGAACACATACATCTTCCAATCTACATATAAGACTGATAACATCTTTGCATATCCAACTATGCAACTTTCACACATATAAATGGCAATATAAAAGATAGAACTATTCAACAACATTGTCTTTTAATAAAAGAAGAATATTCACAATTAGAGAACTGAATAAGTTAACCTTTCCAGCGATTACAAAAGCATATTTGCAAATTTTCGTTTAACAACCTCATTAAGAATATACCTTCAAGTACAGATACTAATACTGTGTATAAGCAGAATGAGTAACAATAGTTGTAGCTTAGATCTAGTGGATTGAATTGACGACATAGCTAGGAAGGTTCACCACTGATGAGTCAAGCCTTCCCAATTTGTTTCATGATCAGTTCACTAATTGTATAAATTCACTTTTTATTTAAAAAAAGGAATAGTTACATACTCTACACATAGATAACGCCATATATGTATTGTGTAAATAGCGCTATGTCATAGCTTTATGTTCAGCGTATTTCTGGTGATTAACCCCGCTAACTATCAGTGTAAGAAAGCTCGGCTAACACAGGATCCTATGACTAAATCAATCCGAGCTGTGTCATTCCATGGCTGGCAGAGACAATGGTGTTAGTCAGCTGTTGCACTCGGCTGGTTGGCTCCAGTTTAGGTGTAGCATACACCCTGTTGTTACCACCTCTCGTGCTACCACCAAAAGCAAGGTTGTGTCTACAGAACATCTCTCAACTAACGACCACACCATACTGAAACCATTGTAGAGGAATGTTTTGCATTTGCATGAGAAAGTCTGGAAGTACACGTACTACCACCAATAGCAAGGTTGTGTCTTCACTTCTCAAATAACGACCACACCATACTGAAGACGATTGTAGAGGAAAGTTTTCCATTTGCATGAGAACGCCTGGAAGCACACGGCGCATCACCAATAACACTATCACCAAATTTATATAACACCCGACATTTCAGTGACCTTTTGTCATTCTCCCCTGAGGACAGCGAGTCATGGAAATATCGAGAGTTAAATAAATTATTGGATATAGGAGCTCCATCTATTATTTCTTCCTGTGGTGAATATGCATAAGACCGCTGGTCTTAATAAAGCTTTGTGTGAAAAAAAGTATTGGTTGATGTGGCTATATTTTTTCTGAATCAACTTCCAAACCAACAAATGATCTTCGAAATCACCAAATTGGGATTTCAGGTATTAAATGATTCCTTTACAGCACAAAGATCATTCAGATTTTCACCTGTTCGGACAGCTAATAAAAGCTTTGAGAAATAGTCGATTATTCTCAAATATGGAACTTTGGAATGCGGTGAAAAAGTGGCTTCTCAACCAGGCGGAAACCTATGACAGAATTAGAAAGCTGATGGCACGCTGGACCAAATGAATTGCTATGCCCAGAGTGTGTATAAGTCTTTTATCAGATAGTGTTGAATAGCCTTGGCTCGAAAGCTTATCTTCTAAAATTGTGAATAAACTCATTGCAAAATATTAGTTTTAATTTTTTAACATCCTAGTGAAATCTCAATGTCATGGATAGATGACACGTATTTATCAAAAGTTAATATGATATAAAGGATATTTTGTAATATTATATCGTTTAAAATTTATATGTTTCGGATTGTAGCTTGAAGAGTAACATGACCCAATGTGTAGAATATTTCGATAGCAATATTGCCTCCTTCCTCAGAATACTGAATCTTCAACCTGATGATATGCAAATTGTTGGTGCGTAGCCTCTCATAGATTATCTATTGGAATTTTGGAGGTCTTTTTGTTACTCTTGGAAAGCGCATAGGGTATTATTATATTTAAAATGTGCATTAAATAAATATAATAACTGAAAACAACTAAATATAATAAACGTTATATTAAAAATACTTATATAAACGATATCTCCACACACGTGTTAAAAATTGATTTCACGATACTTCAAACATAAAAATCTATAATCCTATTATAATAAAATGTTGTCATAATTTATTTTTACAAATACGCCCAACATAGGGGAGCTATACGAGTCTACAAATCTATGGTGGCCAGGTTAGCATTAAAGGTTAATATGATAATAAAAAAAAAAAAAAACGCAGTCGACAGGATTCGAACCTGTGCGGGAAGATCCCAATGGATTTCTAGTCCATCGCCTTAACCACTCGGCCACGACTGCTTGAAACCATTTGTCTTCTAGATAAATGAAAAATAATTGTATTGTTGTGTAAATTTATCA
Organism: Cordylochernes scorpioides; assembly: GCA_030710605.1. NCBI lineage: Eukaryota > Metazoa > Arthropoda > Arachnida > Pseudoscorpiones > Chernetidae > Cordylochernes > Cordylochernes scorpioides. The sequence continues at coordinate 8,091,578 of CP092868.1, read as the reverse complement.
ATTAATCAATATCTTTAGTCATATATACAGTTTCTACTGAGAGATACATCAAATCAATGTATAACATTAGAATATACAAAGTTATATGGGAAACAGGAATCCTCCATGATTTTTTTTTTTTACTACTAAATGTCATATATACATATTGCATGGTTTTTCAGGAAGACTCTAGGACCAACATATTTTTGTCGTTGTGGCACAGCCTACACCACGCTGACAAAGGTCAGCAACCCGAAATTCGTACGTGGTTGGCTTTATCAAAAAATTTATCGAAAAATTGGTTGGTTAATCATGGAATAAATCACAACGTTTAGTTTATATATATTCCGATAGATGGTGTTTTGTCATCTAAAAATGCTCATTTAAGCAGTCAGGATATGTCTATTTAGTTATTTTATTGCCTGAGACTTTCTTTTCTGTGCCTCCTATATGTATATTTAAGAATCTTTATAATGGGATTTCCTGAATCCTGCAGAAGCTAGAGCAGAAAGTATAAGTTCATTAACCACAAAGAGAATCCACACATCCTACTGTACAGTAAAGTAACCAAACAAAGTACTCTGGTAAATTAAACTACTTTCAATACATTTAACTACAAAAGCATAGGGCACCTCTCCCGTCAAAATATACGTCAAAACTAGACGCCATTGACCGTCGCCGCAAACTAGCAGCTTCTGGTTTGTGACAAAGCTACAACACTATCTTTGGAAAACTGAGAAGCGTCCATGGTTTCTCAGTTTGCCAAAGCTGGTTTTGTGGCTTTGTCAACGACCCGCTAGTTTGCGGAAACTGTCAATGAATGGCGTCTAGTTTTGTTATCTATTTTGATGGGAGAGGTGCACTATGCTTTTATAGATCAATTTCCTCACGGCAAGATTTCCATCTACATTTAACTACATGGAAAAGTAGTTGCCTATATCTACTAGCAAACTCTGATGTCTCAGCAGCTGAATGCTCACTGCATGTACTTCAGAGGGAAATAAAGAGCTAACAATTGGGTCTGGCGTTGAGAAAATAAGGAAAACAAACATCAATGGCAATTGTCAATGACGATGTAAATTAAACGACGCTCCAATTTGAAAGGTCAGTTGTTTAACCCCCGCGTTTTAATGAAGATTCTTCACCCCTTAACACAACCATGCTTACATTCTACCCTTCCGTTTTATACTGTTCTATCCAATTATCATGGGGAAAGAGGAATTACATGACCTAAACCAGAGGTAGGCAACCTGCGAGCCACATGCAGCTCTTTGGATGTGAAGCTGCTGCGTGTAGTACTCTCATGAATAAAGTTTTTATTTACACGAGTACTATTTATTGTTGGTAAGAAAAACATTTTGTGGCTCTTAAAAAAACTTTGAAATTTTGTAAATTGTAATTTTTGAATCTTCCGATTCAAAAGGTTGCCGATCCCTGATCTAAACCTTTAGACTTGTTCGTGTCACCACATATTTTGTAAAAAGCCTCTTCATTAACTCTTACTTTATCTTAGATGGAAATAAAAATGAACTAGCCAAAGAACTCCAATATAGATGATAGCATAACTATATGCCAATATGCTGTAATATGTAAATATATCTCTATATGAAAAAATAGTACAAATATGATATTGTACTGGGATAAGGTGCATATATCAATGAAAAGGTATCTCTTTATCGTGCAACTGAAAGTTTCTGATGCCTTGCGCCATCTATCGGAACAAACATCAACTATTCTCGTTGATTTTTAATTATTCCAGAATTGGCCAAATTCCGATAGATTTTTTATTGTTCCGATAGATGGCGCAAGCCATCAGCAACTTTCAGTTGCACGATAAGGAGATGCCTTTTCATTAATATCTCTATATGTTTTCTATTTTTTAAATAATTAATATTATATAAAGATATATTTGTTTAGCTCAAATTTGTTCTTTGCAGGATATCTTACCGTTGTAACTGATAAATACCGATTTTTTAAAAATTTTAAATCATAATTTCATATCACGATATCACGGAAATATTTGTTAAAAAAGCATATCCTGACTGCTCACATCTTAGATGGTAGAACGCCACATCTAGTGGAATAAAAATAAATTATTTTTAAAATACATTGGTTCGATGCTTAATCATCGAGTTTTTTTTTTCTTATAAACCATCTTAAAAGGACTGTTCCGGAGCATATTCATAATCAATTATTGTTTCCGAGCTTTTTGAGTCCACGAATGATGGTAGTCTTCATAGCAAGGCTGAAGACTTCAATGATGGTAGTCTACGTTGAAGTCTTCAGTCTTGCTATCAAGCTTCCATCCCTCCTCGAAATATCTGATCATTTAAATATGATGGTCGACTTCTTCATTTACGATGTTTGTATTAATAGCTTTCAACTTTTGCTTATTGTCTTCCTTCGTTTAGAAATTCATTGAGATAGCGGAATAACTGATGGATTCAACCTTTTCCAAAGTGAGATTACAATATGGTTTAATTTTTCTCTAAGAGCCGCCATCAATTGCCCCACTGAATCTGAATGCCCCCTAAATGATCTTTCTAACTTACCATTTCTCCTTAGAAGACTTCAGAGCTCACTGTAAAACTGTAGAATTCATTTTGGGGACCTTTGGTCTTAACTTGGTGTTTTCGCTAACCAGTATCTATCGAACTGCTCTCCACATGTGTAGACATGTGGTACATTTAGGGTAAAAGCAGTCGCTAATTACTACCCACCATGATTATCATGGCCTGTACCACATGTATATACTAGGGATAATAATGGGGGGTCGGTGGAAGGCTGGTTAAACCGTTTTATTTTCGACCACTACGACCCGGGTTCGATTCCCGCATTGGACACTTTTTTTCTGTTAAAAAAAAAAATGCTCCAATGGCTCCCGACTCTTGCAAAAGTCCAACTCCACCGGTGATTTCAAGTAACTAAACGGGGCTCTGGCACATTTGTAAGTGCAAATTCGAACTGCTTTTCGCATGTGTAGACATGTGGTGCGCTTACAGTAAAAAGCAGTCGCTAAATACCCACCATGATTATCATGGCCTGTACCACGTGTACTAGGAATAAGCAAAAAAAAAAAAAAGGGATAATAATAATAATAAAAAGTATCTGGATTGAATAATTATCTATATTTAAAACATGGATTAAGTCAGTTTTCAGGTTTTAAGTTTGACATTCTCTCTCAGTAAAACAAAGTAACCAGTAGGTGTAAGTTAGAAGGTGAGTGTTCTACAGGAGGGAGGGGGGATTGGTCGCTGAAGCGTCTCCTCGTCATTTCCGTCCTCCAACACCTCGTCAGAGATGTCGGGAAGTCACGCACGACAGCTCGAGCTGATATTTTGGGGATTTTTTTTTATCGTCCTTGTTTATATAGATGTCTATCTGGGAGGTCTTTTTTACCTCGGGAATTACACGGTATAAATTGTAGTAAATACCTATGCCAGACACGTGGATTCCTTGGTTACACAAGGGATTCATAGGATAGTAGGAATATCCTTCAAAGAGTTTTGAAATGATCGGGACTATACTATGAACAAAATAGAGATGGCCAAATATGTAGATATTGTTATGTAATTAAAGTAAGTAAGATGGACGTAACCAACTTTACATATTATTTATTATTAATAGCAATTATACAAAACAAATATTGGTATATATGTTTCTACATGAAAACAACAAAAACAATAAAACAAGGTAATAAGACCAAATCCAAATAAATAAAAGCTCATAGGAAGAATAACTTCTTAGGTCCATTGAATAAATAAAAGTCGGCGGATGAGAGGGTAACACCCTCGATTCCCGACAGTCATGAACCGGGATTGAATCCCGTGTTGAAATTTGTTTAATATGTGAATAACCTTCACATATTATTCATTGTTCAATTATCATGAACTAGGTTGCTCTTGCTGAGCGGTACCTATTTATGTGATTTGAACCAGGTCCATTGAAGTCTATAAAATTGATATGGCACAATTTGGATTATAGATTATAAAACAAGGTAAGGTTTTATTTATTTGGATTTGGTCTTATTACCTTGTTTTGTAATCTATAATCCAAATTGTGTCATATCTGTGTAATATTCCAACAGTTAGACGTAATGTTTATTGATCTTTGTATTTATGGGGTTGGTGAATGAGTGATATAGACCGTTGACTGCCAAGTCCCAGGATCGAATCCCGCATTGGAAAATTCTTTTTTTCTGCAGATAAGAGTTTCTATGTGATATGGCCGTAGGCAAACTTGGGCTCAAAAACCATAAACTTTGGTTAGTATCCGTAAACCATATTCTCTCTGAAGAAATGAGTGTATGTATGAGTCCATGTGATTATATTTACATATGTCAAAAACCTGATAGATGGCGATAGCCATCAGTAACATTCAGTTTTATGATTCGATACTTTTTCATCTTTAATTTATTATGCAAACTGTTTTTATCGTATATCATAATTTGATTGAATTTTTTTCCCGATTAAGTAACAATACAAAGATTTACATATTCAGAAAAGACAATATACTAGCTATCTGGTAGATTAAACTGACAAAACCGTTGGAGAGGTTCCCCAATGATGAGCCAGGCCCTCCCATTATTTATAATTTTCCGTGTTTAGTGGTTGTAAGAAAATTGTCTTTCAATAATAAATGCTGTTATTGATGATAACTGAGCATTTCGTCATAGAAACTTTGACTTCACATCTAGATGCAAATATCAGAAATTCAAAAAAAAAAAAAAGAAAATGAATATTTGCCCCACACACACACTCACAAAAGGTTTTCTAAATGTAATAAACTCAATCACTCGTTTTTTTAAAAACAAGCCATAAGTTCAGGTTTCTCTATGACTGTCTCTATCTTGATGTAAACCAGACGGACTCCCATGTTGAGCCAAGTACAAAAAGTCGCCAACTGTCAGGGTCGATCTTCAGACTTTTCATCTAAATATCACTTCTACCAGCAAGGCGTTTATTTAAAATGGGCAAGATTTCAAGTACAAACGCTATTTCTTATAACGCCTGGTTTTATAACGTTTATTTATTGTCTCTCTTTAGGACGCGCGCGTTATAAAAGCTAACAGTCTAAGAGCGTTTGTGATCGAAATCTATTTCCCATTTTAAATGAAAGAAACAAATTGCTGTTAGAAATGGTAATATTGTCTAAATTCTCCAGAAATTCATTTATCGTCTAATGATGGCTGTGGACATCCAGTAGGTCAGATGTCATCAGACTGACTTGTACTTGAATGATAATTGACACTTTAAACAATTCTATTGATTCTTATAATTAATTGCTACAGAAATAAAAATTAAGATCAAATAAAGATAATAAAGGAGTAAATAAAGGGTAGATAAAATGTAGGGAAATATATATAGTTGTGTATATGAGTAATAGGTACCTAGAAATTATTCGAAAAGAAAAAAAAAACAATATTAAGGTAAAGGGTTTCTTTTAATTTTGATTTTCGCAAGTTTTCGAGCAAAATTTCTGTTCTTCAACGGACATATACTTCTATGTACAATATCAAGATGACTTTGTACAGAAATATGCCAATAACACATTATTACTGTACAAAGTTCATCTTGATATTGTATATAGAAGTATATGCCCGTTGAATAACTGAAATTTTGCTCGAAAATAGTTGTATATGTTCACAAATTTCATCAACAAGGGAGACCTTTCTCACCTTGAGAGAGTCCTCCTCTAGACAAGGAGGGGTCTTCTTGGATCCTCCTCAGTTCCACCAAATTGTAGTTGTACTTGGACCTTAGGTATTCAAGGAGAAACGTGTTGAAATCTAGGAGGATGGTTTTTTGAATTCTTTGGTAGGCAGAGAGAAAGAAGATGGTCAACAATCCAGTTGGCAATATCGCTGAAAAATTATCCAGTCAACCAGTGGTGATGGTGTCTTGTCCATATGATTTTGTTGCTCCATGGAAAAGGAGGTGTCATTGCCTCGTTAATCAGCCACATTTCAGAGTTCCCTGTTTCACGGTTACCGTAGCGGCTCACGACACCGTACTACAGGGCCTTACTATGCTGCTTCCCCCCCACGTAGAGGAGGACTTCTGTGCAGGATCCAACCAGTACAGACAGTAAACCGCCCCCGTGTCCAGTCTCCACATGACCCGCACCCACCTGTCGCGATGTCACCCGACCTACATCAAACAGCTGGCGGCGTCGCTCTTTGTTCATTCGACATGTTCAGGAATGATCTCACTGACTTCTTATCTCTCTTTACCGTCTACAAGCTGACATTATCTAACACTACATTGTAGATCAACTTCTTGGGAATGTAGATACTCCCCTGGCTACCGACCGTTCTTTCTAAGGTTTGATATGTTCGCCAATATGTTCTTCACTCACTGGTTACTTGGGTGTTGAATAAACGACAGGGGTTTCTACTCTCGGAATTTATTTGTTGTTGCATAGTGAAGATTTTCTCTTATTTTTATATTTATACTTATATAAAGCTTTTTTTTAAACCTGCGAATTATAGGGATCTGACGCGCTCTATCTCCTTACTCTGTAATGGTAGATTTTAGCGATGTGAGAATGATTTGATTTCCCATCGACACCATTCTATATATACTATGTATATACTATTCTATGTATATATAGGTTTAGTTATTCTTGAAAGTTTACACCGCTTGTACAACTGGGAGCTAATTCTCGCCTATATTCCGATATGTCAACGACTTGAGAATATATCCTTTCAGGAAAGGCTGGTCAAGTCAGATTATGGTAGCAATGCTGATACTGAAACCTGTGGACTATATTTTATTTCAATGACATTTCAACAATCACTTCTCGTGTGTGTAAAATATAAACACATTCGGATTTAGAAACATATTTGAGGTTCGCAAGCGTTATGCTTCAAATTTACTACAAGTCACACGATAATGTGAATTTCAAATATATTTCTAAATCCTGCAAAAAGTTTAGGTTTTAATTGTTTACCCGAGGAGAACAAAAACATTGTTTTTAAATGATATTTCTGATCCAAGTGTCCTCGTCATGTTGAATGTCGGCCAGGCATCCTCTACGTCATTTTATTCTATCGAAATTTGGTGTTCACTGTCACCTTTTAAATACAGAGTTTGTCTTCCAGCCAAACCCACGGCATTGGTTTCGTCATACCCTTTGGCTGCAGTGGGAGTTAGTGTAGTCACATTTTTGGCACGTTAGTTTGGAATGGGATCAGTGCTTGGAGAGATTACGCTCCATGTGCAGTCATTCGCTGCCGTGTTGAAATGTTATTCAGCTCATGTACACATGTGAGACAACATACACTCATGAACAAAACTTAAGGAAGTGAAAAGTCGCTGATTCGCTGGTCGTCTAAGTTTTTTTTTTTTTTTTTTCCTTTTTGAAAGAGACATAGACAATTTTGTTTACACTTGGTTATCCGGTGTATCTTCAAATATCTTTCAGAGTTATTATCTGAATCCCGCCGATATACAGGCTAAAAGGTACAACTTCCTTAAATTCTGTCCTCATGAGTGTATATATTTAAATACGTTTTTAAAAAGCGACGAAATCACACAAATCATATACTAGGTGTAATGTTTCACGTTTGTTATCATCAATCAAACCAACCAGATTCTGACCCTCTCTGGTGTGAGAACAACAACATTGCTACAGAAACAATTACAACTTAACACCTAGTTTGGGCCGGGATAGTTGGCCATTGCCAACATACGTGGGAAGTTGTGAATCATCCGCAGGGACGTTCGTTATGGGGGCGAAGAGAAAAGGGAGAAATATTTCGAATGTATTGATATCCACAGTTATTCTTCTTTAGTAATGCTCTTCCCTCATTATTCCAATTATTTTGAACTTTAAATAGCTCTCTACAGAGATGTTTGGTATGAAAAATAAAATATTGTTATCATCTATACAATATCGGTGTGTGATGTACGATTTCAACTCTGAATCTGTTGGGAGTTGTGACTTGATTTTTACAGTACTCAGAAGAACTCAAAAGAGGAAGAAAACCAAATATTTCTCTCAAACCTCCTTGGAGAGAATTACAGACAAAACACTTAAAATATAAAATAGATATTAATTTGTCAGTTATAATGCAGTACTCTGAGATTCAAATATCATGAGTATATTCATTATACTTCACTATATTTAAATATCAACATTTGTAAATATTAAAAATAAAAAAAGGCATATCCTGACCAGGAGCACATGTGCTTTTCATAAGGCAGAGCGCCATCTGGTGGAACAGAAATCAACTAATCATTGATTTAGGCTGTTCCCAACAGCGCGAAACGCGTTCGTGGATGGCCTTTCTTGATTTATCAAGAAATTGAGTTGGCCAAATATCAGGGAACAGGCTAAATCAATGATTAGTTGATTTCTGTTCCCTTAGATGGCGCTCTGCCTTCTGAAAAGCACATGTGCTCCTGGTCAGGATATGCCTTTTTTTATTTTTAATATCAACACCTGACCCACTTATCTTTTTTTTTTTTCTATTGTTTTCTCATATATAAATATATATAGGTAAAGCTTTAATACGGCTTAGAGAGAACTGACTGTCGTTTGTAGAACGGACCAATGTCACAGTCTCCAATAATTGAAAACTTCTACTTTATTTACAGGATTGTTCATTTTGTTACCGATCTTTCCACTCCCAGCTATAATACAAAATGCTCCATTTCCATAGATGCCGAAGCTACACCTCCCTATAAGGTCCTAAGTTGGGTTACACAGGTATCTAACTGTACACGACGAGCCTATGTAACATTGCGATACCATGGAAGTGAGCCTTGGTCTACATGGACGTGCCTACAGTTTCTCACATGCTGCATGCTAATGAGACCTGTCTGGGGCAAACTTGTCTTCTCGCCGGCTTACCTCTACCGACCTGACTTGTACCTCCAACCTTTCTTGTGTCTTCCTCAAACATTTCAACCTCCTTTACTGCGTTCATTGGTGATCTGAAATGTTGCTTTTTCGGCAATTAGGATCAAATCCCGCATTGGAACACTTTTTTTCTAAAGGAAAAAAAAAATTCAATAATCCATATAATTCTTGATCAAATTTAGAAAAAAGGTATCTTCTGATCGTGCAACAATTTATCTTTTATTTTTTTCTTTCGTTTTTTTCATGTGTAAAGCGTATTTACGCAAGTTTGGCCTTAAATACCCATTTTTTGGTTTTTCAAGAAGCCACTGGGACCAAAAAATATTTTTGGTCGCAGTGGTACAGCCTACTCCACGCTGACGAGCGCCAAAAGCGCGAAACGCGTTCGTGGATGGTTTTTCTTGATTTATCAAGAAATTGGGTTGGCCAAATATCGGGGAACAGGCTAAATCAATGAATAGTTGATTTCTGTTCCACCAGATGGCGCTCTGCCTTCTGTAAAGCACATGTGCTCCTGGTCAGGATATGCCATTTTTAATATGTATACATATATGTATTCTTTTTAAAAAATGAAGAACCCTGAGATTCCTGTTAATGTAAATTATGTCTTGAGATCCAAAATCTTAAATGGTTTAGTTGAGAAAGAAATTCTAGGGAGCGACTAATCCATAGTATAGCTATAGAATGAAGAAATCCACTTGTAAAGATCACATTGTTGGATCTCGCGAAATTGTCATGGACTGACGGAGGCCCTTGCTTATTGTCTTCAGATGGGCGTTCGGAATTTTCTAAAGATGTGATTTTTTTTTAACTACATCGAGTCTGTGTGATTACAAAGATCGTAAAATTGATAGGACATAGTTCTTTGCGTCTATTCTGGATAGGAGAAATACATTTTCTAAGATTATGAACGTTTCGCAGTTATCTATTTGATAACTGTGTAAATAGGGTCAGTTGGGAGTGGTGTATGCGGAACGGGGTCGGGCGGAATCTCACCCACAGAAGGAAAATACCAATAATGACCAATTGACTTTCTCTATCCAGGAAAGTGTGGAGGGGGAGGAAAGCGTGGGTCGCATATCAAGTAACCAGTCTAGGGGGAACCTGCCCGGCCTTTTTTGGGGTCACTGGATCGCCGCCGCTGATTGGTCGTGATACATATGTAAATATGTTGATAAAGACATCTTCTGATCATGCAACAGTGATTTCCCAGGTAAATCTGCTCCATATATTTGCCATTGTTAAATCAACTGATAAAACACTAATTAATGATCTACAGGTAGTTGATATACAACCTTAATCCTGTCGAGCACATGCCTCGTTACGACGTAATCCAGGAGCTTTGTAATTAGTTGATTCTTTGACATCATAAGGATCCCGTTGTACGCAGGTTCCCTTTTTTTTAAAGCGTAATTCCTCCTCAGCATTGAGAAACCTATTGTTTGAAATCTTTCTCTTTAATGCTATCATTTTTAAATCTTCATTTTTGTTTGTTTATTCTCTTTGGTTTATATAAATTCTACAAGGCCGCAATGTTTACCGTTCGGAGGAGAATAATGGAATCGCCGAATGTCGTGGTTCATTTGAATAAGGAAAGCGAAGATTAGAACGCGGCTGATCCACACTCGTCTTTTCAGTGATACGCTAACCTATGTACTGTGGATTCTGTGGCCACTGAACATGCGTCGGACCTGGAGGCTGTTTTTGTGTTCTGTGCTGCCTGGAGTATATGAGCTCTATCTATGATTCCTTCCTGAGGTGAATCTGTATAAGACCAGTGGTCTTAATATGGTTGTATAAGTGTGTGTTTATTTTTATTAATTTATATAAAGTAATAACGCGTCATATATATTTATATAAGAAATGAAAACATTTAAGAATCAATATTTCTTTTACACATAAAACAAACTTATTATTATTATTCAAATACATTGGAGAGGGGCTTGGCTCATCAATGGTAAACCAACATCCTTACTGCGATGTTTTGTGTGTAAAAGAAACATTCGTGCTGAAATGATTTTATTTCATTATTGATTTATGTTGTTTCTATAATATTCATTTAAACTTTTTAAAAATGTATTATTCACATTTCTATTTTAAATTCATTTTTTTCACCATAATACGTTCAATGTCACTTTTTTTCCCATCGTTTTCACATCCTTTGAACTATCTCTCATCTTTCATTCCCCAAACTGATGCGTCTACTAGTGGTCAGTGTATACTGGTGGGTCTACCATTGCCACCGCCGCCAGGATTGTCCAAATTGTTAGTCTAGAGAGTTCTCTCTGGAGACGGCAATGTTTATATTGTAACATAGAGAAAATTAGGAAAGACAAACTTCAGGATGACACGTCAATTTATTTATGGCAAGAACAATTCAAAATTTATGAAACACTAGAGAGGCAATGAGGCAAGTTTACAGGGTGGAACATTATATATCAAAATTTATAATCTGTTTATAAAATAATAAATATTTCACTACAATACAGGTACATGTTAAACTCCCAAGCAAACATTTTGACTGGCTTAGAACCTGTGTTCACTAGAGAAGTACAAATACATGATCAGCAATTCAGTCTATGATAGTAAATACTCAAAACCTTGTAAATTTGAGATCTACTAAATTAGAGAAGATATCTAAACAATTTTATTTTACAACCAAAGCAAACCTTCTAGCTGGCTTTGAACCTGTGTGCACTAGAAGTACAAATACATGATCAGCAATTCAGTAAATACTCAAAACCTTGTAAAATTGAGATCTACTAAATTAGAGAAGATATCTAAACAATTTTATTTTACAACCAAAGCAAACCTTCTAGCTGGCTTTGAACCTGTGTGCACTAGAAGTACAAATACATGATCAGCAATTCAGTAAATACTCAAAACCTTGTAAAATTGAGATCTACTAAATTAGAGAAGATATGTAAACAAAATATGTTAAAAGAAGTTTTAATTTGAAATTTTAAAAGTAAATACTTTAAACAAAAAAATGATATTTTAAAAACACCGCTGAAGTTTAAGCTGTAAAAGTAGTTAGTTGAACCAATTTCTCTATGGAGAGAAAATCGTTATTTTAGAAAACAAGTTACTAGGACGTTGTTTATCATAGCGATATGGTAAATATTTTGTCCCCACACTAATTTGCATATATAGCCGAGATTTACAAATCATATTTGCATATATAGCCGAGATTTACTAATCATATTTGCATATATAGCCGAGATTTACTAATCATATTTGCATATATAGCCGATATTTACTAATCATATTTGCATATATAGCCGAGATTTACTAATCATATTTGCATATATAACCGAGATTTAAAATTTTAAAGTCGGTTTTCAACCAAACATTGGTATCATGTGTTGAGTGTGTTTATAACACATGTCTTTAATACTCGTACTATTCAAATACAATACCCAGCGCCCTCTATCGGTAAAGAAAACTCAAGTAATCATTATCAGCGTTCATTATTGTTCATTTTGTACTTCTGTAGAAGGCCAGAAATTACCGAAAGCTTGATATTTCAATAATAAAAACTTATCTCCAGAAATCTATTACATTTATTCAATCATTATCAGTGCTATTTTGTTTTATTCCTTCAACCACTAAACTGAATATTTAAAATGTTGAGAATGCTTAGCTCTTGTATTTTAAACTGGCGACACCGCTGGGAGTGTTCACCAGTGATGAGCATCCCAGCCATCGCAGTATTTAATTTCTTTTAAAATAGTCGAGTTATACCAACAATATGCAAATATGTAATATGGAAAACAAATGACTCTCAGTGGAACCAGAAACTTTCTCCATTAGAGCCCATGTTCCTATGTCCGCTACCCCCAGAATCCCCCAGGCATGGAATATGCTCCCGATGGAATATGGAGCCATAAAAAAGAGAGTCCCTAAGTATTTTTTCCTCCCTTGGAAAGTGGGCCAAGGCTAAATGGTGGAGGAACCTAGACTTGGCGTTCTATGGGTGACTGAACTTGGCGCGGGGTATTCTTAGCCTTATCTTGTCCATCTCCCCGTCTGTCTTAATTATCATTGTCTATCATACTTTTATTATTACTATGGTTTTTATGGTGACTAGTTAGCCACTACACTATCTCTCTCTTTTTGTGTGTGTGTGTTTTTACACCACATGTCTGCACATATGTAAAAAGAGTCTGCAAATGAAAACAATACAAAAAGGTAAAGGCTAATCACATTTAACGGTAATAATGACTTATATACACCGCAAAATTTAATTAAGATAATCACAACCTCATTAATATATTGGTCTGGGTAAATCCCAGGAAATTTCTCTTATACATGGATTAACACTGAGTCTGTAAATGGTAAAAAGTAAAAGCTAATTACACATTTAACGGTAATAATGACTTATATACACCGTAAAACTTAATTAAGATAATCACAAGCTCATTAATAGATTGGTATGGGGGTAAATCCGAGGAAAATTCTCTTATATATGGATTTACTACGGAGTATTTAAATGGAAATAAAGTAAAATCTAATTTCACATTTAATGATAATAATGAATATAAATCAAAGCAACAATCAATAATTATTTCTGCAGTTCCTATATGTCGACATGAGAGGAAAACAATTTTTCTTAAACATGATTTTGTAGTGAGCCTGAAAATGGAAATAAAGTAAAAGCTAATCACACATTTAATGGTAATAATGAATATAAATCAAAGAGAGCAACAATGAATAGTGATGTATTTCTACAGTTCCTATATGTCGACATTTGAAGACTTGTAGATCCGGGAGATGATGTAACCAGCAGGTAGAGAGAGGGGGTCTACGCCCTTCACCCACCCGGAATGTCACCAATTAATGGTTCCTTATCCCACATACAATGGACATCCTGTGACTTCACGTGACTCATGGAATATATACACTCCCCGGAACTGGGAGTTGTGTAGAAAAAAGGATAAACATATACAAAAATGAAGATTTTTATATGAGAAATAGACACTTCGGCCAGTTAGTTTTATTTTCTCGACGTTTCTACAAAAATCTTTTGTCTTTGTCAAGAGAAGTAAATAAAAGTCAGAAGAAAAAAAAACTCTAACTGGCCGAAGTGTCTATTTTTCATATAAATATGAATGCCGGCCAGGCAGCCTCTTTCTTTACGATTAAAATAAAGATGGTAACATGAACAAAAAATATCTACAAATCGTGATTATCTTTGAATAAAAGAGAATGCTTTTTTTTAATAAACAGTTGTATTTTCATAAAACGGTCATTCTTTATATTATTAAATCAAAAGTCACTTCTCAAAACAGTCGCCAAAACTAAACACTATATATCGACCGTTTCCGCGGACTCGGGTAGGTGACAAAACCACAACACCAGCTTTGACAAACCCAGAACGTCCACCTGGAGATCTCAAGTGAAATTGTCTAAATCTCCAACAGCGCAGTCACGTAGACATCACTTGACCACAGAACCGGCTACAAATTAAGGTCACAATCAATTAGAGGCTGAAGAGAAAGAAAGATGAAGTAGAGGTTTTACAATTACATTGTCTGCCTTACCTACCTCCTCAATTCCCACCAGTTACATACAAGTAGTGTTACTCTCCTAGTTACATATAAGCTTTTATGCTCTATATGTTATGCAAATTTTACACCATCTTACCTACCTCAATTCCCACCAGTTAGATACAAGCGATGTTACATATACTCTCCTAGTTACATATAAGCTTATGCTCTATATGTTGTATGAATTTGACACCATCTTACTACCTTTGCTATCTTACCTATCTCAATTCCCACCAGTTACAATACAAGCGGTGTTACATATACTATTCTAATTACATATAGGTATTTACCCTATACTATGCAAATTTTACACAATCGCACTTATATATTTTTACAGATCATCTTTTAATTTTAATTCAATCATGAGGAGTATGCAATTCTTTGATTGAATACTTCCCTATTATGTGCAACGTCAAATGTCTTCATGTAGTCATTTCAGCCATTCCCTTCCATCCTTGCAGCTTCCCCTTCAAGTCTTACTTTCTACTTCACCAGTAATAGCTGCGTGGTATGTTGACATTTCCCATCACATGACCCAAATATTGACATTTCTCTCGACAATTGTTCTCAGGAATTCCGTTTCCATCCGTTGTAAGACCTCGATGTTGGTTTTATATAGCTATGTGGTTCTTCTATAAATCCAGTATATACACTGATGGATAAAACTTAGAGAAATGGAAAATCTTTGATGTCGCCGGTCGTCTATTATTATTTTTATTTTTTTTTAAGGAGATAAAGGCAATTTTATTCACACTTGGTTATCTCGTGTGTCTTCAATAGAGTTCACTGTAATATCTTCCAGAGTTATTGTCTGAATCCCGATATACATGCTAAAAGGTACGTCTTCCTTAAGTTTTGTCCATGAGTGTATATATTGTTCACACTTGGTTATCTCGTGTGTCTTAAATAAAATTCACTGTAATATCTTTCAGAGTTATTGTCTGAATCCCGATATACATGCTAAAAGGTACAACTTCCTTAAGTTTTGTCCATGAGTGTAATATACTGGAAGTGTTTTGAGGATTCTCTTGCGAGAATATTTCCAAGTAGTTTCTTTCCTCGTGATTTCTCTTGGATCACATTATAAGTTGATAGTTTTTTCACCGCGTCCTGAAAAAAAAAAAAGGGAGTCGTCGTGTAAAGGAGGATGCTACCTCCACGACATATACTTTCCTAATAAAAAACAAATTGAAGATTTCGTCGATGTATCTTACTCCAGCGAGATCCTACAGCTTATATAAAACTATAAGAAGACTCAGAATAAAACACTATAAAGGAATGACAATACATCCAGATGGCACAAGAACCTATAGGACATGTAAAAATTGTCCTGGAGTGGAACTAACACCTACCCACATATTCTTATACCCAGCAATGGCCGCAGCCTTGCAGGAACATTGACATGGACCCAGAGCAGCAGCTTTACACACCCAAGATAGTGGGCATTGCAACTGCTGTGATAGAGATGCATGGGGACATCTGAGGCTCTACATTGGACACGACAGCAACAACAGAAAATTGACATGGACCCAGAGCAGCAGCATTACACACCTAAGATATTGGACATTGCTGTGATAGAGATGCATGGGGACATCTGAGGCTCTACATTGGACACGACAACAACAACAGAAAATTGACATGGACCCCAGAGCAGCAGCTATACACACCCAAGATAGAGGACATTGCAACTGCTGTGATAGAGATGTATGGGGAGATCTGAGGCTCTTCATCGGACACGACAACAACAACTTTACAGCCTACATGGAGTAAAAAAAGAAACATGAGAAAAGTAAAGAAAACCTTCGCTTTCAGACAAAACACAAAAAAAAAAAAAAAAAACACCGATTCCCACCATAAATTAGCCGGGGAGTTTTTGAGCGCCCAGTGTGAAGTCATCATTAGACCGCCTGGATGCACAGGTCAGCGAACCTGGACTATTGTCCACCACTTTCTAACGACCCCCGCAACGGAGGCGTGGCGGCGGGCACAATACACGAGGATAACACCACATCCTTACTCTCCCCACACAGCCTTGTAATTGGTCCACTTGTGTTGCATACTGCTTCGATATATGCAAATAAGAAGGATTGTATTTCTTTTCAGCCGATGGCTTTTTAAGTGCGTTTTATGAATTCTGGATTCTCTTATTAAATATTTTTTATCTGAATAAAATATATACTGAGAGAGAGAAATGGACAAAACTTAAGGAAGAGAGTTGTACCTTTTAGCATGTATATCTGGATTCAGATAATAACTCTGATTTGATACACAGTGACCTTTATTGAAGACACACGAGATAACCAAGTGTGAACAAAATTGCCTCTGTCTCCTTCAAAAAACCTTGAAGGAGGACAGGATTAATAAATTAAAAAAAAAAAAAAACATGTATAAGATACAAGTTAAGCAATGAGGTAAGTTTCCAGAGTGGCAAAATATAAATAATATATAAATATAAAAAATTAATAATCTTTTTACATAAAATATAATAAATAATTTGCTACAATACTTTTATAAATTCCTCCAGACAAAATAACGTTTATTGTTCGAGAAGCTTCTGTTTGCTGGTTTCAGTAAGTCACTACTATACTTGAGGCGCGCGAGTCTTCCTTAAGGATGTAGCGGGCTTTCCAAGTACTAAATTACTATCACTGGTCTTACACAACTAACATATACAATTTGTTTTTTAGTAGATGTAGTAGTAACATATAGGGGGTAACCCAGGCTCCTGGAGCGTATCCTTAGATCCCCAACTACCCGGACTGTCCTGTGGTTTAGGTCTTGGTAGCCTTAGTGAACCAGTTACTAAGTGTTTCCTGGTTTGTTTCTTGGTAGATTCAACAGGGCAGTGTCATTAAATGAGGGCAGTCCAAAAAGTTTAGCTGTCTGGAATAGCTGTAGTTTAAATGCCACTTTATTTTTTTACCCAACCACAATATCTATATATATATAAATCAATGTTTGTATGTTTGTTTGTTTGTATGCTTGTTTGTTTGTATGTCCGGTATACAAATTCGCAGTAGTTCACTAATTCAAACCAAAATTTCCATACATAGGTAAAAAAATACGGGGAAGACGATAGGCTATTTTAAAAAATATATAAATCAATTATTAAAACTATATATTCAAATTATTCTACTTAGCTCACGAACAGCGCCCTCTATCAAAGATTAGATTAAATTATGCTGATGCAAACAAATAGATAATGCTAATAACAAACAATTATAAAAAAAATCTTTTCTAAATATATATCACTCGGGTAGATATGCACACGGGTCAATCCCGGGGCGAAGCCCGGGTCACCCGTCTAGTATTTTATAAAATTAACTTTATTAGGTACCGCTCAAAAAGAGCAACCTAGTTTATGATATTTGCAACAATGAATAATATATGTGAAGGTTATTTACATAATAAAACAAAGTGTCCAACGCGGGATTCGATCCCAGTTCACGACTGTCGGGAATCGAAGGTTTTTAACCATTCGTCCACAGAGACTCTTGTACAATATATGTACAGGCAATTACACCCGTGACCAGATATTCTCGGTTAAATATTATACAATATATATATACAGACATATATTGGATCAAAATATCATTTATTTTACCAATATTTCAGTTGGCTCAACGCCAACCTTTATCAAGGTGTTATAACATATTTAATGTGTGTCAACAACAAACTCAGCGCTACATAATTGACATACATTAAATATGTTATAACACCTTGATAAAGGTTGGCGTTCAGCCAACTGAAATATTGGTTTAAAAATATATATATTTTGATCCAATATATGTCTTTTTAATTAAATATTTATTTATGGATTGCTCTATTTTCAAATATATATATACAGAGTTATTACTATAATAAAAAGCTCTAAAGTTGATGTTATAAAAGCGAAATACCATAAACACCCAAATCTCCCCCAAGTACATCGTGTTGACGTGGAAGAAGGGAAAACGAGAGTGTGGACAAAGGAGGTTATTTCTTTCGTTCCTAAAAGAAGTTTTCCAACAAAGGATTTTCTCCAGTACTTCTCCATGCATCCCATTTAAATAGAACTTCTTTTCATACTTAACTGACCGTTTGACTGCCTTCTTTACAACTATTTTTATATATTTTGGAGGTCTTTTTTTATACGCCGTTTTTTTTTAAAGTGTGTGCATCTCTTTTTTATTTATTTATTGTGGTGGAGATGAACTTTTTTATATCTTTATAATAGCTAGTATTTGTGTTGTTTCAACATTATTGTTTTTAAAATCGTTTTTGTTTAAAGAGAGTTAAACATAAATTTAGTCACAAATGCCTTTATTAAGACATTTGATAGTTATACACAGATATGGGTATAATATTTTCCTTGGAGAAAAGTTTGAGAAAAATATTGAAAGAGAGATTTATATTTAAAATACCTCTCTCTGTTAAATGAACGGATTTTTAACGAAAGCCAGTTATACGCCTCTTGCTAATTATTTATCTTAATAATGTAGACTCACATGGACAAAACTTAAGGAATGGGAAAGTCTTTGATATCGCTGGTCGTCTTTTTTTTTTTTTTTTTTGAAGGAGACAGAGGCAATTTTGTCCACACTTGCTTATCTCATGTGTCTTCAATGAAGGTCACTGTTTTATCAAATATCATTCATAGTTATGGTCTGAATCTTGATATACATGCTAAAAGGTACTTAAGTTTTGTCCATGAGTGTATATGTCAATATTTTTTTTATCGTAGTAAGGACAGTAGAAAGTGTTTGTTTTTTTATTGGAAAAAGATAAAAAATCGTGTTTAATAGTTTAATTTCTTATAATGTATTTCGTTTAACATCTCAGTACAGAACGTACTCTTGGTGATAAAGAATGTTCCTCAACACCAGTTTTAAAAAATCCAGATAAAAACCAACAATCTGTATACCATGCTTTCGGGATATGACCTTCATCAGTACAGGGGCGGCATCGATTCATAACATTCTACAATAGGAGTTATGAAATAGGTCGAAATTTGCTCAAAAGGTGTTGTAGGGGTAGGACCGAAGTCTAGACCATAAAATTACGGACGGATGTACCAGAAGAGGCACCTCTCCCTTTAAAACTGAAGTAAGAATTTGAATATTCTTTGAGTGTGAGAGCTTGCAAAAAATAGGAACTTACCCTCTATCTTTAATTTGTTTATTCTTTGTCGTCTGTTTTCAAAGTTGAATCTGGTTAGAAAATGTATAAAAATTAGATGAATCTTTGGTTGCCTTAAATACGAGAATTAACTCGTTTCTATATATATCTAAAAATGTTTAATAAAATAATTTTTTAAATCTGAGAGTTGTCTTCAAAAACGATCCAACAAAAACGATTTGATTAATCACGCCAGTACATAACGTTATGGTGGTGATGAATAATATTGCACAACACCTTTTTTTTTTTTTTCAAATTTGACCGAGTTCATTAATCCTCTCGTAGGATGTACTGATGATGATCATAGCTCGAAACCAAGGTATCTGGTGTTGTGGTTCATTCTTCATCATCATCATAACATTCTATACTGGGGTGAATGTATTGTTGTATTGAATCTTTAACGGTAGTAGTGACTTATTTGGTACATTTATAAATATCTCATTTCTATAAATTTTCCGTCGATATAACTTGTGGATTTCTCCACTTTCCTCCAGGTTGGTGCTCCAGCCCAGATCTAAATATAGAGAGGAGAAGGTAAATAATTTAGCTGAGCTGGCGACCCGCGTCGACCTCGACGGGATTCGGGTCGTATTACCTGAATCCTGGTCGCCGCCCGACCTCGGCGCTCCTTACACAAC
>CP092868.1:8046526-8071290 GCA_030710605.1 Cordylochernes scorpioides | reverse complement strand
ACCACAACATATGTAAATAATTTTGTCTAAACAGGGTTGGGAGTTTAGTGTAGTGTCCACAACGAACTGCAATCGCCGCGAAGTTATCAAAAAGATGTGTAATTTCTACAAAACACACATACAAACAACAAAACTATGACAGTTTCTCTAAATATCATCTTCAGGATTATATCTACAAATACAATGAGACTTGTAGTAATTTTGCTGGTAGGTTCTCGTCACCGATGGCCCTTCCGTCTGTTCCATGACATAGCGGAAATAT
This sequence comes from Cordylochernes scorpioides, assembly GCA_030710605.1. Lineage (NCBI taxonomy): Eukaryota > Metazoa > Arthropoda > Arachnida > Pseudoscorpiones > Chernetidae > Cordylochernes > Cordylochernes scorpioides. The sequence continues at coordinate 8,071,028 of CP092868.1, read as the reverse complement.
GCAATCACCGAAGAAATCCTTCCAATTCTATTTTCATACTCAAACGAGATCCTCAGAAGTCCTTGTGAGATGTAAAGTTCAAATCCAAGCGACTATCCTAAACTTTATTTACACCGCGACAAGCCATATAGGTCCTGTGGTCGCGCCCCAGTTGTCCCCCGCCCAAGTCTGACCCACAGAAGACTTCCGCTTCCACACTCCACGGTCCAATAATTAAATCCCATAATCCATCGTGTGCAAATATTTGTCTGCTGTCAGGAAGTCTGTACTGGGAAGTACCTGGCTACAGGGATGGACTAGGAAATCCTTCAGAGCCCGCAGGACCTCCGCCCTTCTAACACTCAATTGAAATACTTTTTTTTCACTTTGATATCCCAACATACTATATATATATCTAGTCTTTAAGAGATAGATGCTTATTTTTTTCTAAGACTTCCTTTGCTTAATATTTCAAAAAATGCTCTTATTTTCCTCTCTGAGAGTTTTCGCATTTGAAGCCTATTACCAGAGATTGGTGCCGAAGTTACACCAAACGCCAGAACGTATCTGATGGACCTGCCATGGAAGAAATATGTAAATGAGGTTTCCACAGGGTTGGACGATTTTGTCTCGGCAAAAACGTTTCTGTAAATTGGGCGTATATATATTTAGAAACAACTTTAGATTATAACGCAGGGTTTTTTTAATAAAATTTTCATATGTGATCACAATTAAAGAAGTGCTGTATATAAGAAGGAGAATATGCATATAGGGGGAATATTTTGAATGTACTTATAGTAGACATTTATGCAAATTTTAAAAAGTTTGATAAAAGTGTAGCTTTTTAAGGTAAGTTTGCCATAAATTATATATCGACTGCTAAGGAAGGGTGTATTGCAATCTCCAAAATTAACTAATTGAATAAACAAGCCACACACACAGACAGACAGAAGCCACCGAGAGTTGTAAGCAAGCAAGCAGTGGCTGAACCGTGGCCACGGCCTGTTATCAGACCTTGTCAGCCATCTTGGAAATGGAAATGAAGCAGATAATGAGGGTCGCCGAGTCCTGGAGGCGAAACGTCCCGTGTGGACTATTGTTTGTTCGCTGGGCTTGCTAGTGGCGTCACACCTAGCACTAGCGTGGACATGCGAGTCCAACTGCGGTCTCCACTGACCGGCCCTCATACAGTTAGCATAAAACATTCTCCTTTTAAAAATGAAACATAAACTGATCTAACCTCCAATGAGAACCCATATCGAAGAGAGACTAGGGTTATCAAGAGTTTTAGACAGTGCCTCGAAGGCTCTACTGTACTTTCACATGTGTAGACGGATGGTTGCACTTACGCTTCAATCTTCTACATACCATGATTACCATGGCCTGAGACTGAGACTGAAAACACATTTAGTGGTATGTACAATAAAATAATAAATCACAATCCTCTACTATGCTCTGGTACTAAATTTTATACGTATTTTAGCAGATACTGCCTACAATATAGTTACAACAGTCAGCTACATTCTTTTATGCAGAATATCACGGAGTGTGCTACATGTGTAGACAGCGCGGTGTACTTACAGTACAAGCTGATACAACTCCCTAATCTACCATGGCCTGGTACTACAGGTATAGACGATGTGGCTTGCATACATTACAACAACCCACCATAGCTGGGTACCACAAATATAAACATATTGGTGTATGCTAATTATAAGGCAATAACACGCCATCTCTATATAAAAAATACAACTATTAGGTTGGAAGGTTTTTTTTAAAAATATAACAAACTTTCTCTACAGTCCTTACTGAAATTTAAGAAGTATTGTTCAGTGGTGAACCCTCCCAGCGGTTTCACTAATTTAATCTATATTACCGCTTCTTATTGAACTCTAATACCGGTCATATACTTATGGACAAAACTAAAGGAAGTGGAAAGTCTTTGATATCGCCGGTCGTCTGTTTTTTGAAGGAGACAGAGTCAATTTTGTTCATACTTGGTTATCTCGTGTGTCTTCAATAAAGGTCACTGTAATATCTTTCAGAGTTATTATCCGAATCCCGATATACATGCTGATAGGTACAACTTCCTTATGTTTTGTCCATGAGTGTATGCATATGCGACGCTGTATGTAAAGAGGTTGGTATTACAAAGATAAATATATTTAGTTGACTTCAAAGTACAACAAGTCAATATAACTGACAATACACTGGTACACCAGGTACAGACCATGTACAGACAGTACACCACGGCCAAGTGGGCCAGGACGGATTAAGGACAGCAGGAGGTAGATAGGGCCGGACAATGCCTGCGGTCAACGTAGATAACACTCCCTTAGTATTCAGCAGGACCTTGGTGACTTTCTCTTAATGACCTCCTTTGTTTACTAATTCTAATTTGACAACTTTTTATTTCTGTCTGTCTGGCTAATTGACAATTCTATACAGGTGTGCACGCCGTAATGGACTAAATGACTCCAGCCTTGGTGCTGCTGCTCCTATACAAGGCTTGAACGGACCTCGTGGTGGTCTGTACCCCTCGGTCTTTTTACAACTCCACTTTTTTATAGTTTGATATTGGTATCTTCCATTGATGATTGTTCCTGTTTATTCTTAAACCTTACATTTATCAACGCTTTAACATAAAGATACTTACAAATTCCTCTCTAATTTCTTATGCAATAAAAAAAACCTCTCTTTTAAAAATTATAATCAGCTCTCTAAAAACTGTTATAAAATAACTGAAAGAAAATGTGAACTCGTCAATATTATATGCTAATTATATATTTACCGTATGTGTCATTATGCAATGTGAATATCATTTATTTTTCTCGCTTTCTTTGCTTTCTGGATTTCCGAGTTGAGTTCATGCATAAAACTATTTGTCTTAATAAAAGCTTTGTTTGCATTCTGTTTGTTAGAGAAGATTGGCGAAGAGAAGTCAATTGATTCATTAAAAAAATAAAGTAGTTTCATGCTGTAAAAATTAAGGCGAGTAAAGAGTTTAAAAGGCCTATACTGTAAATGCACCACGTGTTTCTCTCGTTGTGACATATTGTAAGAAAGTATTTATTATTTTTATTAACAGAGTGGTCATTTTTATGTTTATATTTTGCTACTCTGTAAATTTCCCTCGTGGCTTATCTTTTGTGTTTACCATTCATAGTTTGTTCTTGCCTGAAATAAATTGTTGTCTCATCCCGAAGTTGGTCTTCCCTAATTTTCCACGTGGCAATATAAACTAAGGTTCCAACTCCGCTTGGTTACTTGCCCTCGAGAAGTACAGCAGCTCCAACAAACCGACCACGCTCCACTGAAGTGTGAATGTCAGCCACCAACTGTGTGCCGTTCTTATTTTTGCTTTCTTGAGAATGTGTTTAAAGAACAATAATGACTTCTCTCAACACCTCCCTTGCTGAAATGCTGTGATTGCTCTAAATTCAATGAAATAAATAAAAATAAGTTTGACCATTGACCCTCAACTCTGTGGTTATGAAGTGATCATCACCTATCGTCGTAACAGATCCTGTTTATTTTATCAAGGGAGTTAGTCAAATTTGTACACAGCGCTGTCTATTTGAGAGCTGTAGCGAGATGGAAATATTGGGAAATAGTTCAAGGTACGATAAATAGATATAAAAAAGGATTGCCGCATTATTTAGCGTTGCTCTCTTTTCGCTTGTTGCGATGAATGTCAAGATTCACGAATCTCTTGCGGATATCAAAGTCCGCCATGTAATGACAATGGCCATTAAGCCTGTAACCATGGTGGACGATCTGAATTTTCTAAAGCTGGTGTTGTGGCTTTGTCACCGAAAAGAGTTTACTAGATTGCAGAGACGTTCAATAGATAGCGCATGAGTTTTAGCGTCTATTTTGACGGGAGACTTGTGTGTACAGAAATAAATATATTTTTTATTTGCATATTTGTCGAGTACCGTTTCTCATAACGCACTGGTGGAAGTAGGAAGTGCTATACCCAGAAGGAACTGGTGAAATTGGCTATTACATAGACCAAATGATGAAAAAATGAAAACATATGTGTTCGCCTCTTATTACTTTTCAGAATTATGCATCCAAAATGTGATCATTCGTTTCACACCACAAGAAGTTAATTTGAATCAAATTCTATGTTTTTCTTCAACTCCTTCTAGTTATAGCACTTTCTATTTTCACTAGTGGATATATAAAAACTTAAATTTCTAGTTAAATATCACGAAACAAATCGTCAATTCTATATAAATTTATTTATCTTTTTTCAAAATTAAAAGGGATATATTTTTACAACATATGTGTACGCCATTGAATGTCGAAAGTGTTTACGCTATAAAACGCCGGCAGTAAATCAAGAATAGTTACAAACTTCAACAGTAGATGGCGTGGTAGTGCGACAATTAGCATATCTGCCCTTGTTATGCAAATTAATCTGTAAACATCGCCGGGGGCTAGACTACCTCCAAGGAAGGTAAATCCACCACAAAAGTGGAGCAGGTGGGCTGTTCCCCCAAACTACCCCTTTGGTCCCACCCCCGTCCAGTGCCGGGTATATAAGCCGAACCGACCCTTAGTAGTGAAGATATAAGCCAGACGATAAAAGCCAGACCTTCTGATCTCTGGGTCCTGATCGCTTGATCTTGTTCCCTGAAATGATCCCTTAAATATTTTTGAAGCCTGCGGCGCTTTAGTTGTGCTTGGTGCTGCCTTGGTTCCCTCAAAATCGGCGCGCACTCGCCCTCCTCTCCCCCTGGGTGCCCACGGCTCTGCCGGCGCCTCTCCAGCCCTCTCCTTGGCCCTCCACTGCGGCGGGCGCTTGGAGACACCTAATCATGAGTGATGCCTTAAAATGCTTACCGAAGCATGTAGAAGGCAAAACAATTGTATGAATATGACCCTTAGTAGTTTACCCGAAAGGGGATCTGGTCGTTGGCGTCCACTCCACGTTGGGTTGACTCCAGGCTCCAGAACTTAGGGCCGCCTTCAACGTCGTCCACCAAATTCTGTCGCCTGGATAACGGCTTTATTTGACGGACACCGCGTTGTCGTGTCGGCCCTTTGTTTTGTCACCTGTTTAGTCCCCCTCGCGGAGGGGACGTCAAGAAGCGACCTCTTCCTCTTTCGGGGTGTAGTGTAATCCGCCTCCACGTGGTGCACCCTGGGTAACTCTAAATGGATTACAACTTGGACTTCCTGTCTGTGTATAGGGGCCATTTTACATATCACGTGGGGTACAAACGTACTTCCGGTTTGTCAGTAGTGCCAGAGGTAAGCTACGGCCCAACATGGAATCAATACTTGAAGTGATTGGTCAGAGTTCACTGATATATACAACTGCCAACATTCCATATAGAGCGTCATGAATGCAGGGAATATTTTCAAATAAACCTTGAGTGTTTTCTTTTCTAAAGCTTTTATTTTGATTTGAACCATTTAAAATATCATAAAATGTCAACTTATGTGTTCGCCGCGCGTCTCGATGTTTATTTCAATCCTACATAAAGATATAATTAATTGATACAAATATTTGATAATAAACGTGACTATAGTGAGCATTTCCAAAGAACCACCAGAGAATATAAACATACTATGGATCCTCACGATGCCTAAAGTGTAGAATGCCATGAAGACTATATATAGGATGGTATATTACTTTCGAAATGAAGCATAACAATGATTCGTAACGTTCACTATGGTTTCGGGCTTAATGGCCTTCGTCAATCCATGGCTGGCTTTGGTGTCAAGAGATCCGTGAATCTTTACATTTGTCAACAAGGTGTCTAACTGGCAAAGGTCAATTAGTCTAAAGCCAAAGTTGTGGTTAAGTCGGTAAAATAGTAGGAATGAAACGATATTATACAATTTATTCACTATATTTCAATAAGAAAGTCACACGGTCGGTTTCACACAAAGTAAGAGGAGGAACAATGTGCTTAAAGATGAACTGACGCAAATTTTGGCGCCAATAATGATGGCTAATCCATATCTTGTCAGTCCGCCGCAGAGATACCAAATACTGTATATAGAGGTCGGTGGAGGAGTGGTTTAAACTGTTGATTTTAGACATCCAGGGGTCGAATCCCGCATTGGGCACTTTTTTTTTTTTCTGAAGAAAAACTGGCTTCAATGGCCCCCGATTCTGGGATAAGTCCAATTCCCTCAACGAGTACAAGAAAGTGTTCTGGCACATTTGTAAGTACAAAGGTCGAATTGCTTTCTACATATGTTTACATGTAATGTACTTGCAGTAAAAACAGTCGCTAACTTACCCACCATGATTATCATGGCTTCTAGCACGTGTACTATAGATAATGATGATAAAAACAAATATATAGAACATCTTTAAAAAAAAAAAAAAGGTTTAAACATTTTAGAAAAGCAAACATTTTGAAGAATACAATAGTTCAGTTAGTGTTTCACGTGTGTTAATTTTTATTTATTTTTATGTACCTATTCACAGAATATATTTTGGTGAATTAGTGAAGTAGGCCCAGTGGCTTCCAGGGAGAGTGTTTGTGGCCAGGACATCTACACTTTTAGGAATGGTAGAGAAAGCGTACTTGTGGGGGATATATATATATGAAAAAGAACAAAATATAAAAATATTTCGAGAGGAATTTCTATATATATATACCTGTTTCTCAGTTATTGATTAAAAAAACATTGATTAACAAATAGCATGCCTCGTGGAAACCGATTTTAACACAGACTTAAAATAATAATTGCTACTCTTTAAATAAATAAAACGCTCATTGGTTGTTGAATAATATGTTTTAACAATAGTAAATGGTAGCGATCAAAATGGAAACATTTTTTTTTTCTCTCATTGTTACTATTTGAACAGTTTTTTTAGGAAGCGTGATCTTAATTTTCTCTTTTACCTTCTTTCTTTTTCTTCCCATTTTTTTTACTTCTTCTGTTATTTAATATTGGTTCTTTTATGTCTTTTTTTTTATAAGTCGCGTGACGTTTTAATTGTAAGTTTCTAAAATTAGAAAATGATGGGTTTTTTTTTATCGTAAGTAAAAAAGGGGTAACCAAATAGGACACACCACAATCTGCGATAATTCTGTGAAGCTACAACCAGATGAATACTTCCAACATATCTCCAAACACCTCTGAAACCTGTTCTCACTCTGGAGGTTGGGACTCAGTACTATAGAAGGCTGTATCTTTGATTACTCTTGATTGATCAATAACAGGTATAATTGTCCAATTTTTTATGTGAGCAATAGTTACCGAGAAATTATTTGAAAAAGTAAAAATTGAATCAGGTAAAAAGTTTCTTTTTTATTTATATTTGCTAGCTTTCGAGCAAATTAACTGCTCTTCGACGGGCTGATATTCTTTGTACAAACTCAAAAATATTTATACACAGTAAAATTGAAAGCACATGCTAATAACAAATTTTTCAATTTTACTGTGTATAAATATTTTTGAGTTTGTACAAAGAATATCAGCCCATCGAAGAGCAGTTAATTTGCTCGAAAGCTAGCAAATATAAATAAAAAAGAAACTTTTTTACCTGATTCAATTTTTACTTTTTCAAATAATTGTCCAATATTATGGAATAATTAAAGACGGTTAATTGATATTTATTCTGACAGATGGTTAAACCCATCCAGTAACTTTTAGCTGTACGATCAGAAGATGCCTTTTTTTTGCCTTCATGTAACCACCTCATCCCAGTACAATTTCACTTTTCTACATACTATTTCTTAATATTGTCCACTTAATACTGTCTACTATGACTCTTGCTAGAGGGTTTAAAATATGGAGAGATCATATCTAGAACAAACAGTCAATTATTTGATTGAAGGTTTTATCTCTCAGTAACAATATTCCGCTAACTATCATAATCACCGCTAACCATCAGTAATCGTTAAGGAAATGGATGAAGATTGGTGACACTCGATCAATTCAAACATCAATAATTCAGACGATATTCCCAACGTTCTATATCAATAAAACACGAATAGGGGAGTCCCTTCCTTTATTGGACACCTATAACACCACGAACACTCAAACATGTCTCTCCTTTAAGCTCCCGTTGAAGAATGGATTATGTCCGAAAGCTTGTAATGAGAAGTATCTAATAAAAGAAAGGCATCTCTAAGTTATCTTGATTCAATGATATAAACTTTCAAAATACATTCGGTAAACATATTGTAGTAATCTAAAGAGACAAAGGTCGCCTCTCACGTCAAAATAGACGTCAAAACTAGACGCCATCTATTGACGTCTATTTTAACGGGAGAGGCAACCTTTGTCTCTTGATATTAATATCCTCCGGGCAAAATTTCCATCTATATTTTGTAGTTATTTTATTAACAAAGTCTCATTTTTTTTATGTTTATATTATTGTTACTCTGTAAACTTCCCTCATTGCTTATCTTTTGTTTTATCATTCATAGTTTGTATTTGCCTTAAATAAAATTGCTGTGTCATCCCGAAGTTTGTCTTTCTGTTCCCTCAGCGCTCCTTGAAGGATGGCTGATTCCTAGGGTGTTTTCACCGGAGGTTTTCCGTTCGGTTTGCTTGGTTCAGCCATGATGTAGGGGAATAGAAGACCATAACTATTGGCCAATTATCCCGTAAACAAAGTCTGGCGAAGTTTGTCTTTCCTAATTTTCCACGTGGCAATATTAGAATCTTTAATATTGTATCATAATAAGATAAGAAAATACAGATACAGCAACCAATTATTTATTTAATTCTCGACTTTTCAGTAACTCGCTGTCCTCAGCAGAATTCCCTGGCCAATACCATCCTCCTGAGTGACAATACACGATTAAAAAACTCCCATCATTTTCTAATTTTAGAAACTTATAATTAAAACGTCACGCGACCTATAAAAAATGACATAAAAGATCCAATATTAAATAACAGAAGAAGTAAAAAAATGGGAAGAAAAAGAAAGAAGATAAAAGAGAAAATTAAGATCACGCTTCTTAAAAAAAAAAAACTGTCCAAATAGTAACATACGCTACTGAAACGTCGGGGATTAAATCAACAATTGGTTGAAGTATTTTTCTAAACAAACAAATGATATTCAAAAATAATAAGAATGATCTGATTTTCGCATGATTGGTTTTCATACTTTACTTGTTAAAATTGTACACAAATAAATTTACTGGCAATGCGTTTCTTTTAAATATCATCAAATATTATCTCTACAGACCTTACTGCAATGATATAAGTTATTGAATGAGAGGGCTTAACTCATCAGTAGTGAACCCTCTCAGCGGTTTCGCCAAATTAACGCATTGCCAGTAAATTTATTTGTATAAAATTTTAACGCTAGATGGCAATTAAATTTATACTTTACTTGTATTTGGAACTATGAGAACAAGAAAAATCCCTTGATATTAAATTATATAGGTCTTAAATCCAATTGGTCTTAAATACGACAATTACTGCATAGAGTATACGCACTAGTATATGTAAATATGAAAAATTTGAACCATTTTTGACGCGTATGATACTTAATAATAAATAAATCAATTTTCTACTGGCCTTACTGCAATGATAGAATAATGGGAGGACCTGGATCATCAGTGGTGAACACATTCCAAAGGACAGTAGAAAATTGATTTATTTTTATAAGAATCATACGCGTGAAAAATATTTCGAAATTTGCATATAACAGATGTCGCGCTAATGCGCCATATTTACATATATATATACATATATATATATATTAATAGTAATTTTTTTTTGAAAATAGGGAAAAGTAAAATATTAAGAAATACAGATTTTGAATTTAACTTTGAGTCAGAACAGCAAGCTAATTCTGTATCGAATAATTAACAGCCGATGTTTGCTGGTGTTACTTTTTTTTCCTTTATATTACTATATGCTAACTACTTATTTATTACATAAATAAAAACAAACCTCACATGTTTAAACTAAATAACAAATTATATAAATTTTGAAATTCTCATAACTAAAATCCAAGTTGTTTTTCTCTCTATATTCAATTATCCTTTTTTTTTACTTACGATAAAAAACTCCCATCATTTTCTAATTTTAGAAACTTACAATTAAAACGTCACGCGACTAAAAAAGACATAAAAGATCCAATATTAAATAACAGAAGAAGTAAAAAATAGGAAGAAAAGAAAGAAGATAAAAGAGAAAATTAAGATCACGCTTCCTAAAAAAACTGTCCAAATAGTAACAATGGGAGAAAAAAAGGTTTTCCATTTTGATCGCTACCAATGACAACTCCTCCCAAAAAAGAGAAAAAAGAAAGTGGAGACGAAGATGTGTGGATAGAATCCGTTCGTAACGGGTAATTATCCATTTTGGGGAATTTGGGACGTTGTGAAGAGGTGTCACCTGGAGCTGACATCTTGTTTCGTGAAAATCTCAAACTATTGTCATTTGGTGGTTGTCTGGACACATTGTTTTCTTTCATAGTGTTTTCTATCTCTTGTGAACAATCTTCCTTATTAGGGATTAAAGCCCTTAGGTTATCTTTTATTGAGATGTTTTTATTGAGTGTGGAATTACTTCGATTGTAGTTCTTTTTTTAAGTTAAAGAATTGAAAGGATTCAAAAGAATGTTAATAATTTTGATAATATATATATTTTTTCCTTTTTTAAGTAAAAAAATCATTGAAATGAAATATTTCACATAAGAGAATGGAAATAATTTTGATAATGTATATATATATATATATATATATATATATATATATATATATATAATATAATCTTAAATGCAAATATTTTATTATTTTTAAAAACATATATTTTATTTTCATTCATTGACTGTTTTACATATTTTTGACCATAGATTCAAAACATACCACTTTAATTATTATTGTTGTAAATATGTATAGTTAACCCTACCTTTTCTAATTAAAATCACGATTATAGAATTCATTATATAAATTCTATATTCCTGTGATAAATAATTTTATGTGTAAATTGCTTCAAGTGATTCAAAATAAAAATCTGCTTGAAAGGTAAATAATTATCTTTACTTTTCCACGACTGCACCTCTTTTCAACAACAAAACACAAAAATAATTCTAATCTTAATATATATATTTTTTTCAAGTAGAAACTCTTTTTATACTGTGCGTGTCCTTACTGTGATGAGAAAAATATTTGAAGGGACTGGCTCATCAATGTTTGAACCCTCCCGGCGGTTTCGCCAGTTTAATCTACCAGGCTACTCTAATGTTGTATGTTGGCTGTTATATGCATATATAGCCGGTATTTTAGAGGAAGTGTGAAGGTATTTTAAGGTTCACATAAACTTTAGAGAAGGTTAGAAAGGGGAGTATAAAATTGTTTTTAATTTAAAAGAAAAACTTTTTAAAAAAATATTTCAATTGTTGACTTTTTTTATGATGCATTAGCGCGCCATCTGTTATCAAAATTCGAAACTATTATAGACACGTATGATTCTTTTTTTTTATATATATAAAAGGAAAATAGAAAAATGCAATATAACAGCGGTATGGTAGATTAAACTGGCGAAACCGCTGGGAGGATACAACACCGATGAACCAGGCCCTGCCATTATCTTTTCCATTGCAGTAAGGAGAGTAGAAATTGTTTATTTTGAAAAAAAAAAAAACTAATCATACGCGTCTATAATAGTTTTGAATTTTGTTCACTTTCTTGTTGGAGCCGTGTTATGAACAAACTAGGTAACGTTACAGTTTAATTTAACCACTGTGAGAGTTATCTTAATGTGTCAAATGTTTTTTGATGACCCAACTTTTATCCTTTGTCGTGGCATGGCTGGAAGGTAAAGAAAGCTACTGCTGCTATCTTATAGCTCGGGTTTATTTCCGTGTGAAGTCACTTTTTAAAAACTCTATATAAAGTATTGAAACATTACTCTGACGTCTCGATAAATAAACCAATGAGTGGCAAAGTAACCAAACGAGGCTTTGTGTGACACTACTCTTACAAATGCACACGAAATGTCCCAAATACGATTCCCAACCAGCCAGTTCTGAACATCTACTGAATTGTATAAAATCCTTCAAAAAAGACCTCTGGGAAAACCCCCAATACTATAATAGAAAAGCTGAGACAATGGAACCTAATGGAGATCGTTTAAACGACTCGAAGAATAAGCAACAACAACAAATGCACAAAAGTCGAAATACATTCTACATGTGTAGATATGCAATTTAAACAATACATACAGAGACTCTGTACGGTGAAGAATGGAATTATCCAACGCCTTTTTCTTTTTAGGACGGATTTCTACATTTTAGTGGATTGAAGAAGGTGAGATTTAGGAAGGCTAGACTCATCAGTGGTGAACCTTCCCAGCGGTTTCGCCACTGATGAGTCATGTTTCACCAAATCTTCTCCTTCACTACTCTTTTAGAGTTTGGACACAACAACAACAACAATAGAAATCCATACTATTACAACTATCCTACGCCGTAGGATTAAATATTTAATAAAAAAAAGTAGTTTCTCAATCTCCCCATCCAACTGTTTACATTGTTGAGACATACATTGATAACTTAACATACACCGGTGGGAGGAATTCTTCCTAAATTAGAAAAACTGAGTTTTTTAAAAGATATATTCCCCTCTCTAAGACACGACCACTGTGTAAGCCATCTTACATTCACACCAACCTGATCCTGTTGATCCTAATAAGCATGCACACAGTGTTATCTTCAACAACAACAAAAGTGACGCTCCTTTTTGTTGATGTTGAAGATAAAACTTTTCAACGCTGTGTATTTAGTAATAGTTAATTTAATTATAGTAGTAGCACGGATTTCTATAAGTTTTTGTTGTTGTCGTGTCAAAACTCTATAAGTAATGAACTAAAGATGGAGAAGATCTGAGAAAGCTTACAGGATAAACAATCGTAATCCGCCATGATTATCATGGTGTGGATATCACGAACTTTATACAAGCATCAATCCATCCATAATATCTATCACGATATTTTACTTCTAGTTGAAGACTTCATCAAACTTTTTATAAATGTTTATTGTCTTTTTGATGTTTCGGACACCCAGTTTCGTTCTTTAAAAAAGTGAAAAGCTTATTTAGTGTAGTATTGTCTTTACTACTTCACTAATAAATTTTACAACTTTTTTAAAAAGACGATAGTGGGTCGCCGGGATGTCAAAATAACAATAAATGTTTATAAAAAAGTTGATGAGGTCTTCAACTTGAATTAATCAAATTCTCAATCAAATTCCGACTACTCTCTTACAATTATTGTGTGTTTGCCTCTTGAGATCAACTGGATCAGGTTGGTGCGAATTGTAAGATGGCTTACACAGTAGTTGTGTCTTAGAGAGGGGAAATATATTGTATAGCGAGAAGCATTTATTATTTTACACTAGTATTAAGAGAGTATCATTTTTTTATGGTTATATTTTACTACTCTGTAAATTCCCTCATTCCTTTTGTTTATCCTTCATAGTTAGTTCTTGCCTGAAATAAATTGCTGCCTCATCCTGAAATTTCTGCCTCTCATTACACCCTGGCGCTGTTCCCCTGCCAACTCAACTTTTCCTCCACCCCTGCGATACATCTGCTGCTGCCAGATCTTCGGATCCCTTGCCACCTGACATCGCGTCTGCTGCCATGATGTGGGGCTAGAAGACCATACCCGAATTGGCCAATTAGCCCGGAATTTAATCAAGCAATCCTAAAGTTTGTCTTCCTTAATTTTCCACGTGGATATATCTTTAAAAAAAACTCAGTTTTATAATTTAGGAAGAAATCCTTCCACCGGTGGATGGTAGGTTACCATGGATTGTTTGTCTTAACAATGGGAACAGTTGGATGGGAGAAATTACTTTATTAAATAATCCATATATGTTTATATAGGGTTAAATACAATATTGAAAATAAATATGAATAAAAATAAGGATATAAATGATAATGAACATATTTCTAAAATAAATGGATAGAGATTCTGTTAACTGGTCTACAGGCTTTCCGAATTTTATTAAACTGGTGTTTTGCTTAGGAAAATTTATTTTCTACAATGAATATATTTTGAAAATTCTCTATTAATTTCACTTTATATACAGGTAATATATATCGAAATTTTTTATATTGATTAATGCAAGTTTTATATTTAAAATATTAAGAAAAAAGCATCTCCTTATCGTGCAACTGAAAGTTGCTGTTGGCTTGCGCCATCTATCGGAATAAATATCAACTATTCTAGTTGATTTCTAATTATTCCAGAATTGGCCAAAAACCCATTCTTGATTAATCAAAAAAAGCTAACCACGGACGCGTTTCGGGCTGTTGGCCCTCATCAGCGTTGTGCAAGCTGTACCTCAACGACCAAAAAATTGGTAATTTAGGCATCCTGAAAAATCATGAAACGGGTAGTTAAAGCCAGATTTAAAATATATATATTTGTCACAGTATGACAAGCTATAGCTTATAGCAATACTTTGTTAAAGTACAAGCAGTATTGTATAGTACACATGTAGTATTACATATCTAATTTTGTATCTGTATATATATTGCCATAAAATAAAATTAAAAGAATTAACAAAGAAATTTTTAAAATAAAGAAATTTATAGAAATAAAGTTAAAATAGAGTCATAAAAATCTATCTTTCCCATTAACTTTCTTTGTGATTCTTAATTCTATCCTCCTTTCAACATATATGCATAATTAATTATTTAATTAAAAAGGCATATATTGGATCAAATTTATTTTATAATATCATATATAATATAAAATATCATTTATTTTACCAATATTTCAGTTGGCTGAACGCCAACCTTTATCAAGGTGTTATAACATATTAATGTGTGTCAACAACAAACTCACATAACGTCAACAGAACAGTGGCGCTGAGTTTGTTGTTGACACACATTAAATATGTTATAACACCTTGATAAAGGTTGGTGTTCAGCCAACTGAAATATTGGTAAAATAAATGATATTTTGATCCAATATATATCTTTTTAATTAAAGATTTATTTATGGATTGCTCTATTTTCAAAATAATTAATTATATACATAAATACATAATTAATTATGCAAATATGTTGAAAGGATTAAGAATCAAAGAAGGTTAATGGGAAAGGTAATTTTTTTTACTATTTTTTGACGATTTTATGACTCTACTTAAACACATATTTCTCGCGGAAGATAGAGAAATAGTATTAAATAGGTTTGTCACACCAACCTACTTTATCTAAAACGTCTTGTGCATCACGTTGTTAGTGTTGTATATTTATATTTTAATTATTTAATATATTATTGTATATAATATATTAATATAATAATAATATTAAATCCACAGATTATTATTCTGCGATATATTGTATACTAGCGGATGTGTACCCGGCTTCGCCCGGGTTTTATCCGAGTGAAAGTTTGCCTAACGAATATTATATATTATGAAGTATAATAAACAATGTTAAAGATTAGTTTTAATTATTAATCAAGATTGTGTGTGAATATGTGAGAAAGATGTAATATCGTTGTTGTTTTCTTGGCCGACTGTTTTACATATGGTGTTATCTTAAAATTGCTTGTTTTGAATATTTTTTTAGATTGAGATTATTAGCTAGTATGTAAAAAAATTAACTCTGTTGAATTTTTTTTGTATTTATATATAAATAAAATTAACTCTGTTAATTTTTTTTTTGTATTTAATCGATAACAGCGAAGTTACGCATGTTAATGTTAGGAAACATATTTTGATGTTAAGCAAAACCTGCTCCATCTCGTTTTACATAAATGTTGAAAATTTGGTCGAAATTGATGCATTGTAACGAAAGTTTTTAGCGAACAACACTTATGAAATTTGCATTTTATTAATATAGATATCATAACATATAATTGATCATCATATAATTCGATTGTTAACTTGTGATTCTTAAGCTTGTATCTAATACGGTGTAATATAATAAAAGCCATTTAAATAAATAAAGCCTAAAATATATTTCTACTTTTAAATCAACCTAAATACACCACAGTGTTAGGTTTACAAGAGTTTGAATCCCGGGCGAACAGCCTCATCAAAACACTAAGTTTTAGAATAAATACTATTCATCGACAAGATTGGATTTTATTATTTAATATATTTAAAATGGATTGCTGTATTTTCTATAAAGTGCAATGTTTTTTTTTTGCCTTCAATTTACACTCATGGACAAAATTAAAGTAAAGTTGTACCATTTAGCATGTATATCGGAATTTAAACAATAACTCTGAAAGATATTACAGTGGCCTTTTTTGAAGACATACGAGATAACCAAGTGTGAACAAAATTGACCGTCTCCTTCAAAAAAAAAAAAAAAAACAGACGACCGGAGATATCAAAGACTTTTCACTCTCAAGTTTTGTCCATGAGTGTATAACCCTAAACATCACTTGTTTGCACAAGTGTAGCAGGAATGAAACAACCTGTGAAATAACACCAATGTATGAAAGAGCCAAGGCTAACTAGCAGGAACAACAGCTGGGTGCATGTCAAATTTTCGAACAATCCCAGACGATCCCAAAACCCACATTCAAGATGGCGTTCTATGCAGTCAACGGAGCGTGAGCTAAATTAGATTACCTTTTTTTTTTTCTTCAAACTTCCAAGTTGATTCTGCCCCAATTTTATTGACTGCCTGTTTTTTATCGCACATTGTGTTCGAGATTATTTATGTTGGTGACAGCAGAGTGGTTTAGCTAGTCAATGGGATCGAGATTAAGTCTTTTTCAGTTATCGCTAGGTCAAGCTGTAGAGGGCACGAGGCTGCTTTTTATATCTCTCACACTTTATCTCCGGATTTAAAAGCTCATGTTTTTCGTCGTTTCATCAGTGTTTTAAAAATAAATAAGACAAATATATATTTAATTATTAAAACTATTTTTAACGCGTTTTTTATTTTAATACATAGAAAAACAACTTTCTACTGCTCTTTCTGCGATGAAAAAATATTGGGAGGGCTTGGCTCATCATCATTAAACCCTCTCAGCGGTTTCGCCAGTTCAGTATTCCATGTACGGATTTCATCATTGAATACATTTATATATTCTTAATATATCATTTATATGTTAAAAATGAATCACAACGTTGGTATATTTATTCCTGTAGATGGCGCAAGCAATCATCAA
Source organism: Cordylochernes scorpioides (assembly GCA_030710605.1). Taxonomy (NCBI): domain Eukaryota; kingdom Metazoa; phylum Arthropoda; class Arachnida; order Pseudoscorpiones; family Chernetidae; genus Cordylochernes; species Cordylochernes scorpioides. The sequence goes on along the minus strand of CP092868.1, from coordinate 8,053,964 downwards.
TGGATTGTTGTATAAGGAGTATATGTATATGTGGAGATTTATGAAAAAAGTGATTAAAATGTGAATATCTATTTATTTATTATGTTCTGATATATTGTGTGTGTATTAATATATAATTTTTTAAGGATTAGAGAGAGAGTTATCTATGTTAAATCCTGAAGAAGCTTCTTTATAAAAAAGTTTTTATTCGGTATGGAAAGGTTATTGTCAAGGTGTATGACATCAAATTGAATTGTAAGCTAAAAATATTTCTCTCCGCGTGTATGAATTTGAATAAATATTTATTAATGTTGGAAGGAGAAACCTGTACTATAAATAAATACTATACACGTGTGTTCGCACACTCTGTATCAATATGCAAATCAGGTTTGTCACCTGTATGATGTCCAGTACCTGGAGCAATAAAAAAATTTTTTTTTCTTTCCCAAATGTACTTCTAAAAAAAGAGAAGGAATTAAGTCCGTCACAATGAAAAATCCTTGAAGACAAGCGTTCTTCTGTCTTTCAAATTTAGCTTGGAGAAATTGCTTCGGGGAAAAGAGAGGCCAATTATTGTTAGATTTAGGAATGAAGGCTGTTTTCGAAATTGTCTCCGTTCTCTCTGGAAGTTTCCCTGAGAAGCCAAGGTTCATTGATTGACTTATTTACATCTTTACTGGCCAACTTCGCAGACGTTAAACCTTAGGTGCCATTTTTGGATATTTCTATACTAGCGCGCAGAATCTATCTAGTACAAAAACTAGCTACAAGTTTTGGTGGAATCCTGATATCTTTACAGTAAAATGACCTCAGATTTTATTTTTACGGAGGATTTTAAAATATTTGAGAATTCTAAAATTGAGTTTTGAGTTGAACAGATGTGAAAAATTCGATATAACTTCGTTATATTAGAGGAGAGGATATATTCTCTCTGTAATATTGGCCAAAAGCGTACTATAAACATTTAGCGTTATACGGGAAATATACAAAGAAGATATGAGGCTATATTAGGAACATATAGCGCAATAAGTGAGAACTTTCCATAGTACATTTTTAAACTACGTGTACCTTATTTAAAAGAAATATCAAAACCTTTCGCGCAAAATATTTTTTAAAAGGTTTTGATATATCTTTTCAATAATTTCAAACCCAATTAACACAAGGAGATAGTTATTTTAGCAGCCATTTAAAGTGAATAACACTAACGCCTATACACATCATCTACCATTCAATAAGACCGTTATTATGACATATTTACATATTTGCCACCATGTAGACCATAGTACTCAGGATGTGAAGTACCTCAAGTACGCCACATTGCTACATGTTTGGGAGCAGTTCGACCGACTTATCAACATACCAGAGCTCCCCCATTTGCTTAGTTGCAATGACTGATGGGGTTGGACTTTTGCAACAATAGGATGGAGCAATTGTGTCAACAAAGCTGTGTAGGTGAGGAAATAAACCCATCCACTCTCGTACCGTAAGGAGGGCTTGCTCGCTCTGCGTACTTGTACTGTCGCTAACGTCATCCATAATATCTAGCCATGATTATCATGGTGAGTTGAGGTTGATCCCTTACAATATGAACCGTGTTGTAAGTCAACACCACAATCCTGTCGTGTAGGGAGGGATCCTTCCCACCACCACGGTCCTCCTTTTAGCAATGTTCTCCGATCTCTTCTTTGGTGAGCGCTAGAGGGGGTTGCTAGAACGGTGGTGTAGATATGCAAATACGATGTTCGCTATGCAAATGTCCAGGTAACTATGCAAATAAATCGATATATGCGAATTTTTATAATTTGCTGCTGCATCCCGCTTTGAGACGTAGCCAGATGTAGGTACCCTGCAATAAGGAGAGTCAGACTGGGCGGTGCCGGCTTCCGCCCAAAGACAAAAGAAAGCCAGACACCCAGAAAGGTGAATGAACTAATGAACGTCAGTTTTAATTTCCCCCCATTATATGAGGGGAGTGTTCTCACTCTCTCGTCACAATTCTATGGAAGTCTCCTCCGTCTAATTTAGCCTATCGTCCGTATCTCTCTGACGGTCTTCCACTTTCAGATTTGACTTTTTATTAAGTGCCTCACAGAACAACGTCTGGTTTCTTGGAGCGCAATTTTGAACCCATATTTTCTGGAATAAAACCACGGTTTCACCTATTTTTATGCAGATGATATTCCACACTTAAAGAATTAGCATCTTCATAACACGATACACGGTTCAAAATTTAAACAAATTTGATTGCACTAATATATATTTTATCTTTTTAAAAAATTTTAAAACTTTTTTTAAACATATCTTTTTGTGTGAAAAATGGTACAAAGGAATGAAATTGTACTGGGATTAGGTAGATAAATTAAGAAATAGGCATCTACTGATTGTACAACTAAAAGTTTAGTTGCACGAAGGGGAGATGTCTTTTTCCTTAATATCTTCTACTGCAATTATAAAAAATTAGGAGAGGGTTTAATTACTGATGAGCTATGTACTCCTCTCTTTATAATTGATCGTTATATTGGAGTGTGAGAATATGTAATTATATCATTTTTAGCGTTAACATTTGTCGCCAATGTCCACCTGGAGAATTTGCTCATCCTCTAGAGCACTACGTGGTAGATATGTAAGTATAGTCAAGATTACACCAGTGTAAACCGTCGCTTGCTTAAAAATACAATTTTTTTAAGAATTCATTTTTTTATATCGGTAATGACGTTTCACTGTGTCTCGCCACACATATACAAAAACTACAGAATTAATTTAAATCTCGACAATGAAAGAAATTTCAATAAGATTTTTAAATTTTCTATATTTGCAGGAATATTGATAAATATTATTGTGAAAACTCGGTACAAGTAACTTCTGGAAAACTATTTTTTCAATAATATTTATAAATAATTTTTGTTTGATTATCTTGAATGTAATCTCAAGTTCAACAAAAGTTTTTTTTTCGGGTGTAATATTTTTGGGTTTATAAAAAGTGCCTGAATGTCTATTGTAATTTTTAAAAAATCTGGAAGGAAATTTGATTAAAATTTTAATTTCTTATCTTTGAAATGTTTAAGCCGGCTTTTACATAAGAAAAAAAGAAGGGGGAAATAAGGTGGAGTTTCATTCATTTTTTGCTTCAATTTTTGTATTGTTGCTGTTCATAAAAAAAAAAAGTAATTACGCATTTTTGGGGAGTTCTTCAAATGAAATAAAGCCGTCAATGTAATATTCAAATTTCCACCATTCAGGGAAATATGCAAATATGTGTAATAAAGAGGAGAGGTACTGGAACAAAGTGGAGCAGTCACTGAATGGTCAAGGTCAACCCACCAATTAGATGGAAGAAAGGTGTTAATCAGGAAATGGGCGGTCACGTGGCCATTCCCAATACTGAATGTTTCTTGCATTTGTATTCTTCTAGCTTGGTGTTGGGAGATTTTATTTTAGATGTATTCCCCAACACATGTATTGGTAATCACATAATCATTGGAAGTAGAAAGCTAGAATGCTTATTTTGTCGATATTTCCCGTATTTACACATCTAGTACCGAGCCATGATAATCATGGTGGGTAGTGTAAGTTGTGACAGCTTGTACTGTATTACACTACATGTCTACATATGTAGTACCAGGCCATGGTGGGTTGTGACAGCTTGTACTGTAAGTACACCACATGTCTACACATGTAGTACCAGGCCATGGTGGGTTGTGACAGCTTGTACTGTAAGAACACCACATGTCTACACATGTAGTACCAGGTCATATAGTAGGTAAAGAGAAATGACAGCATGAACTGTAAGAACACTACAGGTCCACACATGTAGAAGTAGTCTAACTTTACTTACAATATTCCAGTTTGGCGCTCACCCTTTCTCAACCTAAAAAAATACGCCACTAGAAAATTGTATTCAATCAGGTAAATATGCAAATAAGAAATATACAGACCTATAAATGAGAAATGCAAATAATGAAATATAATATTCTATAATGAAATTGGAGTACATATTTTCCGAGGTTGAGAAAAAGGCGACTACAGAAAGTTTTCAGTAAAAAAACTGCGGACCTTTCAATGACGATTCATATAAAAAAACATTTCTATAGAATTCTCTCTCTTGGACCATTAAATTAAAAAGTCCTAACAAACTTATGAGATCATTTAAAAGTAGCACGTGAGATAACTTTATTTATTGGTTTCATACATTTTCTTTTGTGTTTCGCTTTCTATGAATGAAAGTAAATAATTTCCGCCTCAAATTTTCATAACCTCCGTACTTCAGCTGATCAATTTTTTAATAAGACTAAAGATCTTAATAAATCTTTATATATGTAGGTATCATATATATAAATACCAGTGTTTTTATTCTTTTATCTATTTTTATCTTTTTTTTTTTCGTTTCTCCTCGGATTTTATTCTTTTAAATTGAAGACCCCATGATAAATCCATGTATAAAACTATTAATAAAAGCTTTTGTATTGATTTCGTGAGAAAATAAAGAATGATTGTTATCCCCCATCTAAGTATAACTGTTGGATCGTTTATGAAGACAACTCTCAGATTTATAAAATTAATTTATTAAAAACATTAAACATTTTTAGATATATATAGAAACGAGTTAATTATCTCGTATTTAAGGCAACAAAAGATTCATCTAATTTTTATACATTTCATCTAATTTTTATACATTTTCTAACCAGATTCAACTTGTGAAAACAGACGACAAAGAAAAGAATAAACAAATTTATAATAGAGGGTAAGTTCCTATTTTTTGCAAGCTTTCACACTCAAAGAATATTCAACTTCTTGCTTCAATAACAACTTCCAATTGTTCTTAGTGCGATCATGTAACGGTGATGATAACACCATGATTACAACTCTTCCATTTAGTAACCAATCATGACGCCGAGAAACAAACAAACTTACACAGTACGTGTACAGTACTATCCAATTTACACTATTTTTGACGCCATGTTTCTTTCTTAAATAAAACTAATTTCTACTGCCCATACCACCATACCGCTAAATACAATATTACAGCTATATGGTAGATTAAACTGGCGAAACCGCTGTGAGGATTCACTAATGATGAGCCAGGCCCACCAATTATTTTATTATTGCATTAAAGGCAGTAGAAATTTATTTTATATATAAAAAAAGAAACATGGGGTCAAAAATAGTTTGAATTTCTTATAAGAGATACCGCGCTAATACATCCTACGTACAGTACGACAACTTTCTTGAAATTTCAAAATCTCAAAGCAATATAAACTTGGACAGGGAGTCCCTCAGTTCTCAGTATTGTTTACACTCTACATAGCAGGAAACGTCATCGGTCAAAAATCAAATATTAGAATGTTTGCAGACGACATATGGAGCAGTCATCGTGAACTACAAAAAATTGAATATCATCTAAACAGATCTATGAAAAAATGACCTCTGGGAAAACCCCAGGACTATAATAGAAAAGCTGAGACAATGGAACCTAATGGAGATGGTTTAAACGACTTGAGGAATAGGCAGCAAGAACAACATCGTACAGTACTGTAGGTGAGCTGAAGTAGGTGACCGAGAGAGGGAGTTACATAACTTGTTACCTGGGGCTGGTGTGGGCCTGAGGGATCTCATCTCATTGGGATGCTAGCAGAGGGGCAAGTACACTCATGGATAAAACTAAGGAAGTTGTACCTTTTACCATGTATATCGGGATTGAGACAATAACTCTGAAAGATATTACAGTGACAAAATTCGAAACTATTTTAAAGGCGTATGATTCTTTTTGAAATTAAATAATTTCTACTGCCCTTACTGCAATGGAAAAATTAATGGGAGGGCCTGGCTCATCAGTGGTGAACCCTCCCAGCGGTTTCGCCAGTTTAATCTACCATACCGCCGTTATATTGCATTTTTGGAACTTCTTTTTATAGTGATACTGTAGCTAGACTCTTGGAATGGGTATTTTAGAAGAACTATGGACATAAGCTTTGAGAACAGTAGAATTATAAACAATTATAAATATATAAAGTGACCTTCATTGTGAAGACACACGAGATAACAAAGTGAACAAAATTGCCTATGTCTCCTTAAAAAAAAAAAAAGCATACGACCGGCGATATCAAAGACTTTCCACAGTTTAGTCCATGAGTGTAAGTGTATATTGTAAAGTGAGGTTGGTCCATCGGTTGTTTATGTAAAGACTTAGTGGACCGGATTGTTTGTCTACTGGAAGATTAAAGACAAGGCTGTGATGAAACACGTGACTGCAATAAATTGGAGAACAAGTGGATGAATTGGTTCTGCTCCAATCATTGTTCGTCCCCCAACTCTATTATTGTTTAGTGAATTAGAGGTATTGTTGGACAAAGTGAGTCTTTTATTGTCGTGGATAAATGGCAAGCTTTCGAACACGTTGTTTTGATACTGTTCGAAAATTAGAGATTTATCCACCAATACAAGCCACACAATGCTTTGTTTATTTAAGAAATATCGGATGATTATTCATCGTACTTTATTGCGTTTATTATTAACAAATACAAATTATTATTGGCAGTAGTTGTGGTGTGATAGGGATTCATTTATATAATCTATTACATTATTTCAATTATATATATATACACCTATCCCCCGATTTACACGGTAGATACGTTCCTGAGAAAAACGTGTAAATCGAGGGATAGGTGTATATTAAACTGTCAAATCTGAATAGGTGTTCGCCCTCTCATGAATCAGAGTCTCCCAATATTCTTTTCAACATAGGTAGTATAGAGTAGAATATCGCATTTTAGTATAGTGCGATAAAAACAAAAACAAAAAAACTTATTTGGAAAATCGTGTAAAAGCGAAAACGTGTAAAACAAGTACCGTGTAAATCAGGGGATAGGTGTATTTAAAAAAATAAAGCATATCCTGATCAGGAGCACATGTGATTTTTAGATTGATTTAACCTGTTCCCTGATATTTGGCCAACCTAATTTCTTGATAAATCAAGAAAAGCCATCCACGAACGCGTTTCGCGCTGTTGGCGCTTGTCAGCGTGGAGCAGGATGTAACATTGCGATATATAGTATCTAAAAAGACAAAGGTCGCCTCTACCGTCAAAATAGACGTTAAAACTAGACGCCATATATTGACCTACGCCGCAAACTAGCGGCCTCGGGTTGGTGACAAAGCCACAACACCAGATTTTCAGATCCAATATCCCCCCGGCAAAATATCCATCTATATTATATAGAATAAATATTGAAAACGAAAAATGCATATCCTGACCTCTCACATGAGCTTTTTAGATGGTAGAGCGCCATCTAGTGGAACAAAAATAAACTAAACATTGATTTAGCTTGTTCCTTGTTATTTGGCCAACCCATTTCATGGATTAAATCGAGAAAAGCCAATTATTTTTTCACAAAATGAAAAAGGGTATTTTTCACAGAAATATTAAAATATTATTAAAAAGAAACTTTTCCCATCAGAGAAC
>CP092868.1:8024693-8046426 GCA_030710605.1 Cordylochernes scorpioides | reverse complement strand
TGTATTTTATTTATGAACAAAAAAAAAAGAATTAAGTTTAAATTCCATTCTATAGAATAGCGTCTACATGTAGTTATTGTACAGACAAGGTTCCATGTGGGAATCTACGGTCTTATATAAAAAGTTGACCAAAATTTTTCCTTCCTAAAGATAGAATATTATTTCCGGTTATTTGATTAAGATTATGGTTCATTGGTTTTGGCCATCGGTGGCGTCGGTAATTAAATCTTTACACAGCGCATTCCTCCAGTTTTGGTGGAGCCACCAACGTCGCTAAGACGAGCTAGCCGTTGTTAAGCGACAAGAGTTCCACTTCAAATTTTTATAAACTTCATTCTTCAGCTGAGGAGAATTTTTGTAATGAGACAAAAGATCTTATTAAAAGGCATGCTTCATATGTACCTGAGCAATAGCTAACCAGAAATTATTTGAAAAAAGAAAAATAAAAATCAGGTGAAAAGTTTCTTTTAATTTTGAATTTGAAAGTTTTTGAGCAAAATATACTGTTCTTCAACGGGCGGATACTCTTATGTATTTTTTCCTTATTTTTCCTCTTTCAAATGTTTCATATGTAAATAAGAAGTGTTTTTATTTGTTTATTTATTTTGCATATTTCCCTCGGATTTACCTAGGCCAATCTATTTATGAGCTTGATTGTCTTAATTAGGTTTTTCTGTATAAATTACCATTATATGTTATTAGGGGTTTTACTTTTTTATTGTTTTCATTTGTAGACTCCGTGGTAAATCCTGGTATAACTTTATATGTAATTTATAATACAATATAATGCGGCTTATGATTGTAAACGACATTTGAAAATTATCCCGCATGTGTTTCTTTTGAACGAAAAATCAAAATTTATTTCAAGGAGAAATAACGATCATTTCTAACCTTAGGGATGAAGTATGAAAGGATTCATTTTTCCGTTTATCATTACTCTTCACAATTCATCCTTTCATACTTCATCCCTAAGGTTAGAAATAATCGTTATTTCTCCTTAAAATAAATTTTGATTTTTCGTTCAAAAGAAACACATGCGGGATAATTTCAAATGTCGTTTACAACTTTATATGTATTAATAAAGGCTTTTGTGTGTTATAGAAAACAGTAACTGGGTGTTTTAATGGAACTATGGATATATTCCTCTAGAGAGGACTGTAGAAATATAATTACCTAACAAAAATATTTAATGCAGCAAGCACAATACTCTTCATTGAGAGATGCCTCTGTTTAAACGATTGCTATTTCAAATATATCACCGTGTACCGAGGGTAAACCAATACACCAAAATCAGATCTGGTGTAACACTATTTCTTCTTGAAGGCATGTTGAATATGCCCACTTCCGCCTGAGAGGACCTACGTCACCACTACGTCACGGCCAGCCAATCACCGAGCTGCCCAGCGGGCAGTCCCTCCTCCCTCCCCCTTTTTAGTAAAAATAAAGATACTTTCCTGTTGTTCGCGTCGCCTCCGCGTGCTTCTATATATCCACTTCAATCGGCAGATGTAGTGGGATAATTGACTACTTCCTTATACTATTACATCATCTAGTCCAGCTTCAACTAATAGCCCAACACTTCTAGTGGGTCTCTATAATTTGAAAATTTCCCAGTGAATATTGCTTTCATCTTCAAATTAAATATATAAAATTAGAGAATAATTTGACGAAATCGCTTAGAGTGTTCACCACTGATGATCCACAAAGCTTTCTTATTAATATATTCTTATCACTGAAGTGAAGTTTGTAAAGTTTACAATATTATTTGATTAATATACAGGGAAAAGAAACATATTGCCGAAAAGTTTGAGAATAAAAAGTTACGCAAGAAACTTAGCCCTGGAAACATTATTTTATTTAAAAAATGTATTTAAAATTATTGTATATATAATGAAAGATTTATTTATTTATTATATACCAGTTGCAAATAAGACACGCTATATCCGATCTGGATAATTGCGCGTGAAAACTATTTACAATAATTGTAGTAGAGTAGGTAACAGAATTGTCAAAAAGAAAATCAACAATTAGGAAAAGAGCATTGAATAAACATATACATTAAACAAATAAGCAACAACATAAGCAGATAGAAAAAATCGCAAGGTAGTTAAGATGGTGTATGAAAAAGTGAAAGTTGTATAAGCTTATGATTTTGCTTTGTTTTAAAAATGAATCGATGTTAGTTCCATATGTTTGAATTGAATATTACACCTTAGTTCTGCATATATTTTATTGCTTAAAAAGGAACACAACAAAACAAAAAAGAAACTACAATTGCAAATGATTTGACAACTAACTAAGAAAAAAAAAACAATAATAATAAAAAATGATGATGATAAAAATTGAATATGTCTGCCAGAAAAATGCTTCTATGAATTAAAAAAAATAATAATAATTACAAAATTAACATATAAACTTCAAACAGATGGTATAATTAAATTTATAATTATAACTATTAAAAATAAAATAGGTATATCCTGACCAGGAGCACATGTGCTTTTCAGATGACGCTCTGCCTTCTGAAAAACACATGTGCTCCTGATCAGGATATGCTTCTTTTATATTTAATATCAACACCTGACCTTTTTATTGTTTCTATTGTATTTTCAATTATAACTATATAAAATTAGTTTTAAAACGAATTTATATTTTAAAAAACTGTTCACTGTTTGCTAAGAGAAGTATAGATGGACGTTGTTAATAAGAAGGGTTAATAACTTTTCCATCAACGAGTTTTTTTTTCCCCAACACCGTGCAAACTTTGATTTAGAGCCACGTTCTACGAACGTAATTGATCTAAAATTAAATCTGGATTGTGTTTTGTTGAGATTTTTTGTCTAAGTTTCTTCTTTTACTAGAGAAGAGGTAAAAAGATGGGAGTTACGCATGGCGTCGTCATTGTCAACTTTTTTGTTGCGATTTTCCTTCCATCTTGGTGGCTGTAAAGATGTCCCACGTAGCTAGAGAGTTCTGTTGGTGATAAGGTTGTTGTCGTGTCCAAAGAAGAGTCTCAGATGTCTCCATGCATCTCCATCACAGCAGCAGCAAGGTCTACTATCTGGTGATAAGGTCTTGAACATATATAGATAGAATCCTCTGAAATTTCCTTAGCACTTCTGAAATATGCAAATACACCTATCACCCGATTTACACGGTACTTGTTTTACACGTTTTCGCTTTTACACGGTTTTCCAAATAAGTTTTTTTTATCGCACTATACTAAATGCTACTGTGATTGAACACATACGCTGTATACACATCTCACGAGGAATCCCGAGCTTATGTGCTAACTACATATTTTAACCTGTCAATGCATTTTATTTCTGTGTACACCTATCCCCCGATTTACACGTTTTTCTCAGGAACGTATCTACCGTGTAAATCGGGGGATAGGTGTAATTTATAAGATACATATTAAAAATAAAGAAAGCATATCCTGGACCATGAGCACATGTGATTTTTAGATAGCAGAGCGCCATCTAATGGAGCAAAAATAAACTAAACGTTTATTTAACTTGCTCCGTAATATTTGGCCAACCCAATTTCTTGATAAATCAAGAAAAGCCATCCACGAACGCGTATATTGTATACATATTGTATAAATAATAGTAAAAATTTCAGATTTATTTTGTTTATTTGCTCCTGTGGAAGACACTACCCGAAAGCTTGTGAAGTATGTAATAATAAAAAAAAAAAAAGGAAATTCATCCTTGGAACCTGCGTTTTATTGTAATTTAGAACATATCTGTTATTTTTATTATTAAATAATTTATTAGAAAAATAGTGTAAACACATTTATTTTAAACAAAATAAAAAATATCAGAACTTATTTTTTAAAAAAGTTTATTTTCCTTCTTTAAAAATATTTACATAGAAGCAATTTAACAAAACAAATTTAATCTCAAAATTAAACAATCAAAATTTACATATCTCTCGACAGAATATATTTACTCTAGTCTCCAGTCAAAACCCAATAAATAAATATATACACAATTTAATTATTTTTATACGTCTGCGTAACTCTAAGTCCATTTACATCAATATCTTAGACTATAAGTAAGACCGATTTCAAACAGAACACCGAAGCTTCAATTTTAAACTTCTATGGCCATTTAACCAGAAGGAGATATTAAGAATGAAACTACTTTATTACAATGTTTACACATATATAGGGTTATTAGATAATTAAGAAGGCATATATTGGACTGAATAAAATATTTATTGCTAATATTTCGGTTGGCTGGCTGAACGCCAAACCTTTATTATCAAAGCATTACAAGGCGTTAGCCAACCGAAATATTGGCAAATAAATCTTTTATCCAATCCAATATATGCCTTTTTATTATCTAATGATTTAAATATGGATTGCTCTATTTACAGAACAATATAAGGTTATATAAGGTTTTAAATACAAATATGAATAAATATTAGGCGTACAAATAAGTTTTGAGGGATTTTTTTTTATAAATTCGAAGCTTTATTCAGAGAGAAATCAGTATAATATATTTCATTCAAAGTATTGTCCATCTTTAGCTACGACTTTTTTCCCCCATCTTTCAGTCAGCATACGGATTCCGTGTCGAAAAAATTCCTCGTCTTTTGAGGCGATCCAAACATTGACCCAATTTTTCGCCTCTTTGTAAGATGTAAAGTGCTGCTCGGCCAGGCCATGTGTCATCGAACGGAACATGTGGTAGTCTGAAGGAGCACAAATATATATATATATATATATATAATGATAAATATATGGATATAAATAAATGTAAATATATGAAATTGAAGCAATTTAAGCACGAATGTTTATTTTAAATATGAAACAAACTTCTACTGTCCTTACTGTGATGTAATTCTACTGTCCTAAAAGCTTATGTCCATAGTTTGCTTGAAACCATTTCTAAGATTCCACCCATCACTGTACCATATATAAGCAGAATCGTCCAATACAGTATTAGAGCATAAGAAGCGGTCTGGTAGATTAAATTGGCGAAACCGCTGGAAGGGTTCACCACTGATGAGCCAAGCCCTCCCAATATATTTTTTCATCGCAGTAAGGACAGTAGAAGTTTGTATTTTGTATAAAAGAAACATTTGTGCTTTTAAATCCTTTCATTTTATATGTATAGATGGCGCGTTATTGCTTTGTGTTAATATATCCCTATGTTATACACTCATCTGATGTATCTCTCAGGAGAAACTGTATATAAGACTAAAGGTCTTAATAAAGGTATTGATGTGGCCGAGTGGTTAAGGTAGAAGTTTGTTTAATATGTAAAAGAAACGTTCTTTATTGCTTTCATTTTTTATATATAGATGGCGCGTTATCGCCTTATAATTAAATGAAAAAATAATTTTGAAAATAGAGCAATCCATAAATACATCTTTAATAAAAAAGGCATATATTGGATCAAAAGTTTAATATGTTATAATACCTTGATAAAGGTTGGCGTTCAGCCAACCCAAATATTGGTAAAATAAATTATATTTTGATCCAATATATGACTATTTAATTAAATAAAATATTTGATAAATATCAATTAACAGAAGGAGAATTCCCGGAGAAACCCCAGGATCCAAGAAAAGGTAAGAGGAGATGTGAAGAAGACAGATTCAACAAATCATCTAACTGACCCTGGAAGAAACAGGTTGTATACAGAACAAGAACCAATGAGGTCACCCAGTACTGTAATCAACTACTAGATAACATCTGCATACTATATCTCCTTGATAAATGGTAAGATGGCAGAGAATGACGACCGAAACGTTCGGTGTTTTTTTTTTTAATAAAAATATGTTGAGAATTTATTTTATAGCATTTATTTTATAGATTTCCCAAATTGCATATTGTCAAATTGTTATATGTAAATAAAGAAGCGATTAAATATGCTGAGAATCTCTTCCATTACACAAATTTCTCAAACTGCAAATTGTTAAATGGTGCGTTATATGTAAATAAAGAAGCGATTATATATATCCTTATAGAGATGTTTACAGGCCGAGTGTAGAAGGCTTCGCACGTCAAAGCTAGCCTTTATATTGCATAACACACTTATGGACAAAACTTAAGGAAGTTGTACCTTTTAGCATGTATATCAAGATTCAGACAATAACTCTGAAATATATTACAGTGACCTTTATTGAAGACACACAAGATAACTAAGTGGGGACAAAATTGCCTCTGTATTCTTACAAAAAGCAGACGACCGGCGAAATCAAAGACCATCCACTTCTTCAAGTTTTGTCCATGAGTGTAACTAAAGAAACGTACTTTAACGTAACAATAAATGGTTTCCCGCCTATTGATAAAGTTGGTAGGGTAGAAGACGATGACGTTTATACTTGGATCCAAATAAGATAAACTCTATGTAGGAAGGAATTATGGTACCACATAGGCAAATGACACCTCGGACAAGTTAAACTAAATGTAAATGGCGAAGTACGCGATCTACGTATTCTTCGTAGATCACGAAATACGTGGTGTCGCTGGAGACCCCCTGGTGATTCTCCACCAAATTCTGCAGCGCTGGCAGAGGCGTCATATCCATTGTATGTGCAAATATACGTGTGACATCCTTATATACCAGTATGTAAATTTCCTTAGATTGGTAAACTCACTGGTAGCATTTGAAGATTGGAATTGTACAGCGCTCTTTCCTTCAATCCTATAGAAACAATTTATACAATTAGTGAATTGAAGATTTGGGATGGTCTCATTAGTGATGATCCTTCCTAGAGATTTCGCTAACTACCAGATCGCTACAACTATTGCATAGTATTATGCATATATGTACATATGGACACTGAGCCTACATTTCTCTATTGTCTAGGTGCTGTTATTTCACTATAGGAAGAAGTATGTGCCAACACGATGTAGAAACAGTTTTATTTTTTTATTTAGGAATGAAGGGGGGGGGGGGATTTCCCAGGGCATCACCTGGTGGTCACGTGATGACCCAGCAATTTCCTGACGGAAGTACCAGGTTGTTATGCAAATTTACGACTGATGTTTCACTCTGTATTGGGGGCGTCGCTAACACGTACGCCATGAAATATAGTTAGCTTCAACTGCCTTTCATGTCTTGATTTCTCTGGAAGTTTCTAAAACCAGTTTCTAGGTCGTTGTGATACAGCCGGCATCACTGTGAGGGCCAACAGCCCGAAACGCGTACTTTGTTGGCTTTTTATTTATTTATCAAGAAATAGGTTGGCCACTATTATGAAATAAACCTAACTCAACGTTAGAAATCAACGATTAGTTGGTATTTGTTCCGAAAGATGGCGCTATGCTATCTAAAAATTCTTATTTGATAGGTCAGGATATGCCTGTTTATTTGATTAGTTGATGTGTGGGACTGAATATGCGGCTGGTTACATCTGTTGTTGTTGCATAGCGGGAATATTCCAACACTGATGATTGCTGAATGAGATGATCTGAGAGATAGCGGAGTGATGTCATCTCGTCAAGTGTAAAAAAAATCATTAGTAAAATCACGAACTACCAGTAACCACAAAAAATATTACAATCGCTGATTAGGTCCATACATACAAATCCTTTGTAGTTCACATTTATAAATGAAAGATACAAATAAAATTGAATATACACTCATGGATAAAACTTAAGGAAGTTGTACCTTTTAGCATGTATTTCGGGACAATAACTCTGAAAGATATTATAATGACCTTTATTGAAGATACACGAGATAACCAAGTGTGAACAAAATTATGTTTGTGCAAATCAATGGATATGCGAATACAAAAAATGATATCATTTAGCGGAAGCTATGTAAATATTCCACCTATATTTAAGTTTCTAGATTCACTGGGTTACTTCATAAATGTCCGCGCGGAGTTATAAAAAATCGTTAAGGAACTTATAAATATGTAAACGGAGGAGAGACAGGTCACTAGGCAAATTTGCATAAGGCGCTCTCCCGTTTGTCAATATGGCCTCCATCCATTTCTCTCCAAGGGCAATAATTTTATTTTATTCCAGGATTTTATTAGGTGTGTTCCAGTTTTTCTTTGAAATATCCTTGTGGTAAAAAACTTTTAAGAATTAAATAAATAAATGTCAAATTCCCCTTTATGACGTTTCTCTTGGACCACTGGTTCTTGCAGGAAACCTCGACTCGGAGAAATACATATCCTTGAAGAATGGGTTATCAGAAATTATAAAGTAAACAACAACTAATATTCTCTCTAAAAATTCTTTGAAAACAGAGTATTGATGTTTCAATGCCCCTTGTTTTTATAAGTCACGTAGTCTTTTAGTGTTGATTGTTGAATTTTTTCTTTGTTTATAATTATTTGCAATTATTGGCATTTTGATGGAACTCGTTTGTCATCTTAGCATATGTAATCTCACTTTAACCAAAAAAAAAAAAAGTTCCATTTTTCTCATATGCACATTAATAACCGTTAAATTTTGTTTACAAATCCATATACTCTGAGATGATAACAATATAAATCCCCCTTTAAATTACAAGACCGAGGTAAATATGCAAATATATAAAGCTGATTATGCAAATATGTTTAAAGGCGCAATTTATCAATCAGGAAAATTACAATACATTTATTTATTAGTTCTAAATGGAAAGCGTCAGCTCATCACCAGACATTGTGTGTTTAGGCAGCATTGTTATTTTTAAAATGCATAGATGGTTTATATATGGTGTTTGAGATTCTAAAAATAGATTTCACACCAATCGGTGTCCTGGTTAACGGAGTTAGCAACCAGTGTGGCCGAGCTATAAGGAAGGAGTACAAAAGAAGTACTTCATTGTCATGCCATAAGAATCCATGGTGACTATGACCTAGGCCTGAGCTGACCTGAGCTTTATGCACCAAACTAGAGCGCTCGTATATTTGGCGCTTTAAAAAGGCGGCGTGACCGTCCGTGTAGCTCTTTACTAACCGAAGCGCTCAACCTTACCTTTATAAATCTAAATTCACAGATTTTTTTTTTTTTTTGTCAATGATTTTTCAAAATTGAATGTGATTTCGTAAAATATCGTTAAATGATTCGTTTTATGTTCTTCTTAATGTTTATTTTTCTTTAATAATATCAGAAATTGAATGCTTTAAAAACTGTAATAAGCTAATAGTAAACATAAAAATATTGTAATGTACAAGTGATCCCCGTGTTCACTATTCGATTTAATTGTGACCTTTGAAGAACGAGAGATAGAAAGCTCACGGTTTTGTGACATAATAGACAAACTTATTAAGAAAAGTTTCTGCCTCGTTATAGCACAAAAGAACTGAGAGGCAATATTCAGAGTAACAAAATGTTGGAAATAATATTGTCAAGAAGCTCCATCCAGATGGGACACCTGTCAATCATCCCTGGATCCCGGGGGGGACCACAGGTGTGAGGGGTTCTCGGAATCTTATCTGCAAATAAGGAAAACGGGACGTCTTGGTGGCTGACGACACTCATTATTATTATCTTTACCTTGGAATAAGTTGTATTATTATCTCTCTCCCTATAAATACCTCTTGTAGATAATTTTATTGGAGAACTAGAAGGTAAATACCCACCTTTATAATAAATACTTTGTTACAATATAAACATAAAAATGACCACTCTGTTAATAAAAATAATAAATACAGTGGTACCCTCGACATACGAGCGCCCCAACATACGAGTTTTTCGAGATACGAGCCGACGAGCAAGTGATTTTTTGCTTTGAGTTACGAGCGAAATTCGAGATACGAGTTCGGTTCGGTAGTGTTGAAGATATTAATCTGTGATTTTAAATGGGAATTTTGTATGGGGAAATTTGCTTCGAGATACGAGTAATTCAAGATACGAGCAAGGTTGCGGAACGAATTAAACTCGTATGTCGAGGTACCACTGTACTTTGTTACGATATTCTTCTGATTAGATAATAAAGATTCTCTGTTCCATATTAACGGGACACTTATATTCTGTTAACTAGCAGCGTTTAGTTCACGGTCATTATAACATATTTCTTTTCCAACACATATAATGGTGGGTTTAGATCTCACAAATCCCTATAGCTTTCTATGTACTCTACCTCGGCGTGGGACTGAGGAGAAGGGTTCTAGAAGACCATGTCTGGAGAAGAACTCTCTCAAGGTGTGGGGAAACCTCCCTTTATGACGAGAATTTTAAGTATATAACTGTAGTTCTTCAAATTAAAGATACTTCGGCCAGTAAATCTTTTTATTACCTCGACGTTTCGACAAAAAAATCTTTTGTCTTTGTCAGGAGCGAACAAAAATTGAAACATTTTGCAAAGCGTTAAAAATTTTAACGCTCTCGAAACGTCGAGGTGATAAAAAGATTTACTGGCCGAAGTATCTTTAATTTGAAGAACTATGAATACCGGCCAGGCAGCCTCTATCTTCATGATATATAACTGTATATATTTCATCCTAATAATATTCTTTGTTTATTTTATTGTAATTGAACTTTTCTCTTTGAAACCATTGATTAGAAGTCCATACTAATTGTCTATTGTCTATGTAATCTACCATGATAGAAGGCTCAAAACATTGCTATCTCTGGAATATTCTGGAATAGATTATTAAAAGGATGTTATAATAGATCAAAATGTCCGTTATTTAGATGTAATTTGAAGATGTTTGTCGAATGTTGAGCTCCCGTGGTTTCAATAAGGTGTTCAGCCACAAGTAAGGAAGAAGTCGACTGACTATAGAGAAGTGTGGTAAAGGTAACGGCTGGGTAAATATGCAAATTAGTTGGGGGGGGGGGGTATAATCTTGGGATATCGCCCAGTGAGACATTCCAGAAAAGCGTCCAGGCGGTCCAAGATTATTCTGACCTAGGTGGGGGCAACGCTTAGTCACGGTCTGCTGGTTTCTCGCCTGTTTGGCGCCTGCCGTTCACCCGAGAGTCATGTCGCCTTTTCTCAAGTCACCATATATATGTGTATGTCAATATACACTATATTTTCATATATGTAAAATAGTTATAAATAGTGTAACAATCCCAACATGAAAATAAACTTCAATAAGCCAGTTTGGCGATATCACATAACCACAAACAAAGCAATTAAGTTTTATTGAGAGTCCGCCGCATCCAAGACAGGGCGAGGTCCAAATTCATTTCCTCCTTGAAAAACTTCCAGTAAGTTTTACGACCATCTCCGGACACCGACAAACGAGCCGGACAACAACAGATCATATCTTCCTCTCGTGAAGATCAGACATTCTCTTGTACCTTGTCTTCGGCGCTGGACTCTCTTCTAAGAGACATACAACCTGCTTCATCCTATCCAATGAACTTTCGATATTATATATATACTTTTCGCAATAGCCGAAATGTGATATGTAAATATGTGTTTTCAAATTAAATGTGTGCCACATCTATTATCCTTTAAAACATATTTCTATAAATGAAACAATATTAGATATATGTGAAAAAGATAAAATACACAAAGTCTAAAATGTGTCAAGTTATGAAAATTCATCTTCTTTAACTGGCTAAAAGACGTACTGATGACTTGCGCCATCTGTCGGAATAAATACCAACTAAACATTGATTTAGGTTTATTACAGATAGATGGGGTAAGCCATCAGCTACGTCCACTTACACTATCAGGATGAATTTTTAGGGTATCGCTAAAGAATTCCTTCGATATTAATTTGCATATCCAAAGTAGTGTGTTGTGAATGGTACTGGGGTAAAACCTCCCATGATCGACCAATCTGATGAGTAACCGCCTCCCTGAATGTATTAAAAAAATCATAAATGAATTCAACATAAACCAATTTTATTGAAAGTTCACCTCTAGGAAAGACCTGGGATTATGATGTTTGTAGGTTGTGGTCTCTCATGGGAGGTTTTACGTTGTATGAATCGGCACAGAGAGTACACAGCAGTGAGTGACCTACCTGAGTTCAGGCCCGGACTCCACGAGCAACTTGACACAGTCCAGACAGCCCTTTGCCGCTGCATAATGCAGAGCCAGGGCTCCCATGGACGTCTTCTCGAGAGCGGGCATCTTTGCCTCACGTAGCAGCCACTTCACCACATTGCGGCGCCCGTACCTGCAAATACACATGGTTGTTATTTGCATATCTACCACAACAGTAAAACTTGTACTTATTATTCATATATATACACTTATGGAAGTTGAAAGTCTTTAATATCGCCGGTATGGTAGATTAAACTGGCGAAACCGCCGTGAGGATTCACTAATGATGAGTCAGGCCCTCCAATTATTTTATTAATGAATTATAGACGGTAGAAAATTATTTTATATTTGTATATATATAAAATAAACATACGGGTCATCTTTAATATTGAAGGAAACGGGGAAAATTTTGTTCACACTTGGTTATCTCGTGTATCTTCAATAAAGGTCACTGTAATATCTTTCAGAGTTATAATCCCGATATACATGCTAAAAAGTACAACTTTCTTAAATTTTGTCTCCATGAGTGTTGATTGAAACAAGAATGATGTAGTTCTGACAGACGAGCTTTCGAGGCGAAGGCTCTTCATCAGGTTTAAAACCGACTACTAAGTGAGCAGATCATATCTCTAAACAACTCGTCTGACATATACACTTTAATTAAAATAACACATCGTGTTAATTACTCCAGTTTTTAAAGTAAATTAGTGTGATTGTGATTAAAATTACACTTTAAAAAATCTAAATAATTTGCAATATAAAGCAATACTTGATGTTTAACCGCATAAGTTTCTTTTATCTGTGAAAAATCATTTTTTTTAATTTCAAAGAGAAATATCTAATATTTCTAGCTTTTTGGATGACGTATGAAAGGTTGAATATATGAAGAGTGATGGTCTATATTGTCAAGTAGCTCCATCCAGATGGGACAACTGTCAATCATCCCTGGACCCCGGGGGGGACCACCGGTGTGGGGGCTGCTGGGAGGCTGATCTGTAAATAAGGAAAACGGGACGGTGGCTAACGCCGTTCATTCAGGATTAACCTTAACTGGGGGTAAGTCGTACAAACTCTCTCTCTCCCTATACTCCTTATACTCCATATACTCTTTATAATAAATTAATTATCCCCAAACTTGCCCTTGCTTTATTTATCTCCGCGACATATTTTGGTGGAGACGCTGGGTAGCGTGACGGAACTTCGAAGAAGTCGACGTCTACAGGGACGTGAACCAATTCTTCAACCCTTGCCACAACGAATAGAAATGGAAGACGACCACAGACCTACTGTTAGCGGATCCTACCTCCCTTGTCAGCGCCAACGAGATCCTTCTACCTTTTCGGGAGATGGAAATATAAACCCTGGACAATGTTGAAAGAGTACGAGAGAGTGTCGAAGTACAACAGATGGGACGAGACCATGAAGCTTGCCAACGTCGTATTTTACTTGAACGGAACTGCTGGAAGGTGGTTTGATAATAACGAAGAATCACTCAACTCGTGGAGAAGCTTTGAAGACGCATTCCGCGGTGTGTTCGGACTGCAGGAGGATTCTGCTCGACGCGCCGAGGAAGTTCTGAAGTCAAGAGCACAGAAGGCCGAGGAATCCAGCGAGTCATACATCCAGGAGATTCTTAGTCTCTGCCACCAGGTGAACCCTCGCATGGAAGAAGGTGAGATAGTTGCTCACATTATAAAGGGAATTTCGGAAGACACATACCAGGTATTGGTGGCGAAAGACATACAGACAGTAGATGAGATCCTGAAGTTTTGCCGTCATCTGACAACCGTCAAGCAGCGCAGGATCGGCCGTACGAAATTCGCCAGGTTGTCAAACGTAATGCCCATTTCGTGTGTTGACGACTCAGACGACTTGGCCGGCTTAATTCGCCGCATCGTTAGAGAAGAGATACAAAAGGTTTTCTCAGCACCTGAAATGGTCAATCCTCTCCGAGAGGTGAACGCCCTGGAACAGACTGTGAGGGAAGAGGTCAAGCCGTGCTCTACAACCTACCAGACCACAAGTCAACGTGGTAAAACAACAACCACGAACGCCCTATTATAATATCGACCGACCAACCCAACCCAGGAAGACGGAGCATTGGAGAACCTACGACGACAAACCTATCTGCTTCCACTGCGGACGACCCGGACATGTCGTCCGTTATTGTAGGGAACGACGGCAGGTCTTCGCTGAAGCCAGGTCAAGGAATGGCGGAGAAGGAAGAAATGTTGGATTTTCGAGTCGACCCCCGAGATATGACGCCGACGACGACTATGTAACGCCCCAAACCTCGACGTTCTTCTACCGGAGCTCTTCCCCACATCCAAGCCGCGCAAGGTCGCCAGCCCGAAGACAATCCCAGTCGCCAGCCCGTCGTTTCAGCCGTTCTCCCATGCCTCAGAATGTGAAAAACTAAGTGGAGCGGCTTCTAACGGGGGTGAGGTCGCCATTGAGGAAAATCCTCCAGGGTATATCGCCGCTAAATTAAAAGAAAATTTTGTTATGGTCGAAATAAATGGACGCAAAATTAAAGCATTGGTGGATTCAGGAGCCGACTTTTCTGTTATTTCAGACAAATTTCGACGCGAACTAAAGACACCTCTCTTCAAAGAACCAGGTCCCATTCTTAAAGCCGCAAATAAAAATTTAATAGAGACCCTAGGAAAATGTGTCCTGAACATAGAAGTTAATGGTCTGAAGATATCCTTTGAATTCGTTGTTATGGTGGAATGCAGCCATGACATCATATTCGGATGGGACTTCTTCAAGGCCACCGAAGCCGTCATTGATTGTGGCAGAAATGAACTCCATCTCGGGGAAACCTCCGTCCTGGAATCTCGAGAGGAGGAAAACCAGAGATTGTTTGCTTCCGACGACTTTGTCATCCCGCCTAAATCAATAAAGAAGATTAGTGTGATAAACGAAGAAGTATGCGGTGTTAGAGATGTTTTAGTCTCAACTTCTAAGGACTTATTATTAAGAAAGGAAGTTCTTATACCAAACTCATTGGTTACATTTCGACACGGCCGAGGTAGCATATGGGTGGCGAATGGAGCGTCTTGGCCGCAACTGATTCCATCAGGAATGAATATGTGCACCATGGAAAGTTATGAGAATGGGAATATCTGCAGTCTTATTGAATCCAGCGATAAGTTACAAGAAACGCAGCTAAAGTCACGTGAATGGTCACAGAAGATAAACCTTACTCTAGATCCAGGGCTGTCTGAAATTCAAAGGTTACAGCTTGTTTCATGCCTTGACGAGTTTATTGACATATTTGACTTTGGGAGTACTCCTATTAAGCCCACCAGTACTGTGAAGCACAAGATAAACACAGGCGACCAGTCTCCTATCAAACAGCGGCCCTATAGAGTAGCACCAAGTGAACGACGACTAATTCAAGATGAAGTGAACAAGATGATTGAAAATCACATCGTGAAGCCCTCTGAAAGTCCTTGGTCATCTCCAGTTATTCTAGTTCGAAAGAAAGACGGGACCTGGAGATTCTGCGTAGATTACCGTCGATTAAATAAGATAACAAAAAAAGATGTTTACCCGCTGCCACGCATTGACGATGCCTTGGACAGTTTAGCCGGCTCTAGTTACTTCTCCACGATGGATCTTCGGTCCGGGTATTGGCAGATTGAAGTGGACGAAAAAGACAGGGAGAAAACTGCTTTCATCACTCCAGATGGGCTGTATGAATTCCAAGTAATGCCTTTCGGTCTTTGCAATGCTCCAGCAACGTTTGAAAGGATGATAGATAGTGTTCTGGGCAGTCTTAAATGGAACATGTGCCTTTGCTACCTGGACGACATCGTAGTTTACGCACCTACCTTTGAAGAACATCTACGTCGTCTACAACTTGTATTAAGCTGCATCCAGAAAGCTGGACTAAGCTTGAACCACAAAAAGTGTCTTTTTGGATCAAGGAGGATAAAGATTTTGGGACACCTTGTTGACGCCAATGGAATTCATCCAGATCCAGATAAAGTTGAAGCCGTCTCTAAATTTCCGAGGCCAAGGAATATCTCTGAACTGAAGAGCTTTCTTGGATTATGTTCCTATTACCGAAGATTTATTGAGAACTTTGCCGACAAAGCTAGATCTTTGCATGACCTACTGAAGACTGAAAAACAATTTTATTGGATGCAGCTCAAGAGAAAGCGTTTGAAGTCCTTAAAACAGCTCTAATTTCAGAGCCTGTCTTAGGACACTTTGATGAATCCGCTGATACCCATCTACACACGGATGCAAGCGGACATGGTATTGGAGCTGTTCTTCTACAAATACAAGGTGGAAAGGAGCGGCCTATAGCTTATGCATCTAGAAGCTTGACAAAGGCTGAAAATAACTATTCTACAACGGAAAAAGAATGCCTTGCTGTAGTCTGGTCTATTAGCAAATTCCGCCCATATTTGTTTGGTCGACCATTCACGGTTGTCACTGACCATCATTCTCTATGTTGGTTGGTAGGGCAGAAAGATCCTTCTGGCCGTTTGGCAAGATGGGCGCTGAAGTTGCAAGAATTTGACGTGACCGTTATCTACAAGAGCGGACGCAAACATAAGGATGCCGATTGTCTGTCAAGGAGCCCGCTTGAGAACGATCCACCAAGTGCTGTGATGTCACTAACCAACGTCGATATAGAGCAGACTAAAGACCCGGATTTAGCTAAAATAATCGATAATTTAAACTCGGGCTACACCAGAAAGGAATTCAGCATTATCGACGGCATCTTATACAAGAAAAACTATAGCACAACTGGAAGACCCTGGCTTATGATGATCCCTAAGCACTTAAGATCGGAAGTTATGGCAGATTTACATGACGCTCCTACAGCTGGGCATTTGGGTTTCGCCCGAACGTATGACAAAGTCAAGAAACGATTCTATTGGCCTGGCCTTTATAGAACTGTTCGCCAATATGTAAGCCATTGTCGGGAGTGTCAACGAAGGAAGAAATTACCTCGACGTCCGGCTGGACAACTTGTATCCATACCGCCCGTAGAAAAGCCATTCTATAAGGTCGGGGTCGATCTCCTTGGAAGATTTCCAGTTTCTAAAGATGGAAACCGTTGGATCATTGTGTGCACCGATTATATGACAAGGTATGCCATAACGAAAGCGATCCCAGACGGAGGAGCAATCGAAACAGCTAAGTTCCTGGTTGAAGATGTTATCTTGAAGCATGGAGCTCCTAGAGAAATGATAACAGATCGCGGAAGAAATTTCATTTCTCAAGTAATAAAAGAGATCAATGCTCTGTGCGGAATTGTGCACAGATTTACAACGGCCTACCATCCCCAGACCAACGGCCTGACTGAAAGGTTCAACAAAACTCTGGGAGACATGTTGTCCATGTACACAGGTGTCGAGCAGAAGGACTGGGACCAAGTTTTACCCTACGTGACTTTTGCTTACAACACTGCTAAACAGGAGGCGACCGGCTACACTCCGTTCTTTCTTGTCCACGCCCGCGAGGCCGAGACCTACATCGATGCCGTACTACCCTACCTACCAGATGAGATCTCTGACGACTACGTTGGGGAACTTGTGACCAGAGCTGAGGAAGCGCGTCAACTCTCCCGATCACGCCTTCTACAATCACAGGCGAAAGACCGTAGACTTTACGACCAGAAACATACTCCAGTCTATTACCAGAAGGATGATCTTGTGTGGGTTTTTACTCCCATCCGAAAAGTAGGGCTCTCAGAAAAGCTACTGAAGAGATACTTCGGTCCCTACAAGGTGACCAAGAAGCTTTCAGAAGTTACGTATGAAGTAGAGCCCGTGGACCCGTCTCCCCGATCACGGAAATCCAAGGATATCGTTCATGTCATTCGGATGAAGCCCTACCTGGACCCTGAAGAACAACATTCCATTCTGCTAGGGAACACAGGCCGTGATAGATTTCCTTCCAGAACAAGGGCTGAGACAAGCTAATCAGCGGGTCGCTGCTTTTTCTAAAGAGGGTGTAATGTCAAGTAGCTCCATCCAGATGGGACAACTGTCAATCATCCCTGGACCCCGGGGGGGGACCACCGGTGTGGGGGCTGCTGGGAGGCTGATCTGTAAATAAGGAAAACGGGACGGTGGCTAACGCCGTTCATTCAGGATTAACCTTAACTGGGGGTAAGTCGTACAAACTCTCTCTCTCCCCTATACTCCTTATACTCCATATACTCTTTATAATAAATTAATTATCCCCAAACTTGCCCTTGCTTTATTTATCTCCGCGACAATATATGATTGGATGACGTATGGAAAGGTGAAATATGAAGAGTAATGGCGAACGGAAAAATAAAAGTGTCCAGGGGCGGGAATCGAACCCACACCCTTCTGCTTACCGTGCAGGTGCCTTGTCCACCCGGTAAGCAGAAGGGTGTGGGTTCGATTCCCGCCCCTGGACACTTTTATTTTTCCGTTCGCCATTACTCTTCATATTTCACCTTTCCATACGTCATCCAATCATATATAGACCATCACTCTTCATATATTCAACCTTTCATACGTCATCCAAAAAGCTAGAAATATTAGATATTTCTCTTTGAAATTAAAAAATTGATTTTTCACAAATAAAAGAAACTTATGCGGTTAAACATCAAGTATTGCTTTATAATCATACGCCGCATTCAATATGATGTATTAATTTGCAATATGTTTCTTTTGTGAATAAAGTTTTACAAATATCTGCAAAATCGCGCGCGCGCGCGTTATATATCAACCTGAGGTATTTTAACATTTGTTTACCATGATAAATAAAGTTGTTATAAACATGTAGATACTACATATATATATATTGGGATTATATTAATAATTCTATAGATAAAAAATATTATATCTCTATATTTAATATAGTAATATATCTAAAGAGACCAGGGTCGCCTCTCCCGTCAAAATAGACGTCTAAAACCAGACGCCAACTATTGACCGTCGCCGCAACTAGCGGCCTCGGGTCGGTGACAAAGCCACAACACCAGCTTTGGCAAGCCATGCCATTTCTCCCGGCAAAATTTCCATATGTAGTAATATATAAGATATCGTTTTTAATATGATGCATTCGTGTCCCCCCAACTGTTATATGCAATTCAAGCTATTTTCGATGCTTATATTTCTTTTTGAAACAAATTTCAACTGCCCTTACTGCAAGGATAAAATAATAGGAGGGATTTGTTCATCAGTGGTGAACCCTCCCAGCGGTTTCGCCAGTTCAATCTACCAATGGTAGGAAGGGTTCACGATTGATGAGTCAGGCCCTCCCATTATTTTATTATTGCAGTAAGGAGGGCAATAGAAAATTGTTTTTTTTTTTAAATAAACATAGGTGTCAAAAATATCTCAATTTACATATACCGTTTTTAAAGATAAACAAAGAAACGGCATTCGCTGGGAACTGGTCAATTATCCATTGGTCACACAACATCTCATGTAATCTAACTGCCGCCTTAACTATTACTGTACATGACCTATATTTAGAACTCCGAGTAGTTAACTAAATGTAAACTATGAATAGATCTAACTATACCGCCCAAACAAACAAAGACACACCACGCCTTCAAGATTATAGGGTAGGACAGCCCACAATGTGGACTCACCCCCTTTTTGGCGCTCCTTCCAGGATCGAGAAGTTGGTCATACACAAGACAACCATTCTTTAGCTTTTTGGCTGTTGTAGGAGATATATACGTGATAAATGAAGAAACGAGTTCAAAAGGTGAAAAGTCGTACAAAAGTGATATTGTACTTGGATCAGTTGGATAAATAAAGTAAAAAGACATTTCCTGATCGTGCAACTAAAAGTTGCTGATGGATTGCGCCATCTATCGGAATAAATCTAAACGAATCGTTGATTTTTTTAATTATTGCAGAAATGGCCAAATACATTTTTTTTTTTTATCAATGAAAGGGTATTTGGTCAATTCTGGAATAATTACAAATCAACGATTAGTTTATATATATTCCGTTAGATGGCGCAAGCCATCAGAAACTTTTAGTTGCACGATCAGAAAATGCCTTTTTTCTTGATTAAAAAAGTTTTTTGTTCTTTAAAACGGCAAATTTTCATACGTTAGCGCTTCATCGGGCCAATGGATCTGCAAATACGTGCAAATATATGCACAAGAAGTAACTTCATTGAATGTGTGATTGAAATAAACACATATACAGGATGTGGTATATTTACACAGATATGATAATAACAATTTTTAAAACCATTTCTTTATAGCATGGTTACTCTATATTAAAATCTGCATATGCACCCTATGCAAATTATCAAAAAGGGATATGTAAATATGTATATTAGTAAAAATGAAACAAAATACAAATTAAATCCTAAAAGTGTAATTTACAAAACCCAAGGATATTAGCCAATATATTTTGATTGAAAAAAAAAATCTAAAAACCAAAAGTTTCGAGCGTAATTCGAGCTCAATGATAGGGAAGATTTGCATATGTCCCACCATTCATACTGGATTTAGTGAAATGCTTCCAAAATTCAATTCTCCCAACTACACCACAGCTGGTGTACAAAGGGTTACGAGGAAATCATAGGGAGGGAGGGTTGTACATTGGAAAGTTCCGGTGACGTCATTTCCTGGGCTGGTCTCATCCGGTCTTTTGGTTATTTCCGCCTTCCTTCCACACCACCGCATCTATTTTTATACAGCACTAGATTCTGTCTGTCCACGTAATATTGCACTATATTGTTTTTAGAAGTTTTTTTAGCATAATTATTATCATCCCTAATCTATATACACTTTGGATAGGCCATCATGGTAATCATGGTGGGTAGTTAGTGACTACTTTTAATGCAAGTGCACCACATGTCTACGCATGTAGAGAGCGTAGTTCAAAATTTGCACTTACAAGTGTGCCAGAGCGCCGTTTGGTTACTTGAAATCACCGGTGGAGTTGGACTTTTGCAAGGATCGGGAGGTATTGAAGTATTTTTTTTCTACAGAAAAAGCCTCCGGGTTCGATTCGGGAAGCGATTTTTATTAGTTTAACGGCCCGCTCTACTTACACAATTCCAACCAGTTAGAGCAAGTGACCAAACAGGGCTCTAGTACCTTGTTAAATACAAAGTCGAACTGCTTTCTACATACGTATTCACAATCTCTATTCACAATGATTATCGTGTCCTGGTATTACATGTGTAGAGACGTGGTGTACTAATTCTCTATCCACCATGGTCTGGTACTATATGTGTAGACACGTAGTGTACTTATAGTACAAGCTGTCAACTCTCTACCCACCATGGTCTGGTACTACATGCGCAAACGTGTTGTATACTTACAGTAACAAATTCTACCCACAAAACTATCACGGATGACTATAAAAGGATAGATCTATGGTGTAATTGCAATACAAGGAATCTTAACATTCTACCCATCGGGGTTTGATTTGTTTGGTATGTTGACATGGGGGGTGTTACTTACTCTACAAGTAGTCACAACCCCTACGCACCATGATTACCACGGCCTGGCGCTACGTATGTAGATATATAGTGTACTTACAGTATAAGCAGTCCCAAACTCACCATAACGGCTACAGTACCATATATACACACATGCACAAACCTTAAGGAAGTGGAAAGTCTTTGATATCGTCGGTCGTCTAATTTTTTTTAAGGAGACACAGGTTGTTAACACTTGGTTATTTCGTGTGTCTTCAATAAAGGTCACTGTAATATCTTTCAGAGTTATTGTCTGAATCCCGGTATATATGCTAAAAGGTATAACTACCTTAAGTGTTGTCCAAGGATGTATATATACGTGTGTAAATAAGTACCACCACAGCCAACAATAAGCCAGTCGAGCTAGCTGT
>CP092868.1:8006408-8024593 GCA_030710605.1 Cordylochernes scorpioides | reverse complement strand
ATGTGGGTTCCTATAGAGGGCAGTATAGATACATAACTCTTATATTACGATGCATTAACGCGCCATCTGTTATGCAAATTTTAAACTATTATAGACGCGTATGATTCTTTTAAAAATTAAACAATTTCTACTGCCCTTACTGCAATGGAAAAATTAACGGGAGGGCCTGGCTCATCAGTGGTGAACCCTCCTAGCATCAGTATCACTATAAAAGGAAGATCGAAAAATGTAATATAACAGCGGTATGGTAGATTAAACTGGCGAAACCGCTGAAAGGATTCACCACTGATGAGCCAGGCCCTCTCATTAATTTTTCCATTGCAGTAAGGGCAATAGAAATTATTTACCTACAAAGTTCATCTTGATATTGTACATAGAAGTATATGCCCGATGAAGAGCAGAAAATTTGCTCGAAACTTGCGAAAATCAAAATTAAAAGAAACTCTTAATTTTATTTATTCTTTCTTTTTAGAAATTATTTAATTTGTAAAAGAATCATACGTGACTATAATAGTTTCGAACTTTCATACATAACTATTTTATTTTGTCCATAATATAAATATATATATGAAATTTTTTTCTCCCGATGGAATATAGCGAAATATTTTTAAAAACCTAATTCTGTTGACGTTATGTGGCGCTGAGTTTGTTGTTTACACACATTAAAAATGTTATAACACCTTGATAAAGGTTGGCGTTCAGCCAACTGAAATATTGGTAAAATAAATGATTTTTTTGATCCAATATATGTCCTTTTTAATTAAAAAATACATAGCTATATGGCAGAGAGAGAATTACAGCTATATATAAATAGAGAGAGAGATGTACATTATTTATGTATTTATAGATTGATAAAAGAGGAAAATTGACTATGGAAGTTCCGCCCCATAAATTTAGAAACTAATTACATAGAATTAAAATTTGGTCAAATTACGATAATTTTGGCACGTTCTGCTGGTCGCTTGTTAGGACGCCATTTTGAATAGCCATGATTTTTATTGACTCTTCCATCTTCTGATTTATTATTGGCGCTCGCTCGTGTTTAACACCTTTATATATATATATAATAATAATAATAATAAAATTGGTAGATTAAACTGGCGAAACCGCTGGTAGGGTTCACCACTGATGAGTTAGGCCCTCCCATTAATTTTTACATAACAATAAGGGCAATAAGAAATTGTTTAATTTGTAAAAAAGAATCATATGCGTCTATAATAGTTTCGAATTTCGATAACAGATGGCGCGCTAATGTATTATAATAATAAAATGACTTAGGGGAAAGGTAAATATATTTATTATCGTAAGTAAGACAACTCTATTTGGTAAATTGTTGCGCTGAAAAAGACAGTTTTGAATACAACGAAATGTTGGTGCCTTATATCGATATAGGAATTGTTGTTTTGTAAATAGCAGAGAGAATTATCACAGGTTTAACTATTTTTGTAAATATATTTATGTGATTATCTTTCTAACCTGAAAGGTTCAGGTTCCTAATATAATATTATTGTTTCTCTTTTTTATTTTTGATTACTTTCTTGTATAATATGTTTATAACTGTTTATAAACCCAAGGTAATAAGACCAAATCCAAATAAATAAATAGTGTGTGACGTTTCAGTAACAACGCTGTTACCGAAACGTCACACACTATTTATTTAATTGGATTTGGTCTTATTACCTTGTGTTTATAATCTATAATCCAAATTGTGCCTTATCAATAACTGTTTCTGTTTTTAAAAAATGTCAATCGACGCAATTATCTCTAGCCGGGATATCGCATTTTGTGTGTTGAAATAAATATATAAATTGTTACTAAGAAAATGAGGAAATACAAATCTTGGAACGACATTGAAATTTATTTAATGCAGAAGATTTTGATAAAATTAATAAAGAATCTAGGTTTTGGTTTCTTTTTACAATTATTTTATTTCTCGAGCTTTCGGGATAATATGCTCTTCAACATGGAGACACCAGAACTACTACTTCTTTAGTAGTGTCAAATTATTTGACAAACAGCAGTTTTAATCTTCTCAGTTATGCGGAAAGAATGTTGTTTATTTGTTAAGTGAACTGTTCTCCCCACGCCTTCTCATTGGACCAATGTGGCCATGTTTATACATAAAAGAGGGTTGAAACGGAATGCGAGGTGTCCTGGAAAGGGGTTCGAGTGGAGACGCTTAAAGCGTTCTCTGTGTGCTTGTCTGGTGATTCTCCTCGCATACCTGTGAAACCCCGGTCCGCTCCTTATCAACGCTGCAAATAAAAGATGAGTACTGTTTTATTTTATTTAAGAAATCGTGTTTTTTTTACCCCTTTTTTGTTGTTGGTGTTGTATTCTTGAGTGTACCTTTTTCTGTGTTTAAGTTACTCTTACTGTAGGCCCTAGTCTATTCCATTTTTGTGTGTTAACCCGCAAAAGTAGTAACTTTTGTCAGTAGTACCTAGTACCTTTTTAGTACCTAGAAGTAGTACTTCTGGGTCTCCGTGTTGAAGAACATGTTATCCCGAAAGCTCGAGAAATTAAAGAATTGTAAAAAGAAACCAAAACCTAGATTTCTTATAGATTAAATCAAAATGTAAAAACAAGGAATAATCTTTATTAGAATACGAAATATGAAAATTCGAAATTATTTTAGACGCGTAAGATTCTTTTTGAAATTAAACAATTTCTACTGCCCTTACTTAAATTGTTTATTACTTAAATAGTTTCGAATTTTCATGACAGATGGCGCGCTATGCATCATAATATAAATGCAAAACATATTAAAAATTATCAAACAAATAAGAGAAGCAATGAAGGAAGTTTACAGAGAGTAACAAAATATTGCCACGTGAATAATTAGGGAAGACAAACTTCGGGATGAGATAACAATTTATTTCAGGCAAGAACAAACTATGAATGGTAAACAAAAGATAAGCCACGAGGGAAATTTACAGAATAGCAAAATATAAACATAAAAAAATGACCACTCTGTTATTAAATATAATAAAATTAACTTTGTTACAATATATAAATATCGAATTTGTAATCAATCAGGACAATTATATTTTGCAGGAGAGAATTGATATTTAAAGAAATGTCAATATACCGGAGTTTAGAGCTAGGTGAGGCTGTTGGTTCATTATGGTATTTTGTACAGAGTGGGGTTAACATTTCTATACATATCTAAACAGTTATTTTTCTATCGCTATGACCCGGAATCGAATCTCGCATTTGGCACTTTTTTATATTAGTGTTATATATATATATGTTGTAATAAAAATATTATTTTATTTTAAAAATTATAATTTCATAGATCCAAATACTCTGTTAAATCGACCGCCAGAGGTCACTCTTCCCCTATAAAAACTCGTTGTTGTTCTATCCCAATGGTCGGCTTAAACATGTTTGTAATTATGTAAATAATATTTTGTTTTATTTATTCTTACGCCTTAAGCCAGGCAGTACTTTTATCAAATTGTTTTTTTTTTATGCATATCCCTTAGCTCAGATAAATATATCTCTAATATTCACTATTTTTATTATTTTACTTTCAAGATTATTGCCACGACTGCAGGACCATATCGTAATATACTCATGGATACCAAAATCAAGCAAAACAGCTAATAATTCTCTAACTAATCCAAAATACAGCAGAAAATCTCTTTTCTTTCTTTATACAAGATATATACAAGATGTATGTTGTAATATATTCCAATATATACCCATGTGTAGTATGGTTAAAGTGTAATTGCCAAGTTGAGACAGTAAAAAGATTTACTTGCCGAAGTGTCTTTTATTTGAAGAAATCTTTGTAAGTATTTTGTTTCCATATGGTTCTTTGTATCTTGATAGGATAGTAATATTGTTTTTATTTAAATTAGATTTAGAGGGTCGGTGGACGAATGATCTAAACAGTTGGCTTTCGACCGCTATGATCTGGGGTCGAATCTCGCATCGGGCACTTTTTTCTAATTAAAATAAAATGTTCCAATGGCCTTCGATTCTTGCCAAAAGTTCAATCCCACCAATGAGTGCAAGTAACCAAACGGGGCTCTGGTACATTTGTAAGTGTAAAAGTCGAACTGCTTTTCACATGTGTAGATATGTGGTACATTTACAGTAAAAGCAGTCGCAAACTTCTAACTACAATGATTATCATGACCTGTACCACGTGTACTAAGGATAAAAAAATAGCTTTATCACCCACACAAAGCCTTTATTAAGACACACCAGTCTTATATTCCACCGTGTCTCGGCAGCCGAACCCTCCAACACCAGCGGCTCCAGCACTACCTATGGAGGAGACGCCTTCTGCCCCTCCACCTGTGATCCCTGCTCCGTCCCTGCAGGCGCCTGAGGGTCCCGTGGGCCCTCGCTCGGCCAATTCACATCCAGAGCCGCCTCCCGCTCGGCCGGACTTCGTTGCCCCGCATGACCCTCTGCCCGCCCAGAAGACCCTCGGACCTGCGGCCCCAACACCGGACGTGGAGATGTACATCGTGGAGGAGACCTCTGCGTTCTCCACGTCATCAGCAAAGAACGCAACGAGATTCGACCTCGATGCGTTCATCGAGAGGCACCCCACCGTGTCCTTCGCTGGGACGGACGCCCTTGGTCTTGGGCGGGAGGAGGTCCTGGACCTCCTCTCCTCGAGGACCAAGGCGCAGAGGAATGGACCCCTCCTATCGCCTCCGCAGTGCGACGCCCTCGCCGGCCTGATCAGGCAAATCCTGGATCTGAGGCCCGGAGCAGCCACCAATCTCTACAAGGTCCTCGGTCAAGTCAAAGATGAGCTGAGGACAACACCAGCTGCAGTGCCTCCATCACCCCCACTGTCTGCGCCTCGACCATCTGAGCCGGTGCCGCTCACTTCCCATGGCAAACAACTGTCACCTGCTTCCAGAACACCAGCGCTGCCCGCCCCGACGGAGATGGAGGAGGGCGTTCCAATAACGGAGGAGGAGCGCTGTGCACCCCCACCGCCTGCGCCTCGGCTTGCCGGGCCAATACCACCCGTCCCCCATGGGGACACGACGACACCGCCCACTCCCCTTGGGAAAGAGACGACACTGGCCATGACGGCACCTCCGCCTCCACTGTCAGACCAGCTGATCAAGGCGGACCTGGATAGAGAGTGCCTGGGTCAAATACGTGACCTACTCGAAGAGCTGAACTATCAACATGCCTTAAGGCCCTTAATTAAGAAAGGGATAGACCTAGACAACATCGCATTTGCGATCGTATGGCGCGAGAATAGGAGTATCTCCTCGAGATTCTCTCACCTAGACCCAGACACAGAGCCATTCTCGCCGAGTTTCTCGACACTGTCGCCGAGCATGCTCGCGATCACCATCCCCTGATTCAAGGCGGAATATCAAAGCTCAAGCTGGCTATGGGCTCCTGACGGTCCAGACTTTTGTAAATATTTCCTGCTGACTGTGTAATTGTTGACTAAATAGTCAATAAAACTTGTTTTCATTGTCATTGTCACACCAGTCTTATACAGATTCTCCTCTCTCAATACCGGCTGGCAGCGATATCCTCACGATAATCAATAAATAGCTTTACCTTATGTTTATAATTTCCATAAAAAGCTTCGCCAAGAGTTACTCTAAAATGGCCGGGGTCGATTAGCGAATGCCAAAGTCAAATTGGACCATCCACGGCAGAGAATGGATCTCCAGCAGACAAAGAAGTAATGTAATTCAATGTAATTTATACATATTGAACATTTCTCCATTCGTCTAAATATATGCTCATTTATTTGCATCTACATATCGAATGATTTATTTATTTCTCTTTGAGGGGAATATGTAAATAAGACAAATTTTCTCTCTTTGTTCTCTAATGTATCAATTGGATTATAAAATTACCCACTAGAGCATTATAGCCTTCAGTTATACACGTAGCTTATCAATTCAGGGATTTTTACACCAATTTATTTCAGGGATTAGTCTGTTACATGTAGAGTAGAAAATTCCTCATTCAATCAATTCATAGCTATGTCTGTAGAAGGATTATAAAGATCCGAAAGCTTGTACTTTGGACGAATAAAGAAACGCTACTGTTTATATTCTTATTTTATACTTTATAGAAATTTTCTCTTCTAATGTAGTATATATTTAAATCAAACTACTGAGGCATCTCTTGATCGCGTGGCTAAAATTTGTTAGTGGCTTGTGCCATCTATCGGAATAAATATCAACTATTTGATTTTTATTTTTATATGTACAGTTAAACCTGTCTATAGCGCCCCCTCTAAATAGCGCCTCCCACTCTATAGCGCCCGATTTTAAATACCTAGTACGATGCGATTTACATTAAAAGTGACCTGTCTATAGCACCCCCTCTCTATAGCACCCTATTTTGGTGAGTCCCAAGAGGGGGGCGCTATAGACAGGTTTTAACTGTATATAAAAAGGTGCGTACCTGGATCTGTTGAAGAACAAAGAAAAAAAAACAAATTTGTAAACAGTTTAATGTGCAATAAATTGATAAAGAGGGAGATATCCCTCGAAATATTTAAAGAAATGTAAAAATAATAGGCAACCGTCGACATCAAAATATGAGACTTACTTGAGTTTTTTTCCATGAGTGGATATATAGAATTCTCCAGAGATTTTCCTGCCATTATTTAGCATATATTTATCGGAATGTCTGGTGTAGTGATTGGTCTACATATTACTACCGCTCTGTGTGTCCACACAGAACACTCTATATTGAGATAGAAGCCTCATCAGTTCAAGTAGAGTCATATCAATTGTGTGTTGATGGCCGTATTCCGTGTCATTCGGACAGACTTCCTGGAAATACTTAAATTGGTGTTCTTATAGCATACACTGGCATTCCATCATCTGTAGTAATATATTGTCACTCTCTCTGTGTGTGATGTTACATATTGGGAGTTGACTGAGATAACTACAATCATGGACAACACTTAAGGAAGTTTTACATTTCAGCATGTATATCGGGATTCAGACAATAACTCTGAAATATATTACAGTGACCTTTATTGAAGACAGACGAGATAACCAAGTGTGAAAAAAAAAATTGACTGTCTCCTTCAAAAAAAAAAAAAAAAAACGACAGGCGACATTAAAGGCTTTTCACTTCCTTTCGGTTTGTCCCTGAATCTTCTCTGTATCCTTCCTATTGTAGTAGTTGTACCGCTGAACTGGTATCACAGGGAACATGCTAATCTTCTCTGTATCCTTCCTATTGTAGTAGTTGTACCGCTGAACTGGTATCACAGGGAACATGCTAATCTTCTCTGTATCCTTCCTATTGTAGTAGTTGTACCGCTGAACTGGTATCACAGGGACCATGCTAATCTTCTTTTCATCCTTCCTATTGTAGTAGTTGTATCGCTGAACTGGTATCACAGGGGCCAT
This sequence comes from Cordylochernes scorpioides, assembly GCA_030710605.1. Classification (NCBI taxonomy): domain Eukaryota; kingdom Metazoa; phylum Arthropoda; class Arachnida; order Pseudoscorpiones; family Chernetidae; genus Cordylochernes; species Cordylochernes scorpioides. The sequence continues at coordinate 8,017,217 of CP092868.1, read as the reverse complement.
GCTAATCTTCTCTGTATCCTCCCTATTGTAGTAGTTGTACCGCTGAACTGGTATCACAGGGACCATGCTAATCTTCTCTGTATCCTTCCTATTGTAGTAGTTGTACCGCTGAACTGGTATCACAGGGGCCATGCTAATCTTCCCTGTATCCTTCATATTATAGTAGTTGTACCGCGGTATCACAGGAGCCATGCTAATCTTCCCTGTATCCTTCCTATTGTAGTAGTTGTACCGCGGTATCACAGGAGCCATGCTAATCTTCCCTGTATCCTTCCTATTGTAGTAGTTGTACCGCGGTATCACAGGGGCCATGCTAATCTTCCCTGTATCCTTCCTATTGTAGTAGTTGTACCGCGGTATCACAGGGGCCATGCTAATCTTCCCTGTATCCTTCCTATTATAGTAGTTTTACCGCGGCATCACAGGGGCCATGCTAATCTTCCCTGTATCCTTCCTATTGTAGTAGTTGTACCGCGCTATCACAGGGGCCATGCTAATCTTCCCTGTATCCTTCCTATTATAGTAGTTGTACCGCGGTATCACAGGGGCCATGCTAATCTTCCCTGTATCCTTCCTATTATAGTAGTTGTACCGCGGTATCACAGGGGCCATGCTAATCTTCCCTGTATCCTTCCTATTGTAGTAGATAAACCGCGGTATCACAGGGGCCATGCTAATCTTCTCTGTATCCTTCCTATTGTAGTAGTTGTACCGCGGTATCACAGGGGCCATGTTTCTCTGTATCCTTCCTATTGTAGTAGTTGTACCGCGGTATCACAGGGGCCATGTTTCTCTGTATCCTTCCTATTATAGTAGTTGTACCGCGGTATCACAGGAGCCATGCTAATCTTCCCTGTATCCTTCCTATTGTAGTAGTTGTACCGCGGTATCACAGGAGCCATGCTAATCTTCCTTGTATCCTTCCTATTGTACTAGTTGTACCGTGGTATCACAGGAGCCATGCTAATCTTCTCTGTATCCTTCCTATTGTAGTAGTTGTACCGCGGTATCACAGGGGTCATGCTAATCTTCTCTGTATCCTCCCTATTGTAGTAGTTGTACCGCGGTACCACAGGGGCCATGTTTCTCTGTATCCTCCCTATTGTAGTAATTGTACCGCGGTACCACAGGGGCCATGTTTCTCTGTATCCTTCCTATTATAGTAGTTGTACCGCGGTATCATAGGTGCTGTATCCTTCCTATTGTAGTAGTTGTACCGCGGTACCACAGGTGTTGTATATCGCACCCAGTCGGCGGGGAAAGTTCCAGCCACGGAAGGGTCAGGGATCCCGACAGAAAACTCCATTAGCTCCGCTATTTATAGGGCGGTCCGAGAGGCCTACATTCTCGGTGTAATTGAATACCGTGTTGACACGCTTCCAGCCTCGGGCGAGATCTCCAAATCTATCTTCCCCTTATATATTCGTAGTAAATTTCTTATTGTACAGTAGAACCTCCCTTTAGCGGACACCTCTCCACAAAAGACAGGTTTCATTTGCAAAATTACCATTTTTACAATTTAGCAACTCTCTGGTAAGAGGACACCTCTCTCTAAAGGATACTTTGGCTCTGCAAATTAGGTTTTGTTCTTTACAGGGAGGTAGTTCTACTGTAAATAGGTATATATGATAATAAGAAGAAGATTATTCAAAGAGAGAGAGAGAGGTAATAAAATATAAATTAAGAAATTTAACAGAGAAGCAATTTGATTTTATAGAAATTACAAATCATGAAGAAATAAATCATAAGAATGAGTCAAATAGATTTCATGTTTCTCTTTTATTTCTAAGGTGAACCTTCCAAATACACTCATGGACAAAACTTCCGTTATTATGCGGGTCTTTTCCCCATCGATGAGTCCATCACTTCAGGTCAGAAACTAAATAGAAGACGAAGCAGTAGCTGGAAGCCGGTGGATCAGTGCCAAAAAGAGCGAAATCGATCGCATTTGCCTTTTTTTTTTTTGCTCACCTCATCCTTTTATATATAGTCAATTATAATATAATAATACAAAAATAGCATCAAACTTAAAGTTATATATAAATAAACTGGATTTTCCATGAATATAAAACACACAATTCATCATTATTCCAAAACACTTAAAATAAAACTGATAGAATTAGTAAATTGACATAAAATCGAAGTGGAAAGTCTTTGATGTGGACGGCCGTGTTTTGTTTTTAAGGAGACAGAGTTAATTTTGTTCACACTTGGTTATCTGGTGTATCTTCAATAAAGGTCACTGTAATATCTTTCAGAATTATTGTCTTAATCCCGATATACAGTTAAACCTGTCTATAGCGCCCCCTCTAAATAACGCCTTCCTCTCTATAGAGCCCGATTTTAAATACGTAGTACGATACGATTTATATTAAAAGTGACCTGTCTATAGCACCACCTCTCCTATAGCACCATATTTTGGTGAGTCCCAAGAGGGGGCGCTATAGATAGGTTTAACTGTACATGCTAATAGGTACAACTTCCTCAAGTTTTGTCTCTATGAGTTTATATATTTGTAAAGTTTCAAAAAAGGTTTAATAACGGAACAAAGTTTATACATCGGCTTTTAGGGTGGTATATACTTGTTCAACAACTGGGATAATTAATTTGATATCCTTTCCTCTGAAAAAATAGCACCAATGTGATATTGTACTGGGATAAGGTTTATAAATTATGAAAAAGGCATCTCCTTATCGTGCAACTGAAAGTTGCTGATGGCTTGCGCCATCTATCGGAATAAATATCAAAAGAAATCAACGAGAATAGTTGATATTCATTCCGATAGATGGCGCAAGCCATCAGCAACTTTCAGTTGCACGATAAGGAGATGACTTTTTCTTAATTCTTTAATCTGTATGTCAATGTTGTTGCTCTGGGAGACAGCTGGGGAGTATAAATAATAAGTAAGTCACCGTTCGGAAGAGAATAAAATATTCGCCGAATGCCGTGGTTTATTTGGGTGAGGAAAGCGAAGACTAGACCGCGGTTGATTCCACACTCGTCTTTTCAATGATACGCTAACCTTTACATATGCACGGTGTGGCCACTGGACATGCATCAGACCTGGAGGTCGTTGTTGGGTTCTGTGCTGCCTGGAGTATAGGAGCTCTATCTGTGCTTCCTTCCTGTGGTGAATCTGTATAAGACCTGTGGTCTTAATAAAGCTGTATATGTGTGTGAGTATAAATAATTCCAAAGGTAAGTCACAATTAAATACAGTAATTGGCATATAGAAGAGAGAGAGACTGGGACGTATGTATAATCATACGTTCTATTTGCACCCCCCAGAACTAGAGAGAAATATGGAGAGATATCGTTTTGAAAATAGAACAATCCATAAATAAATATTTAATTAAAAAGGTATATATTGGATCAAAATATCATTTATATGTTATATGTATTAATATGTTACAACACCTTGATGAAGGTTGGCGTTAAGCCAACTGAAATATTGGTAAAATAAATGATATTTTGATCCTATATATGTCTTTTTAATTAAAGGAGAGATATGTAAATAAGGAATATAGATATATTGCCATGTATAGAAAATTAGGAAAGGCAAACATATATAAGAATGACACAGCAAATCAGAGTTAAAAGAACAAAATTCAAATTTATAAATATTCCAGAGAGAGGTAAATGAGGCAAGTTTACAAAGTGGAAAAATATAAATATCAAAATCTACAATGATTACAATATGCAAATATGTTTTTTACAAAGGAAATGTCTAAAAGTGGACGAAAGAGTAACACTCTATAACTATGTTTGAGATGTGAATAAAACAGAAGTCATTTTTTCACCTATTTCACCTATGTCCGTGGTGACTTAGGAAGAAATCTCTGTTGTATTCCTGTTTTCTAGGGCCATGTCCTCCACATGCACATAGGTGAAAAAAGTTAATTAAAAAACAAAACTCTATCGACAGGATGACAAGGTGGTCCGAGGCTAAATATAATCTCCCGGCTAATTAACTATTTTATCCCCGTTTGACAGAAGCCGTCACGGTCAATTTGACAACTGACCGCCGTCATTAAAAGATCCTGATTGGCCTTCCTTATTCCTGGATGTCTGTCCTCAACTTCGGTCTTTATCTTCGTGCAACGGTCCGTTCGTGTAACTGCATATTTGTGTAAGGATCCATCCGTGTTACTGCATATTTGTGTAACGATCGGTCGGTTTAACTGTCCTTCTGTTCGTGTAACTGCATATTCGTGCAACGATCCATCCGTGTAACTGGCCTTCTGATCGTTTAATTGCATATTCGTGGAAGGTTTTGTCCATGTATCTGGCCTTCTGTTCGTGCAATTGCATATTCGTGCAAAGGTCCGTCCGTGTAACTGTCCTTCTGTTCGTTAAACGGCCTGTCCGTGTAACCCTCCTTAAACAGTCTATCCAAGTAACTGTCCTTCAATCCGTGAAATGGCCTGTTTGTGTAACTATCCTTCTGTTCGTGTAACTGCATATTCGTTTAACGATCGTCCGTGTAACTGTCCTTATGCTTGTTAAACGGTCCTTCCGTGTAACTCTCCTCCTTTTCGTGCAACGACCTGTTCGTTCAACTGTATATTCGTGCAACGATCCGTCCGTTTTCCAGTAGGTTGATGAGAGATTGTAACTGTTGAGATAAAAAAGGGAGGGTGTGTGTGCCTTGCTATCATTGAATATTATTGTCTCAAAATATATTATTTTCTATTTACTTATTCCTAGATAAGTTAATAATTTGTGTCTATAGGATATATCATTATGTAAGGACCAGTCAACAAGTGAATGACTTTGAGACGAAGAGTAAAGCCAGTTCAATTTCTATGTAAATAACACAAGATGATTATTACCTTACCCAATTGGGAGAATCTGTATGGGGCAAATCCCTAATAAAGGCTCATGTATATGTGTGGGTGTATAGGATATACCTTTCTTACCAAATGTTAAAACAACGTAATCAATAGAAAAGTAACTATAAACTAAGCCTATCTATCCTCCATTGTTAGATAGATAGCTATCAGTCTGTAAAGATGATAACATATTGTCGGCCATTTACAAGTAAAACTAGCCAATAGCAAAGAAGAATGGAGAAAAGACCATCAGAACACTGAAGAAATAAAGAAGAAGCCTGTAGCTGTGATTATATATAGAGAGTTTACTGAAAAAACAGCAAACATATTTGCATAATACTCTGGCAGATAGGCACCTAGGATCTGTTTTTAAAAAAATTCGCACATGTATCGCCAGAGATATACCAGCTACCTCAGCCTTTCTATATTTAATTTGCATAAATTGAAGACCGTAACTATATATAGCGCTATATATATTTACATAATGTACCTATTTCCATATTCCAGTAGACAGATAACAATATTCCTAAGCAAGTTTATCCACCATGTCTACAGAAATTTGCATCTTAAGATAATGGCCAAAATTACCAGAAAATAAAGGGGCTAGAGAAACTAATCATCGTGTTGCCCATTGTGTTCATGGTCCATAGTCATTTTTAAAATAGTGAATTAATCTGTGATGCTCGGATCTTCTTCAGATTTTTAATGGAGGATTGTTAGCGGTTGCTATAGTACAAATTGTCGACACAAACCTGGGTTCGAAAATTTGATTTTATAAGTTGATAAAATTTGATGCTGATAAAATGTTTCAGTGGATCTCGATATTTTACTAATGGCGGATTTTAAAATTTGTTTTGATCTAATTTGAATGTCATCTTTATCTCTAGCGTTACTAAAACGTAAATGAAAACATAAAGGAGAATATAATGAATATTGTTCTATTTTATAGATTAAAATATCAATTAATTCATTGAATATATATTCAATATATTTTGACCAGCACAGTACCAAACTAGTTTTTCCAACACAGGGTGTAGGTAAATATAGATATGGATAGTATGAAGGTAAATGGGATGTGCATATTAGGAAATTACTTATGCAAATCAAATGATTTCTTATCTCCTTTGGGCTACTGGTATCTAGCTTGATGGTATCTCTCTCATCATCATGTGTTCAAAATAGGTTAGTTTGCTGATTATTTCTGTCTTTAATGAATGAATGATTGAATTCTTTCAAGAATGTCTTAGATGGTTTAGCCTAACTTTTTATAAATCTGTAATCTCAAAAGAAGAACCGAGTATAACAAACTGCATCGTATAAAAATAGCAAAGGTAAACTTCAGGATGTGACAATGGCCCTTGTCAGTTAAGAGTGGACTTTATTCCATGAGTTACACAAGATATCATATATATACTTATTTACATATTAGTTAAATTATCACAACAATAATTTATATCAACGTAGTTTTAATTATTTCTACATAACAAGCTTTCGGGGGAATTTCCTTTAACAATAAAAGGAGGAATAAAGAGTTATAATTGCCTAGATGGGAAGGGAGCAGTAGGTACAAGATGGGAGGTGGTCCCTCCAGTACATAGAGGAAGGAAGGAAGGAAGGAACAGGAACAATGGGTACTTAGCCTGTGGTTGTTAGAGAGATATAGTTTTATTTAGCGGTCGCATGTTGGGCGCCAACTTTCTACTCTTTGGTCTCTCTCTCACTACATTACCTTCTAGTACTTGGCTTTCTTTCTCTTCAATCGTTGAATCATGGAGAGAAACTCCTGAAATAACTTTTGGAGAAATTTCTAAGAAGAGAGATAAAAGTTAATGCCGATGAGTTTCTTTATTGATGAGGTAAAAGTTTGGCTCTTTCGGACAATAACATCCTTCCTCAGGCTGAGTACTCTTGTATTTGTGTAATATACGAAATATATACATAAACAGTAGAAGTCGCCTACTTCTACCCACCATGATTATCATGGCCTGTACCACGTGTCCTAGGGATAAGCAAAAAAAAAAAACTAAATAGTTAAAAATAAACTTTATTGACTATGTATTTCATAAAAGTATGAAAGATATCATACTAGGTTGCTTATAGGTGTAGAATTGTGTAGATGATGTTTTAAGTACCCCACAACTAAAAACTTAGACCCTTGAACAATAATCAACAGAAGAAAATTTGTTACATGTCGTGTAGGTGCCATCTGGATGTATTGTCATTCCTTTGTAATGTTTTATTCTGAATCTTGTGATTGATACAGTATGAATTATCTGTCTTTATTTAATATAATTTAATAAAATAAAGAAACTTATTGCGAAAGTTTTTTTTTATTATTTTATAATAGCAAATCGCAATTTTCCTATATCTAAACACTCCATTACAATATTAGAGTGATCTGTACTTTAGCAGAACTGCAAGAAGATTGTACAATTAATGAACCAAGGTCTCTTAACCATCTTTTCCTCACATTGCAGTAGTAAGGTCTGTCGAAATAATTTTCACATTTACCACACAGACACATTTAGAATTAGCATTGAAATATCATCATGATCAACTTGGCATCTTCTGTCACTGAAATGTCATCAATAGACGGTGAAGAAGATGATGTCTATTGCCAAACAACATGTTCTGTGATATTGCGGAACTCGATGCATTAAATCTTTAATTAAAGTTTATATTTCTACACCATATAAATTGGCTTAATACAATTGTAGAGTGGTCTGGAGTTCAGCTTGGCGAAACCGCTCGGAATTTTCACTATTGATGAGCCATGCCCTCTCACCCTTCAATATTTAATGAATCTACTTATATATTTGCCTTATTCTGTCTGTTTGTCTGAAGCTCACGGATAGATTGCGCGCTCATTGGCTGACAGGGAACACGTGTCCTCCCTGCCCCCCTCTAGACAACCCTGTTATTCAAAAACCATACATCCAATCGCCATGAAATTCTGGGATATTATTAGGTATATCCCCGGAAAGGTTTTCGAAAAATAATTTCTTGAATATCTTGAATATCCTTAGAGTTATTTGCAGAATTGTAGATATAACTCGCAAGCAGCGCCGCCAGACGGTAATAGGCTTAAGCTTGCTGCTCCACCCCTGTTGACCTTGGGTCATCGTGTGAGTCACAGCATGATGCAACAAAAAACACTCTCTCTGGGGATTGCGGCGTCAACAACCTGTAAGTTTGACTCTCTCATAAACCTGTCTATACAGACCACCCTGACTATAGCGACCACTCTAGACAACCCTGTTATCAGCTGCCTGTCTATACAGACCACCCTGTCTATAGCGGTCACCTTAGGCAACCCTGTTATCAGCAGTGTGATACATCCACCTGTCTATACAGACCACCCTGTCTATAGCGACCACTCTAGACAACCCTGTTATCAGCTGTGTGATACATCCACCTGTCTATACAGACCACCCTGTTAATAGCGACCACCCAAGTCAACGTTTTTAAAATATATTCGCACTCGGGTAAACCCCGGGCGTTGCCCGGGCCATTCGTCTAGTACATTATAAAGTCTTAATCGTGAAATTATAAAAATAAACTATGAAAATTTTATAATTTTGTGAATAAGACCTTATAATCATTAAAAATTGAAGGGTAAATGGCATTTTTATATATAAATAGAAAATAATGAAGAGTAAAAGAAAAACAAAAAGAGTATATAAATAAGTTTATATTAATATTTTTGAGGAGAATATTCTGAATGTATCAATAAATATTTTAAAAATGTTTAACAGAAAGATTTAACAACGGAACCAAGCTTATAAATCGGCTTGTCATGTGCTTGTCCAAAAAATAATAATAACGGGAGTAGCCAGTATGTTATTATTTTGTTTTAAAGTTTTAAAATTACCCTTAATATATATATATATATATTAATCCTACAATTTTTCTTTATAATAAATAAACCTATTTTTAGCTGGAATATAGTCTGATTCAGGCCTGATAACATATCTCTTCATTAGGTTTTTGGATTTGTCCGTTGAAGAGCAGGTTTTGCTCGAAACTTGCAACAGCTCAAAATAAAGAAATTCTTTGCCTAATATTTTGCTTATTCGAATATTTTTATGTAACTATCGCTTGTATAGAAGGTCTGTATATATGTAAATTGTTTTATTTGCACATTTAAAATTAGCGTTAAAATCTGTTATCATTCATAGCATTCAGATAATTTCACATATAATAAAATAAATAATGTTTCCAGGGCTAAGTTTCTTGTGCAAATTTTTTATAATGTGATACTCCTGTTGAAGGGCTGACGAAAGCTTGAAATTATAAAGTTGCATAAGAAACTTAGCGCCTGGAACCTTGTCTATTTTATTATATTATAAACCAGAGAGGTAAGAAAACGGTTTATTTTTAAATAGTTTCACAATTGTGCCTTCGATAGCAAATTTCCAATTTGATCGTAACTTGTTTTAAAATTAGAAAAAAATAGTACAAATGTGATATTGTACTGGGATAAGGTGCTTGAATTAAGAAAAAGGCATCTCCTTATCGTGCAACTGAAAGTTACTGATGGCTTGCGCCATCTATCGGAATCAACTATTCTCGTTGATTTTTAATTATTCCAGAATTGGCCAAATACCCATTCTTGATGAATCAAGAAAAACTAACCACGTACGCGTGTGGCTTTTCATAATTGTTTTAAAATGTTTTAAAGTGATGTAGGTGAGACGGTATATCGAAGTAGGGACATGTCCTCTTTCCCTCCATATAACGAATGCTAGATTAATTACAATACAAAGCTGATTACAATACAATACACCTCCAGCTATTTTTATTATAGACCTCCCCTCTCTATTGTTTCTCTCCACTTCTTTTAATAGTTAAGTCTATATACAGGACTTGGGTAGCTTCTTTCCCAATTATTACATCAAAATATAACAGTAACGTGGTCAAAAACAATTAAATGTATTTCATTGAATATATTCATAGTTTTTTTTTTTTTTGGCAAACACGCATTATTGTATTTATACATTGATATTTTATTTATTACCTTGTGGCAAATATATTTAAAGTTAAAAAAATAGAGAGAAGGTAAATGCTGTATTCAAGAATAAATAAATTTATATATTTCTATAATATTCATAGAATAATTTCATATAGGACAATCTTTTGTATGTGATAATCTAACAATTCAGATATAATTTGTTTTGATAAAACAACCCTATACTGTCATTCTTACTGTGATGATTAAAAAATATATATTGGGAGGGCCTGGTTATCATTCGTGAACCTTCCAAGTGGTTTTGCCAGTTTTTGTCCTAATAGACCACTCTAATATTGTATAGGACTGCTCAGCTTATATTTCCAGTACTTTAGAGCAATTATTGGTGATGGTATTAGAATAAACTATGGACATAAATACTGTACAATAAATTAGGAAAAAGGCATCTCCTTATCGTGCAACTGAAAGTTGCTGATGGCTTGCGCCATCTATCGGAATAAATATCAACTATTCTCATTGATTTTTAATTATTCCAGAATAATCAACGAGAATAGTTGATATTTATTCCGATAGATGGCGCAAACCATCAGCAACTTTCAGTTACACGATAAGGAGATGCCTTTTTCATAATTTATGCACCTTATCCAGTACAATGTCACATTTGTACTATTTTTTCACATAAATACAATAGTTTTATTTAAAATTTTGTTTTTATAAATTTCTCGTGTTCTCTCTCTCTCTCGAAATATTACAAACTATAAAATCCATAGGATTATTTTCTCCATTAACACACACAATAATATTAGAGAATTCATTATAATAATTAAACATTATATATTTTATCTTAGGAATAATCGTATTTCACTTTTTAATTATCTTTTTTATTGGCAATATTTCTAATTGGTAAACACCGAAATACCAAAATTAAAGGAGATATAAAATATTTGAAAGAACATTAATAAGTGAATAAGTTAAGAGAAATCTAAAAGATCGTGAAACAAGTTGTAT
>CP092868.1:7983073-8006308 GCA_030710605.1 Cordylochernes scorpioides | reverse complement strand
TTGGTAAAATAAATGATATTTTGATCCAATATATGTCTTTTTAATTAAATATTTATTTATGGATTGCTCTATTTTCAAAACAAGTATGTATATATATCTCACTTTTTATTTATCATCTCAATATTTTAAATCTTATTTATATACACCTATTCCCCGATTTACACGGTAGATACGTTCCTGAGAAAAACGTGTAAATCGAGGGATAGGTGTATATTAAACTGTCAAATCTGAATAGGTGTTCGCCCCCTCATGAATCAAAGCCTCCCAATATTCTTTTCAACATAGGTAGTATAGAGTAGAATATCGCATTTTAGTATAGTGCGATAAAAAAAAACTTATTTGGAAAACCGTGTAAATCGGGGGATAGGTGTACTTTGTTTTAAATTAGATTTCTCATGACGGTACACCCTGCGAGAGAGGCCACCAACACACCGAGATAACAGTTTTGTGTCTTTGAAGTTATATTTCCACATATTGTGTGGACAGTATCTGACCTTCCTTCCACAGTGAGAACACCTCCTGTTTCACTGTATTGGACGAAACTCTTTACTGGATGATTTACATATTATCGTAAAGATAGAGGCTGCCTGGCCAGCATTCATATTTCTTGAAAATAAAGATACTTCGGCCAGTAAATCTTTTTTTATTGTCTCGACGTTTTGACAAAAATCTTTTGTTCGCTCCTGACGAGGACAAAAGGTTTTTGTCGAAACGTCGAGGTAATAAAACGATTTACTGACCGAATTATCTTTATTTTCAAGATTTAATTTTATTCTAATTAGATACAAGGGATTAATTTATTGCATTTTTATCTCATAATTACTTTTATTTATCTATCTATACCACCTCAATAAAATCTTACTGCAAGTTATTTCATTATTCGACATATCCTTGAACTGACTAAACCCATCTGGGGAGGAGGAGGAAGACATAGTGCCATCTAGATATGCAAATCATCAGAGATAATTATATTATCATTATTGTGTTAATGAAACATTTTTACAAACACTAAACTGATGATGGAACATGTTAGGGAATGAGATTACTCATCAGTAGTAAACCCCTCCGGCAGTTTCGCCAGTTAGAAAAAAAAAAGAGAATTAATGTATACACTGCGTTATACTTCTTCTATTTTACTAATTTTTTAGCAATCTATATATTAAATTATTTTAAAATGTTTATTTTAATCTTGATTTATCAAGAAATTGGGTTGACCAAATATCAGGCAACAGGCTAAATCAATGTTTAGTTGATTTCTGTTCCACCAGATGGCGCTCTGCCTTCTGAAAAGAATATGTGCTCCTGGTCAGGATATGCCTTTTTTATTTTTTAATATATATATATATATATATACAATAAAAAAGAAACGTAAGAAAAACTTTCACATACAAACTATATTTAGATAAAATATTTATATGGAGATGTTTTCCTTACATTTCGTATATGTCTGAAAAAAAAAAAGACATTTTTGCTGATTTTTATTGATTTTCAGGAATTTGTTTGGGCTAATATTATTTAAGTGCATATACTTTTCGTTTATTATTAATATGTTCAACCTTTATTTAATACATGAGGGTTCCTATAGAGGGCAGTATAGATACATAACTATTATATTGTAACAAAGAATTTATTATTTTATTAGCAGAGTATCATTTTTATGTTTATATTTGCTACTCTGTAAACTTCCCTCTTTTGCTTATCTTTTGTTTACCATTCATAGTTTGTTCTTGCCTTAAATAAATTTATGTCTCATCCCGAAGTTGGTCTTCCCTAATTTTCCACGTGGTAATATTATGATGCATTAGCGCGCCATCTGTTATGCAAATTTTAAACTATTATAGACGCGTATGCTTCTTTTACAAATTAAACAATTTCTACTGTCCTTACTGCAATGGAAAAATTAATGGGAGGGCCTGGCTCATCAGTGGTGAACTCTCCTAACATCAGTATCACTATAAAAGGAATATCGCAAAATGTAATATAACAGCGGTATGGTAGTTTAAACTGGCGAAACCGCTGGAAGGGTTCTCCACTAAGGAGCCAGGCCCTCTCATTAAGTTTTCCATTGCAGTAAGGGCAGTAGAAATTATTTATCTAGAAATTTCATCTTGATATTGTACATAGAAGTATATGCCCGATGAAGAGCAGAAATTTTGCTCGAAACTTGCGAAAATCAAAATTAAAAGAAACTCTTCACCTTAATATTATTTATTCTTCATTTTTAGAAATTATTTAATTTGTAAAAGAATCATAGTCGTCTATAATAGTTTCGAACTTTCATACATAACTATTTTATTTTGTCCATAATCGGAGGGACCCCTGCTTATTGTTCATTTCCAACTTTTAGCGTATATAAATGTATTTCCCAAATTTTATCTAATTTTAAAAATGTTTAAGTTATATTTGCATAGTTTTATATTTTTATAGTCATAATTCTTATTTCTATTTTAATTATACTTGAAATATCACTTCGTATGTAAATTTATATGTTGTATATAATGGCTCAAGCGCGCTTATATCCTGTTAGTATATTCATACTATCCATGCCTGTAAAAGAACCGAAAGGTTCGAAAGCTAGCAAATAAACGAAAAAGAAGCTCCTCATGTAATCTTTTATCCGTATATATTTAACCAAATCTACTGAGTTCATTTAGTCTAAAATAATATAAATATATATATGAATTTTTTTCTCCCGATGGAATATAGCAAAATATTTTTTTAAAACCTAATTCTGTTGACGTTATGTGGTACTGAGTTTGTTGTTTACACACTTTAAATGTTATAACACCTTGATAAAGTTTGGCGTTCAGCCAACTGAAATATTGGTAAAATAAATGATATTTTGATCCAATATATGTCTTTTTAATTAAAAAATACATAGCTATATGGCAGAGAGAGAATTACAGCTATATATAAATAGAGAGAGAGATGTACATTATTTATGTATTTATAGATTGATAAAAGAGGAAAATTGACTATAGAAGTTCCGCCCCATAAATTTAGAAACTAATTACATAGAATTAAAATTTGGTCAAATTACGATAATTTTGGCACGTTCGGCTGGTCGCTCGTTAGGACGCCATTTTGAATAGCCATGATTTTTATTGACTCTTCCATCTTCTGATTTATTATTGGCGCTCGCTCGTGTTTAACACCTTTATATATAATAATAATAATAATAATAATAATAATAATAAAATTGGTAGATTAAACTGGCGAAACCGCTGGGAGGGTTCACTACTGATGAGCTAGGCTCTCCCATTAATTTTTCCATTGCAGTAAGGGCAATAATAAATTGTTTATAAAAAAAAAAAAAAAAGAATCATACGCGTCTATAATAGTTTCGAATTTTGATAACAGATGGCGCGCTAATGTATTCTAATAATAAAATGACTTAGGGAAAGGTAAATATACATATTTATTATCGTAAGTAAGACAACTCTATTTGGTAAATAGTTGCGCTGAAAAAGACAGTTTTGAATACAACGAAATGTTGGTGCCTTATATCGATATAGGAATTGTTGTTTTGTAAATAGCAGAGAGAATTATCACAGGTTTAACTATTTTTGTAAATATATTTATGTGATTATCTTTCTAACCTGAAAGGTTCAGGTTCCTAATATATATTATTGTTTCTCTTTTTTATTTTTGATTACGTTCTTGTATAATATGTTTATACCTGTTTCTAAACACAAGGTAATAAGATCAAATCCAAATAAATAAATAGTGTGTGATGTTTCGGTAACCACGTTGTTACCATCTTCAGACAAAAGTACTGAATCCATTCATTGAAGATGGTAACAACGCTGTTACCGAAATGTCACACATTATTTATTTAATTGGATTTGGTCTTATTTCCTTGTGTTTATAATCTATAATCCAAATTGTGCCTTATCAATAACTGTTTCTGTTTTTAAAAAATGTAAATCGACGCAATTATCACTAGTCGGGATATCGCATTCTGTGTGTTGAAATAAATATAGAAATTGTTACGTAGAAAATAAGGAAATACAAACCTTGGAACGACATGGAAATTTATTTAATGCAAAACATTTTGATTAAATTAATAAATAATCTAGGTTTTTTTTTTTACAATTCTGTTATTTCTCGAGCTTTCGGGATAATATGCTCTTCAACACGGAGACACCAGAAGTACTACTTCTTTAGTAGTGTCAAATTACTTGACAAACATAGCAGTTTTAATCTTCTCAGTTATGCGGAAAAAATGTTGTTTATTTGTTAAGTGAACTGTTCTCACCACGCCTTCTCATTGGACCAATGTGGCCATGTTTGTACATAAAAGAGGGTTGAAACGGAATGCGAGGTGTCGTGGAGAGGGGTTCGAGTGGAGACGCTTAAAGCGTTCTCTGTGTGCTTGTCTGGGGATCTCCTCGCATACCTGTGAAACCCCGGTCCGCTCCTTATCAACGCTGAAAATAAAAGATAAGTACTGTTTTTATTTTATTTAACAAATCGTGTTTTTTTTCACCCCTTTTTTTGTTGTAGGTGTTATACTCTTGAGTGTAGCTTTTTCTGTGTTTAAGTTACTCTTACTGTAGGCCCTAGTCTATTCCATTTTTGTGTGTTAACCCGCAAAAGTAGTAACTTTTGTCAGTAGTACCTAGTACCTTTTTAGTACCTAGAAGTAGTACTTCTAGGTCTCCGTGTTGAAGAGCATGTTATCCCGTAAGCTCGAGAAATAAAATAATTGTAAAAAAAAAGAAACCAAAACCTAGATTTCTTATTGATTTAATCAAAATGTAAAAACAAGGAATAATCTTTATTACAATGCGAAACATGGAAATTCGAAACTATTTTAGACGCGTAAGATTGTTTTTGATATTAAACAATTTTTACTGTCCTTTACCGAAATTGTTTAATTTTAAAAAGAATCTTACGCGTCTAAAATAGTTTCAAATTTTCATAACAGATGGCGCACTATGCATCATAAGATAAATGCGAAACATAATAAAATTATCAAAACTATAAGAGAAGCAATGAAGGAAGTTTACAGAGAGTAACAAAATATTGCCACGTGGAAAATTAAGGAAGACAAACTTCGGGATGAGATAACAATTTATTTCAGGCAAGAACAAACTATAAATGGTAAACAAAAGATAAGCCACGAGGGAAATTTACAGAGTAGCAAAATATAAACATAAAAAAATGACCACTCTGTTATTAAATATAATAAAATTAACTTTGTTACAATATATAAATATCAAAATTAGTAATCAATCAGGATAATTATATTCTGCAGGAGAGAATTGATATTTAAAGACATGTCAATATACCGGAGTTTAGAGCTAGGTGAGGCTGCTGGTTCATTTTGTACAGAGTGGGGTTAACATTCCTATACATAGTCTAAACAGTTGGTTTTCTATCGCTATGACCCGGAATCGAATCTCGCATTAGGCACTTTTTTATATTAGTGTTATATATATATGTTGTAATATATTTCAATATATACCCATGTGTTGTTGTATGGTTAAAGTGTAATTGCCAAGTTGAGACAATAAAAAGATTTATTTGAAGAAATCTTTGTAAGTATTTTGTTTCCATATGGTGTACTTTGTATCTTGATATGATAGTAATATTGTTTTTATTTAAATTAGATTTAGAGGGTCGGTGGACGAATGATCTAAACAGTTGGTTTTCGACCACTATGATCTGGGGTCGAATCTCACATCGGGCACTTTTTTTCTATTTATATTTATATGAAAAATAGACACTTCGGCCAGTTGGAATTTTTTATTTTCTCAACGTTTCGACAAAAATATTTTGTCTTCGTCAGGAGAAGTAAATAAAGCATTTGGCATGGCATTAAAAATTGTTCTGAGGTTGCAAGGGCGTTCTCACGTGATTTTTCGAATTTAGTACAACATCTAAAGCACGAGTCAAAAACAAATATTGAACTCGTTAAATTTTCTAATTAAAATAAAAATGTTCCAATGGCTTTCGATTCTTGCCAAAAGTTCAATCCCACCAGTGAGTGCAAGTAACAAAACGGGGCTCTGGTACATTTGTAAGTTTAAAAGTCGAACTGCTTTTCACATGTGTTGACAGATGGTGCATTTACAGTAAAAGCAGTCGCCATCTTCTAATTACAATGATTATCATGACCTGTACCACGTGTACTAAGGATAAAAAATAGCTTTATCACCTACACAAAGCCTTTATTAAGACACACCAGTCAGATTCTCCTCTCTCATTACCGGCTTACAGCGATATCCTCACGACGATCAATAAATAGCTTTATCTTATGTTTATAATTTCCATAAAAAGCTTCGCCAAGAGTTACTTCAAAATGGCCGGGGTCGATTGCCAAAGTCAAATTGGACCATCCGCGGTAGAGAATGGACCCCGAGCAGACAAAGGAATAATTCAATGTAATTTATACATATTGAACATTTCTCCATTCGTCTAAATATATGCTCATTTATTTGCATCTATATATCGAATGATTTATTTATTTCTCTTTAAGGGGAATATGTAAATAAGACAAATTTTCTCTCTTTGTTTCCTAATGTATCAATTGGATGATAAAATTACACACTAGAGCATTATAATAGCCTACAGATATACACGTAACTGATCAATTCAGGGATATTTACGTCAATTTATTTCAGGAATTAGTCTGTTACATGTAGAGTAGAAAATTCTTCATTCTCTCAATTCATAGCTATGTCTGTAGAAGGATTATAAAGATCTGAAAGCTTGTACTTTGGACGAATAAAGAAACGCTACTGTTTATATTCTTATTTTATACTTTATAGAAATTTTCTCTTCTAATGTAGAATATATATTAAAATCAAACTACTGAGGCATCTCTTGATCGCGTGGCTAAAATTTGTTAGTGGCTTGTGCCATCTATCGGAATAAATATCAACTAAGGCAGTCCAAGAGTCTAGCTACAGTATCACTATAAAAGGAAGTTCCAAAAATGCAATATAATAGCAGTATGGTAGATTAAACTGGCGAAACCGCTGGGAGGGTTCACCACTGTTGAGCCAGGCCCTCCCTTTAATTTTTCCATTGCAGTAAGGGCAGTAGAAATTGTTTAATTTCAAAAAGAATCTTACGCGTTTAAAATAGTTTCGAATTTTAATTAAAAAAAGTGCGTATCTGGATCTGATAAAGAAAAAAAATTGTAAACAGTTTAATGTGCAATAATTTGCACATTGTTTAATGTGCAATCTATATATATAAAATTGAATGTCTGTCTGTCTGTCTGTCTGTCTGTCTGTGTGTGTGTGTGTGTGTCCTCTATGGATTCAAAAACCATACATCCAATCGCCGTGAAAATTTGGGATATTATTAGGTGTATCCCCGGAAAGGTTTACGAAAAATAATATCTTGAATATCTTTAATATCCTTAGAGTTATTTGCAGATTTGTAGCTTTAACTCGCAAGCACCATTGAGACGGAGATAGGCTTAGGTTTGCTGCTCCTGATGACCTTGGGTCTGCCCCACCCCGTGAGAGAATGGATTCGCCCGGCCGCCAGTACCCACCGACCAATCAGGGCAGAGTTGGTGTCACAGCTATGCCAAGTAGACAAGAAAAAAAGCCTCGCGGGAGCTTGCCCAAGATGACCTCGGGGAACTTCGTCCATCTTCCATAAACGACCATGAATTTATTCAACCTTATCGAGTATTTTTCAAGGGACCGGGAAAAAATGTTCACTAGATAAAACGATGATTTAGTAATGTAGAAAATTAGGAAAGACAAAATTCAGAATGACACGGCACACAGGGACCGGGAAAAAATGATCACTTTATCAGTTTCAAATTATCAAAATATATCTATTTCTTTTTATAAGTTTATAGAGAATTGTTTTAACAAATGTTCGTTAGACAGATCTTTACTCGGGTACCGATTAATATTGATTTTATTCAACTTATCGAGTATTTTTCAAGGGACCGGGAAAAAATGTTCACTTTATCGAGAGATTCGTTAGACAAACCTTTACTCGGGTAAAACACGGGCGAAGCCGGGTACATCCGCTAGTAATTTGATAAAAATGGAGATATCCCTCGAAATATTTTGAGAAATGTAAAAAATAATAGACGACCGTCGACATCAAAATATGAAATTTCCTTAAGTTTTGTCCATGAGTGGATATATAGAATTCTCCAGAGATTTTCCTGCCATATCTATATATATAAAAATGAATGTCTGTCTGTCTGTCTGTGTGTGTGTGTGTCCTCTATGGATTCAAAAACCATACATCCAATCGGCGTGAAATTTTGGGATATTATGAGGTGTATCCCCGGAAAGGTTTACGAAAAAAAATTTCTTGAATATCTTGAATATCCTTAGAGTTATTTGCAGATTTGTATATTTAACTCGCAAGCAGCGATACCATTGAGACGGAGATAGGCTTAGTTTGCTGCTCCTGATGACCTTGGGTCATTGTGTGAGTCACAGCATGATGCTACAAAAACACTCTCTCTGGGGATTTTACAGCGTCGACAACCTGTAAGATTGCCTCTCTCATATATTATACTTTAAACATCTGCTTAATTAAAGCATTTTTCATTTGAAAGAGACTGCTCTCTTAACCCCCTTTAGACAACATTAAATGATATCCCGTGTCGATGATTTTGTAATGTATAGAATTAGGAAAGACAAAATTCAGGATGACACGGCTCACAGGGAACGGTAAAAAATGTTCACTTTATCGAGGAAATACAAAATTCGGGATGACACGGCACACAGGGACCGGGAAAAAATTATCACCTTATCGAGAGATTCACGACCATGATTTTATTCAACTTATCGAGTATTTTTCAAGGGACCGGGAAAATATGTTCACTTTATAAAACGATTATTTTGTAATATAGAAAATTAGGAAATACAAAATTCAGGATGACACGGCACAAGGGACCGGGAAAAAATGATCACTTTATCGAGAGATTCAAATTTACGAGTTTCAAATCATCAAAATATATCTTTCTTTTTTTATATGTTTATAGAGAATTGTTTTAACAAATGTTCGTTATACAAACCTTTACTCGGGTAAAACCCGGGCGAAGCCGGGCACATCCGCTAGTTTAGTATATATTTATCGGAATGTCTGGTGTAGTGATTGGTCTACATATTACTACCGCTCTGTGCACGCACACAGAACACTCTATATAGAGATAGAAGCCTCATCAGTTCAAGTAGAGTCATATCAATTGTGTGTTGATGGCCGTATTCCGTGTCATTCGGACAGACTTCCTGGAAATACTTAAATTGGTGTTCTTATAGCATACACTGGCACTCCGTCATCTGTGGTAATATATTGTCACTCTCTCTCTCTCTGTGATTTTACATATTGGGAGTTGACTGATATAACTACACTCATGGACAACACTTAAGGAAGTTGTACCTTTTAGCATGTATATCGGGACAATAACTCTGAAAGATATTACAGTGACCTTTATTGAAGACACACGAGATAAACAAGTGTGAAAAAAAATTGACTCTGTCTCCTTCAAAAAAAAAAAAAAAACGACAGGCGACATTAAAGGCTTTCCACTTCCTTTCGGTTTGTCCCTGAATCTTCTCTGTATCCTTCCTATTGTAGTAGTTGTACCGCTGAACTGGTATCACAGGGGTCATGTTAATCTTCTCTGTATCCTTCCTATTGTAGTAGTTGTATCGCCGAACTGGTATCACAGGGGCCATGCTAATCTTCTCTGTATCCTTCCTATTGTAGTAGTTGTATCGCCGAACTGGTATCACAGGGGCCATGCTAATCTTCTCTGTATCCTTCCTATTGTAGTAGTTGTATCGCCGAACTGGTATCACAGGGGCCATGCTAATCTTCTCTGTATCCTTCCTATTGTAGTAGTTGTATCGCCGAACTGGTATCACAGGGGCCATGCTAATCTTCTCTGTATCCTTCCTATTGTAGTAGTTGTATCGCCGAACTGGTATCACAGGGACCATGCTAATCTTCTCTGTATCCTTCCTATTGTAGTAGTTGTATCGCCGAACTGGTATCACAGGGGCCATGCTAATCTTCTCTGTATCCTTCCTATTGTAGTAGTTGTATCGCCGAACTGGTATCACAGGGGCCATGCTAATCTTCTCTGTATCCTTCCTATTGTAGTAGTTGTACCGCCGAACTGGTATCACAGGGACCATGCTAATCTTCTCTGTATCCTTCCTATTGTAGTAGTTGTACCGCCGAACTGGTATCACAGGGACCATGCTAATCTTCTCTGTATCCTTCCTATTGTAGTAGTTGTACCGCCGAACTGGTATCACAGGGGCCATGCTAATCTTCTCTGTATCCTTCCTATTGTAGTAGTTGTACCGCCGAACTGGTATCACAGGGACCATGCTAATCTTCTCTGTATCCTTCCTATTGTAGTAGTTGTATCGCCGAACTGGTATCACAGGGGCCATGCTAATCTTCTCTGTATCCTTCCTATTGTAGTAGTTGTACCGCCGAACTGGTATCACAGGGACCATGCTAATCTTCTCTTTATCCTTCCTATTGTAGTAGTTGTACCGCCGAACTGGTATCACAGGGACCATGCTAATCTTCTCTGTATCCTTCCTATTGTAGTAGTTGTACCGCGGTATCACAGGGGCCATGCTAATCTTCTCTGTATCCTTCCTATTGTAGTAGTTGTACCGCGGTACCACAGGTGTTGTATATCGCACCCAGTCGGCGGGGAAAGTTCCAGCCACGGAAGGGTCAGGGATCCCGACAGAAAACTCCATTAGCTCCGCTATTTATAGGGCGGTCCGAGAGGCCTACATTCTCGGTGTAATTGAATACCGTGTTGACACGCTTCCAGCCTCGGGCGAAATCTCCAAATCTATCTTCCCATTATATATTAGTAGTAAAGTTCTCATCGTACAGTAGAACCTCCCTTTAGCGGACACCTATCCACAAAAGACAGTTTTCATTTGCAAAATAACCATTTTTACAATTTAGCAACTCTCTGGTAAGAGGATACCTCTCTCTAAAGGATACTTTGGCTCTGCAAATTAGGTGTTGACCTTTATAGGGAGGTAGTTCTACTGTAAAAAGGTATATAATAATAATAAGAAGACAAGGTTATTCAAAGAGAGAGAGAGAGGTAATTAAATATATTAAGAAATTTAACAGAGAAGCATGCTTAATTTGATTTTATAGAAATTACAAATCATGAAGAGATATTTCATAAGAATCAGTCAAATAAATTTCATGTTTCTCTTTTATTTCTAAGGTAAACCTTCTAAATACACTCATGGACAAAACTTCCGATATTATGCGGGTCTTTTCACCATCGATGACTCCATCACTTTACGTCAGAAACTAAATAGAAGACGAAGCAGTAGCTGGAAGCCGGTGGATCAGTACCAAAAAGAGCGAAATCGATCGCATTTGCCTTTTTTTTTTGCTCACCTCATCCTTTTATATATAGTCAATTATAATATAATAATACAAAAATAGCATCAAACTTAAAGTTATATATAAATAAACTGGATTTTCCATGAATATAAAACACACAATTCATCATTATTCCAAAACACTTGAAATAAAACTGATAGCATTAGTAAATTGACATAAAATCGAAGTGGAAAGTCTTTGATGTGGACGGCCGTGTTTTGTTTTTAAGCAGACAGAGTTAATTTTGTTCATACTTGGTTATCTGGTGTGTCTTCAATAAAGGTCACTGTAATATCTTTCAGAATTATTGTCTTAATCCCGATATACAGTTAAACCTGTCTATAGCGCCCCCTCTAAATAACGCCTTCCTCTCTATAGAGCCCGATTTTAAATACGTAGTACGATTGACCTGTCTATAGCACCCCATCTCCTATAGCACCATTTTGGTGAGTCCTAAGAGGGGGGCGCTATAGACAGGTTTAACTGTACATGCTAATAGGTACAACTTCCTCAAGTTTTGTCTCTATGAGTTTATATTGATATATATTTGTAAAGTTTCAAAAAAGGTTTAATAAAGGAACAAAGTTTATACATCGGCTTCTAGGGCGGTATACTCGATAAGGAGATGACCTTTTCATAATTCTTTAATCTGTATGTCAATGTTGTTGCTCTGGGAGACAGCTGAGGAGTATAAATAATAAGTAAGTCACCGTTCGGAAGAGAATAAAAGATTCGCCGAATGTCGTGGTTTATTTGGATGAGGAAAGCGAAGACTAAAACGGGGCTGATTCCACACTTTCAGTGATCCGCTAACCTTGACGTATGCACGGTGTGGCCACTGGACACGTATCGGACCTGGAGGCTGTTGTTGGGTTCTGTACTGCCTGGAGTATAGGATTTCTATCTATGTTTCCTTCCTGCGGTGAATCTGACAATATGCAAATGTTTTGTACAAAGGAAAATGTCTAAGTGGACGAAAGAGTAGCACTCTATAACTATGTTTGAGGTGTGAATAAAATAGAAGTCATTTTTTCACCTATTGCATCTATGTCCGTGGTGACTTAGGAAGAAATCTCTGTGTATTCCTGTTTTCTAGGGCCATGTCCTCCATATGCACATAGGAGAAAAAAGTTAATTAAAAAACAAAACTCTATCGACAGGATGACAAGGTGGTCCGAGGCTAAATATAATCTCCCGGCTAATTAACTATTTTATCCCCGTTTGACAGAAGCCGTCACGGTCAATTTGACAACTGACCGCCGTCATTAA
Source organism: Cordylochernes scorpioides (assembly GCA_030710605.1). Lineage (NCBI taxonomy): Eukaryota > Metazoa > Arthropoda > Arachnida > Pseudoscorpiones > Chernetidae > Cordylochernes > Cordylochernes scorpioides. The sequence goes on along the minus strand of CP092868.1, from coordinate 7,993,663 downwards.
AAGATCCTGATTGGCCTTCCTTATTCCTGGATGTCTGTCCTCAACTTCGGTCTTTATCTTCGTGCAACGGTTCGTTCGTGTAACTGCATATTTGCGTAACGATCCGTCCGTTTAACTGGCCTTCAGTTCGTGTAACTGCATATTCGTGCAACGATCCGTCCGTGTAACTGTCCTTTTGTTCGTGTAACTGCATATTCGTGCAAAGGTCCATCCGTGTAACTGGTCTTCTGTTCGTGTAACTGAATATTTGTGTAACGATCCGTCCGTGTAACTGTCCTTTTGTTCGTGTAACTGCATATTCGTGCAAAGGTCCATCCGTGTAACTGGCCTTCTGTTCGTGTAACTGAATATTTGTGTAACGATCCGTCCGTGTAACTGCCCTTTTGTTCGTGTAACTGCATATTCGTGTAACGATCGTCCGTGTAACTGGCCTTCTGTTCGTTAAACGGCCCGTCCGTGTAACCCTCCTTCAGTTCCTTAAACAGTCTATCCAAGTAATTGTCCTTCTATCCGTGAAATGGCCTGTTTGTGTAACTGTCCTTCTATTTGTGTAGCTGCATATTCGTGTAACGATAGTCCGTGTAACTGGCCTTCTGTTCGTTAAACGGCCCGTCCGTGTAACCCTCCTTCAGTTCCTTAAACAGTCTATCCAAGTAACTGTCCTTCTATCCGTGAAATGGCCTGTTTGTGTAACTGTCCTTCTATTTGTGTAACTGCATATTCGTGTAACGATAGCCCGTGTAACTCTCCTCCTGTTCGTGCAACGACAGGTTCGTTCAACTGTATATTCGTGCAACGAACCGTCCGTTTTCCAGTAGGTTGATGAGAGATTGCAACAGTTGAGATAAAAAAGGGAGGGTGTGTGTGTATTGCTATCATTGAATATTATTGTCTCAAAATATATTATTTTCTATTTACTTATTTCTAGATAAGTTAATAATTTAAGATGTGTCTATAGGATATATCTTTATGTAAGGACCAGTCAACAAGTGAATGACTTTGAGACGAAGAGTAAAGCCAGTTCAATTTCTATGTAAATAACACAAGATGATTATTATCTTACCCACAATTGGGAGAATCTGTATGGGATAAGTCCCTAATAAAGGCTTTTGTATATGTATAGGATATATTTTTCTTACCAAATGTTAAAACAACCTAATCAATAGAAAAGTAACTATAAACTAAGCCTATCTATCCTCCATTGTTAGATAACTATCAGTCTGTAAAGATGATAACATATTGTCGGCCATTTACAAGTAAATCTAGCCAATAGCAAAGAAGAATGGAGAAAAGACCATCAGAACACTGAAGAAATAAAGAAGAAACCTGTAACTGTGATTATATGTAGAGAGTTTACTGAAATAACAGCAAACATATTTGCATAATACTCTGGCAGATAGACACCTAGGATATGTTTTTTTTTCGCACATGTACCGTCAGGGATATACCAGCTATCTCAGCCTTTCTATATTTAATTTGCATAAATTGAAGACCGTAACTATATATAGCGCTATATATATTTACATAATGTACCTATTTCCATATTCCGGCAGCCAGATAACAATATTCCTAAGCAAGTTTATCCACCATGTCTACAGAAAATTGCATCTTAAGATAATGGCCAAAATTACCAGAAAATAAAGGGGCTAGAGAAACTAATCATCGTGTTGCCCATTGTGTTCATGGTCCATAGTCATTTTTAAAATAGTGAATTAATCTGTGATGCTGGGATCTTCTTCAGCTTTTTTAATAGAGGATTGTTAGCGGTTGCTATAGTACAAATTGTCGACATAAGCCTGGGTTTGAAATTTTTGATTCTATAAGTTAATAAAATGTTTCAGTGGTTCTCGATATTTTACTAATGGCGGATTTTAAATTTGTTTTGATCTAATTTGAATGCCATCTTTCTCTCTAGCATTACTAAAACCTAAATAAAAACATAAAGGAGAATATAATGAATATTGTTCTATTTTATAGGTTAAAATATCAATAAACTCATTGAATATTTATTCAATATATTTTGACCAGCACAGTACCAAACTAGTTTTTCCAACACGGGGTGTAGGCAAATATAGATATGGATAGTATGAAGGTAAATGGGATGTGCATATTAGGAAATTACTTATGCAAATCAAATGATTTCTTATCTCCTTTGGGCTACTGTTATATAGCTTGAAGGTTGATAGTATCTTTCTCATCATCATGTGTTCAAAATAGGTTAGTTTGCTAATTATTTCTGTCTTTAACGAATAACGTGATTGAATTCTTCCAAGAATATCTTGGATGGTTTAGCCTAACTTTTTATAAATCTGTAATCTCAAGAGAAGAACCGAGTATAACAAACTGCATCGTATAAAAAAAGTAAAGGTAAACTTCAGGATGTGACAATGGCCCTTGTCAGTTAAGAGTGGACTTTATTCCATGAGTTACACAAGAGATCATATATATATACTTATTTACATATTAGTTAAATTATCACAACAATAATTTATATCAACGTAGTTTTTATTATTTTTATATAACAAGCTTTCGGGGAAATTTCCTTTAACAATAAAAGGAGGAATAAAGAGTTATAATTGCCTAGATGGGGAGGGAGCAGTAGGTACAAGATGGGAGGTGGTCCTTCCAGTACATAGAGGAAGGAAGGAAGGAAGGAACAGGAACAATGGGTACTTAGCCTGTGGTTGTTAGAGAGATATAGTTTTATTTAGCGGTCGCATGTTGGGCGCCAACTTTCTACTCTTTGGTCTCTCTCTCTCATTACCTTCTAGTACTTGGCTTTCTTTCTCTTCAATCGTTAAATCATGGGGAGAAACTCCTGGAATAACTTTTGGAGAAATTTCTAAGAAAAGATAAAAGTTAATTACGATGAGTTTCTTTATTAATAAGGTAAAAGTTTGGCGAGCTCTTTCGGATAATATCATCCTTCCACAGTACTCTTGTATTTGTGTAATATACGAAATATATATCTAAATAGGAATAAATAATTTTAATAATAAATAACTCCACCCTACGTATTGCTTTCAAAAATATCAGCAAACAAATCTAAGGCAATAGCTTACTATAATTTTTATAGATCATCATTATGTAAGGACCAGTCAACAATTGAATGACTTTGAGACGAAGAGTAAAGCCAGTTCACTACCTATGTAAATAACACAAGATGATTATTACCTTACCCAATTGGGAGAATCTGTATGGGGAAAGTCCCTAATAAAGGATTTTGTGTGTGTGCTTGTAATTTCATAAAATAATGAAAGCTATCAAACGTTAGGTTGTTTATAGAGGTAGAATTGTGAGGAAAATATTTAAGTACAAGGATCACTATAAAGGTTTTTGCAATCAATATCAAATAATTATGTAGTTGATATGAAAGATTGAGGAAAGCTTTAAGATATAAAGTCCCTTCTACGTCCCTTTTTCGTATTAGAACAGTTTTTAAAATTGATTTAATGAATTTAAATTTGGAAAAACCAACCTTGAAGATGAACCTCGTTCAGGTCGACCACCACCAACAGCAGTGACCCAAGAAAAAATTGAGCTGGTAAGATTTTTACTTTGAGAAGATCGAATATTTACGTATCAGCAGTTATAGAAAAGTGTGGGCATTGGATCGGCAGCAATCAACACTTGTACACTACAAATAAAAACTTAAGATGCCTGAACAATAATCAACAGAGTTTAATTTTATATAAAAGGGCGTACCTGGATCTGTAAAAAAAACAATTTTTTTTCTTAAAATATTTCGAGAGATTGTTCCCTCTTTATCAATTTATTGCACAGAGAGAGTTTAATTTGTTAAATGCCCTGTAGGTGCCATCTGGATGTACTCGTATTGTCATTCCTTTATAATGTTTTATTCTGAATCTTGTGATTAATACAGTATGAATTTACTGTGTGTGGAATATAAAGTATTTTGATAAACACTCTAATATAAAATATAAAAAACCCTTACGCAATAAGTTTCTTGATTTAATATAATTTAATAAAATAAAGAAACTTATTGCGAAAGTTTTTTTTTAAATATATTTTATAATAGTAAATCGCAATTTTCCTATATCTAAACACTCCAATACAATATTAGAGCTATCTGTACTTCAGCAGAACTGCAAGAAGATTGTACAATTAATGAACCAAGGTCTCTTAACCATGTTTTCCTCACATTGCAGTAGTAAGGTCTGTCGAAATAATTTTCACATTTACCACACAGACACATTTAGAATTAGCATTGAAATATCATCATGATCAACTTGGTATCTTCTATCACTGAAATGTCATCAATAGACGGTGAAGAAGATGATGTCTATTGCCAAACAACATGTTCTGTGATATTGCGGAACTCGATGCATTAAATCTTTAATTAAAGTTTATATTTCTACACCATATAAATTGGCTTAATACAATTGTAGAGTGTCTGGAGATTAACTTGGTGAAACCGCTGGGATTTTTACCATTGATGAGCCATACCCTCTCTCCTTCAATTTTTAATGAATACATTATAAAGTCTTAATCACGAAATTATAAAATTAACTATGAAAATTTTATAATTTCGTGAATAAGACCTTATATTAGAAATTGAAGGATAGATGGCATTTTTATATATAAATAGAAAATAATGAAGAGTAAAATGGAAACAAAAAGAGTATAAATAAGTTTATATTAATATTTTTGAGGTGAATATTCTGAATGTATCAATAAATATTTTTAAAAAATGTTTGACAGAAAGATTTAACAACGGAACCAAGATTATAAATCGGCTTTGACACGTCATGTGTTTGTCCAAAAACAAAACAAAAAACACTGGGGGTAGCCAGTTATTATTATTATTTTTTTTAATTCTAAAAATTACTCTTAATATCAATTCTACAATTTTTCTTTATAAATATATTCCAACCTATTTTTAGCTGGAATATAGTCTGATTCAGGCCTGATAACATATCTCTTCATTAGGTTTTTGGATTTGTCCGTTGAAGAGCAGGTTTTGCTCGAAACTTGCAACAGCTCAAAATAAAGAAATTCTTTGCCCAATATTTTGCTTATTCTAATATTTCTGTGTAACTATCGCTTGCATAGAAGGTCTGTATATATGTAAATTGTTTTATTTGCACATTTAAAATTAGCGTTAAAACCTGTTATCATTCATAGCATTCAGATAATTTCACATATAATAAATAATGCTTCCAGGGCGAAGTTTCTTGTGAATTTTTTTATAATGTGATACTCCTGTTGAAGGGCTGACGAAAGCTTGAAAATTATAAAGTTGCATAAGAAACTTAGCCCTGGAAGCATTGTTTATTTTATTATAAACCAGAGAGAGAGAGAGAGAGAGAGAGAGAGGGAAGAAAACGGCTTGTTTTAAAATAAGTTCACAATTGTGTCTTCGATAGCAAATTTACAATGTGATTGTAACTTGTTTTAAAATGTGAAAAAAAAAATAGTACAAATGTGATATTGTACTGGGATAAGGTGCTTAAATTATGAAAAAGGCATCTTCTTATCGTGCAATTGAAAGTTGCTGATGGCTTGCGCCATCTATCAGAATAAAAACCAACTATTCTCGTTGATTTTTCAATTATTCCAGAATTGGCCGAATACCCATTCTTGATGAATCAAGAAAAGCTAACCAACGTACGCGTGTGCCTTTTACATAATTGTTTTTAAAATGTTTTAAAGTGATGTAGGTGAGACGGTATATCGAAGTAGGGACATGTCCTCTTTCCCTCCATATAACGAATGCTAGATAGGAATTAATTACAATACAAAGCTGATTACAATACAATACACCTCCAGCTATTTTTATTATAGACCTCCCCTCTCTATTGTTTCTCTCCACTTCTTTTAATAGTTAAGTCTATATACAGGACTTGGGTAGCTTCTTTCTCAATTATTACACCAAAATATAACAGTAACGTGGTCAAAAACAATTAAATGTATTTCATTGAATATATTCATAGTTGTTTTTTTTTTTTGTGGCAAACACGCATTATTGTATTTATCCCTTAGAATTTTCTTTATTATCTTGTGGAAAATATTTTTAAAAGTTAAAAAATAGAAGGTAAATGCTGTAGTCAAAAATAAATAAATTTATATATTTCTATAATATTCATAGAATAATTTCATATAGGACATTAGCGCGGGTCATCTTCTGTATGTAAGAATCTAAAAAAATCGACGATAATTTATTTTAATTAAACAATCCTATACTGTGTCATCCTTACTACGATGATAAAAAATATTGAGAGGGCCTGGCTCATCATTCGTGGACCCTCTCCCAGTGGTTTTGCCAGTTTTTGTCCTAATAAACTACTCTAATATTGTATTGGATTGTTCTCTGCTTTTATTTAAGGTACTTAGAGCAATTATTGATATTTAAATAAACTATGGACATAAGCTTCAAGGAAGGGATAGACATAAATACAATAGTTTTATTTAAAATTTTGTTTATATATATATAAATATTTCTCGTGTTCTCTCTCTCTCTATAAAACAAACTATAAAATCCATAGGATTATTTTCCCCATTAACACACACAATAATAATAAAGAATTCATTATAATATTTATATAAACATTATATATTTTATCTTAGGAATAACCGTATTTCCCTTTTTATATATATATTTTATTGGCAATATTTCTAATTGGGAAATACCGAAATACCAAAATTAAAGGAGATATAAAATATTTGAAAGAACGTTAATAAGGGAATATATTAGGAAAAATCTTAAAGATCCTGAAACAAGTTGTATGGCATCAATCAATTATACTCAGTCAATGGTCAAAAATTATTTAATTCAATTTTAATCACAGAATATTTAATCAGATAGAGTCTCGGAACTCTATCAAAAAATCAATTTTAAATTTATTTATAGAACTAATCTTTATTTATTTAGAATTCATAATAATAATTTAATAAAAAAGATGAGAGAGAGAGAGGGTTCTAATTTGACATTTCAACAAATCATCTGGTGGTCAAGGGGTCAAAATAAATATTAATTAATTTCACTCAATCACAGAAGAAAATATTCGCGCTTCTATAAATAAATTAAAAGCAATCGCTCAGTGATTTCTAAAGAGGATCTTAGAGAAAAAAATCTCTCAATGATCAAGTTATCAATTGAGAATCTAGCAAAGGAAAGAAATAAAGAAAAAAAAAAGAGTTAAAGGAAAGAAAAAAAAAAGACCAATTGCCCTACGGGCTATAAAGGTAAATGACATCCTATAATTTTCCTACTGTAGGGTGTGGTCACCCTGTTGAATGCTTGGTGGCTAATCCAATTGGAGGAAAAGTTTTTCAGCTTCCTCCAGGAAAACAGATAGTGATTGATTTTATATATATATACATGGAAGTTTATAGATTTGATGATGACGCTTCATCATTTCTTTAGAGGGTTAATCTTAGCCTGACATGGTGTTAATGTCCTGAACTTGTAGACAAGTTGGAGATACTGTTTTAGAGTTCTTGATTGAAACTTTTTTTTTGGGAATTTTGGATATGAAAACAGGTTAATGACTTTAAGAAATATAAATTTGTTCAGGAAATTGTGAAAAGTATTTTATTTGATTTGGTTTCTTATTGGGTAAAAAAAATAGAGAGTTCTTTTTTACTTATTTATATGGAATGCTCTCTCTTTCAATGTGTTTCTTATTTCTACAACTTTTGAAATATTTCTATGATAAATAGACACTTCGGCCAGTTCGAGTTTTTTATTTTCTCAACGTTTCGACAAAAATCTTTTGTCTTCGTCAGTAGATGTAAATAAAAATAAAGCATTTGGCAAGGCTTTAAAAAATTGTTCTGAGGTTGCAAGGGCGTTCTCATACTTTTCAGTGAAAATTTAGAACTTCTTATGTAAACTAAGTGTTTTTAAATTCTGTCTTTTTATTCCACATTTTTTAATGACTAGATAATATTTTGAATTTGCTTTTAATAATTTACTGCTCCAGACACTTATCCAACTCTCTCTCTCTCTTATATATATACTAGCCGAATGACCCGGGCAACGCCCGTGTTTTACCCGATTGAATGTTTTGATTCAAATACTATTTGTTACAATTATAAATTGGCGCCTTATATAAATGCATATATTAGTTAATAACTATAGCCTATGTGCTTTATCTGTCTATGTACTGTTGGCTTCCGTAGGCGTCTCTTACTGGGTAAAAGAAAGAGAGGATTCCATTTAGTTATTAACTAATATATGCATTTATTTAAGGAGCGACCCGCTCCAACACAATAGTTACAAAAACCAAAAAGCGAGTGGGGGAGGGGGCAAAGGTGGCGTGATCGTAGCCAACCAATGGGAGAGCGCCATTCCAAAAAAAAAAAAAAAGCAAACGGTGACAGAGATGAAAACTGAAGAACGCATGACGCTCGTAACTGTATATAGAATTAATATATAGAGAAGTCAATAAAAACCATGTTAAACGACCAGTGTTTACCGCGTTAAGTAAACTAGATTGACACGTCACATGATGAGAAGGTTTCAATGACCTTAATTAAAAAAGAAAGTGTCACCAGTGACCTGAACGTTGACATTTTTTTCTTCTTTTTAGACCGGTGACTGGATAGACACGGGCTGCCGCCCAGGATAATCTCGACCCCGGGCGATGCTTCCATTCCCCAGGGCACGAGAATATCTAGACAGCTGGACTAAGGGAAATGCCATCATAGGGCTTGTAGATGTGTTGTTGAGGGAACTTTAAGAAATGTTTATACTGAAGGTTTATGGAGGTATGTAAAAATGTATAGTTGCTATGTGTATTTGGGTCAATATGATTAACGATTTTAAATCTTTTTAGGTTGATTGCTCTTCTCCTTAAGTTCTATAGGTGCATGTTATTCTTCCTCAAAGTTTGAAAGTCCTTGGTATTGGACAAGCTTGTTCTTTCTTATGTTCTCCGTTGGTGCATCTTATTCTTCCCCTCAAAGTTTGAAAGTCCTTGGTATTGGACAAGCTTGTTCTTTATGTTCTCCGTAGGTGCATGTTATTCTTCCTTTCAAAGTTTGAAAGTCCTTGGTATTGGACAAGCTTGTTCTTTCTTATGTTCTCCGTTGGTGCATCTTATTCTTCCTCTCAAAGTTTGAAAGTCCTTGGTATTGTACAAGCTTGTTCTTTCTTAAGTTCCGTAGATGCATGATATTGAGCGGTGCTTGATCAGTTAATTACACGAAGCATATCTACCATTTCGGCTATGCAATTTTAGTTAGTTGCATAGCTATATCTTATTTATTTGGTTAACCCAGTTTACTGGAGCGAAAAGAAGTCTCTAACTACCTGGATAGCTAGATATAGGTCTAGAAAGAGTTTTAAAATATATTAAACCAGCGTTGTAAAATAAAAAAAAAGACCATCCCCTGATCCTGCTACAAAAAGTTGCTGATGGAAGAGCGTCTTCTATCGGTATAATTAACAACTGAACCTTGATTGTTTTCATTTCCAGAAATTGGTCTCTCAATACCATTTCTAGAACTTAAAAAGAAAAACCACATATATGTTTAGGCATATTGGCCATCTTCAGCGTGATAGAGGCTTCATTTATTTATACAATTCCTTTTTTTATGTTTAGTAGAGTCCTTATTTTTCTAGGAGTATTATAATTTCACTGAGACTAGGTGATAACACCAGCTTTGGTAAATTCGGAAAGCCTAACCATGTTTTCGGACTAATGGCCTTTTTCAGTCCAGGACGACTAAGATCCACAGGGGATATACGGAATCTTCCAAATTAGCTAAAGAATTGTTTAGCTGGCAAAGTGGATTGGTTAATTCAAATTTGTGTTTGAATGAATACCTCCTAAAAATATTTTTAAAATAAAAATTCAAAATAATTTTACACACACAAAAGCCTTTATTAAGATACGTCTATTTACTACGGAGTCTCTGCAAATAAAAAAGCTAATATCTCACATTTAATGGTAATTTATATATTTACAGGGAGGAAAACTCAATTAAATTAATTCAAAAATAATTAAAAGGAACAATTTTCAATTAACAATAATCTGAATACTATATGTATATAAGGAATTCATTCGTTTGAGAATAAGAAATGTGGTATGAAAAAAACAAACAAAAAACAGATGAAATAATATTTTGAATGTCTAAAGAACGGATCAATGGAAAATGTCTACATGCAGAAAAAAAAAAGAGATGTTTGGGTTAATAAATATACTAAGGAGTCTACATTCAGTGATTTAATTTATAAAATCAATAAAAATCTCTCTCAGATACGATATTACCTCCCGATTAAAAAGACATTAAGTATAATCTATAGACGTAAATTGTCGATTAATAAATCACAATTATGCACGCCGTGTGTTTCTATAATGATGCCAGTCATATATTAATTGAATTTGGAAATTCGATCTTTTTTTTTTTTTGCATTTTTTTCTCTTTTGTGAGATTTCGCGTGAGAAATTATTGTCTTTTTTATTAAGGTGAAAATATCAGGCTTTCAGGGATATATAAGTTTCTTTTAAAACATTTTAATTTACAAATCTCTTGATTTCGGGTAAGAAAATTCTTCTACTGGAGAAAACACGCAGCGATAAATCTCCAATAGGACAAGAGTTATGAACAAATACAGAGGTT
>CP092868.1:7965265-7982973 GCA_030710605.1 Cordylochernes scorpioides | reverse complement strand
GGCATCAATCAATTATACTCAGTCAATGGTCAAAATTTATTTAATTCAATTTTAATCACAGAATATTTAATCAGATAGAGTCTCGGAACTCTATCAAAAAATCAATTTTAAATTTATTTATAGAACTAATCTTTATTTATATAGAATTCATAATAATAATTTAATAAAAAAGATGAGAGAGAGGGTTCTAATTTGATATTTCAACAAATCATCTGGTGGTCAAGGGGTCAAAATAAATATTAATTAATTTCACTCAATCACAGAAGAAAATATTCGCGCTTCTATAAATAAATTAATAGCAATCGCTCAGTGATTTCTAAAGAGGATCTTGGAGAAAAAAATCTCTCAACGATCAAGTTATCAATTGAGAATCTAGCAAAGGAAAGAAATAAAGAAAAAAAAAGAGTTAAAGGAAAGAAAAAAAGACCAATTGCCCTACGGGCTATAAGGGTAAATGACATCCTATAATTTTCCTACTGTAGGGTGTGGTCACCTTGTTGAATGCTTGGTGGCTAATCCAATTGGAGGAAAAGTTTTTCAGCTTCCTCCAGGAAAACAGAGAGTGATTGATTTTATATATATATACATGGAAGTTTATAGATTTGATGATGACGCTTCATCATTCTTTTAGAGGGTTAATCTTAGCCTGACATGGTGTTAATGTCCTGAACTTGTAGACAAGTTGGAGATACTGTTTTAGAAATCTTGACTGAAACTTTTTTTTGGGAATTTTGGATATGAAAACAGGTTAATGACTTAAGAAATATAAATTTGTTCAGGAAATTGTGAAAAAGTATTCTATTTCATTTGGTTTCTTATTGGGTAAAACAAATAGAGTTTCTTTTACTTATTTATATGGAATGCTCCCTTTCAATGTGTTTCTTATTTCTACAACTTTTGAAATATTTCTATGAAAAATAGACACTTCGGCCAGTTAGAGTTTTTTATTTTCTCAACGTTTCGACAAAAATCTTTTGTTTTCGTCAGTAGAAGTAAATAAAAATAAAGCATTTGGCAAGGCGTTAAAAATTGTTCTGAGGTTGCAAGGGCGTTCTCATACTTTTCAGTGAAAATTTAGAACTTCTTAGGTAAACTAAGTGTTTTTAAATTTTGTCTTTTTATGCACTATTTTAATGACTAGATAATATTTTGAATTTGCTTTTAATAATTCACTGCTTCAGAAAATTATACAACTCTCTTATATATATATAAATTAATATATAGAGAAGTCAATAAAAACCGTGTTAAACGACCAGTGTTTACCGCGTTAAGTAAACTAGATTGACACGTCACATGATGCGATGGTTTCAATGACCTTAATTAAAAAAGAAAGTGTCACCAGTGACCTGAACGTTGACATTTTTTTCTTCTTTTTAGACCGGTGACTGGATAGACACGGGCTGCCGCCCAGGATAATCTCGACCTCGGGCGATGCTTCCATTCCCCAGGGCACGAGAATATCTAGACAGCTGGACTAAGGGAAATGCCATCATAGGGCTTGTAGATGTGTTGTTGAGGGAACTTTAAGAAATGTTTATACTGAAGGTTTATGGAGGTATGTAAAAATGTATAGTTGCTGTGTGTCATTGGGTCAATATGATTAACGATTTTAAATCTTTTTAGGTTGATTGCTCTTCTCCTTAAGTTCTATAGGTGCATGTTTTTCTTCCTCAAAGTTTGAAAGTCCTTGTATTAGACTAGCTTGTTCTTTCTTATGTTCTCCGTTGGTGCATCTTATTCTTCCCCTCAAAGTTTGAAAGTCCTTGGTATTGGACAAGCTTGTTCTTTATGTTCTCCGTAGGTGCATGTTATTCTTCCATTCAAAGTTTGAAAGTCCTTGGTATTGGACAAGCTTGTTCTTTCTTATGTTCTCCGTTGGTGCATGTTATTCTTCCTCTCAAAGTTTGAAAGTCATTGGTATTGTACAAGCTTGTTCTTTCTTAAGTTCCGTAGATGCATGATATTGAGCGGTGCTTGATCAGTTAATTACACGAAGCATATCTACCATTTCGGCTATGCAATTTTAGTTAGTTGCATAGCTATATCTTATTTATTTGGTTAACCCAGTTTACTGGAGCGAAAAGAAGTCTCTAACTACCTGGGTAGCTAGATATAGGTCTAGAAAGAGTTTTAAAATATATTAAACCAGCGTTGTAAAATAATAAAAGACTATCCCCTGATCCTGCTACAAAAAGTCGCTGATGGAAGAGCGTCTTCTATCGGTATAATTAACAACTGAACCTTGATTGTTTTCATTTCCAGAAATTGGTCTCTCAATACCGTTTGTAGAACTTAAAAGAAAAACCACATATATGTTTCGGCATATTGGCCATCTTCAGCGTGATAGAGGCTTCATTTATTTATACAATTCTTTTTATTTATGTTTAGTAGATTCCTTATTTTTCTAGGAGTATTATAATTTCACTGAGACTCGGTTATAATACCAGCTTTGGTAAATTCGGAAAGCCTAACCATGGTTTCGGACTAATGGCCTTTGTCAGTCCAGGACGACTAAGATCCACAGGGGATATACGGAATCTTCCAAATTAGCTAAAGAATTGTTTAGCTGGCAAAGTGGATTGGTTAATTCAAATTTGTGTTTGAATGAATACCTCCTAAAAATATTTTAAAAATAAAAATTCAAAATAATTTTACACACACAAAAGCCTTTATTAAGATACGTCTATTTACTACGGAGTCTCTGCAAATATAAAAAAGCTAATATCTCACATTTAATGGTAATTTATATATTTATAGGGAGGAAAACTCAATTAAATTAATTCAAAAATAATTAACAGGAACAATTTTCAATCAACAATAATCTGAATACTACATGTATAAATTAAATTCATTCGTTTGAGAATAAGAAATGTGGTATGAAAAAAAAAAAAACAGATGAAATAATATTTTGAATGTCTAAAGAACGGATCAATGGAAAATGTCTACATGCAGAAAAATAAGTAATGTTTGGGTCAATAAATATACTAAGGAGTCCACATATTCAATGATTTAATTTATAAAATCAATAAAAATCTCTCTCAGATACGATATTACCTCCCGATTAAAAAGGCATTAAGTATAATCTATAGACGTAAATTGTCGATTAATAAATCACAATTATGCACGCCGTGTGTTTATATAATGATGGCAGTCTTATATTAATTGAATTTGGAAATTCCATCTTTTTTTTTGCAATTTTTCTCTTTTGTGAGATTTCGCGTGATAAATCATTGTCTTTTTTATTAAGGTGAAAATATCAGGCTTTCAGGGATATATAAGTTTCTTTTAAAACATTTTAATTTACAAATCTCTTGATTTCGGAGATGAAAGTTCTTCTACAGGAGAAAACACGCCGCAATAAATCTCCAATAGGACAAGAGTTATGAACAAATACAGAGATTATAAAGCTATACAAACAGTTTATTAACAGAGATTGTTTACAGTTAGTTAAATCGCAAAATTGGAGAGGATTGGACTTCAGGAATTGGTTTAACCATGAGGTAAGCACCACCACCACAGTTAGTTGAATGCAGATTTAACGCGGGTTGCCACTGTACGGTCTTATCGAGTTTGCTAATCATATGGGATTTCTTTATTTGAAGGTTATGGGGTGGGTTCAGGGAATTGTATATTATATATTTCCGTAATGTCTATTCTTCTGTTAATGTTATTGTTCTTGCTGGATAAGATATATTCTATGATTTTTATTATTAAGAAAATGCAGATTAGAGAAATTACCTGGATGTGAGAAATGTGGGATGCGCGTTTCTATAACGTTGCAGGTTAACAGTTTTAAATATTAGAATTTTTAAATTCTATTTCAGCCCGCATAGTTAGTTCTATTTGTATTGATGTCTCTCGATATGTAGGTAGATAAATCGTGCAAGTGAAAGTTGCTGATGGCTTGCGCCACTATCGGAATAAATAAAGGTGATAATCACCAGGTTTCCTCTCTTCCTTTGCTTCTTCAATACTTCAATACAAATTCAATGTTTTGTTTCAGAAAAAGTTAGTGAAAATCTAAAAATAGAAATATTTCCTATATATAAATATTACAAAGACTACTTTAAAAAATAAGGGTTCCAATTCAGTGGCAATTCCTAAAAAAAAAACTAGTAAAAGTCAACTTGTCAAAAACATCTACCAATTAAAAAACAAAAGTGAAAAAAATACTACCTAAGTTGGTATTGTTCTGAATCAGTCAAAATGATAAAACACTTGAGAAGTATATTCTATATAGACAAGAAAACATCCGAGGACACCAAAGGAACTTGTGAATATGCAAATAGAGCTGTAGATATGATGGACCCTTGTAAATAAAACATCATGTAAATTTGATGACCGGGTTTGTTCTTTTTGAACGATACCTAATAATGGTGTTTATCGTCATGGTCATTATGGTCTTTCTTGTTCAGCGAAGTCATTTAACATAACACAAATTCTTATTTTATACATTTTTAAAACTGTCTTTACGGAGGATGCTTCGAAAAAACCTACTCGTTACTATAAAAGAGGCAAATATATGGAATTTTTAATAGACTTTCTATATAAATGAATAAAAACGTGTTATTCCCTCATATGTTTCCACAATATTTGGCTAATTCCGATGCAATTTTGAGATCATATAGATTTAGTCCTGGAAGGAGTTGTCAAACCCGGAATATGCAATTTAGTCCGATAATAGAATAATTTGCATACTCTGCTAGTTACGAATACGTTTTCATAATATTTGACCATGTCAGGTTGATACAATATGGAATTAGGTCTGGAAAAGGAGTTACTGTCATAATTACAACCCCCGAAAAAGTGAATTATTCTATAAACAGTCTTTATATAGTCTTACTGTCTTCAAAATTGATAGTTTGCTCAAATCCAAGAATAATTCTCCAAATTATCGGATATATAGGCGTACAGAATAAGCCAGTATAATATTCGAGTATGAGGTATGGTGGATTAAACCGGCAAAACACAATTCACCACTGATTGCCATCAGGGTCAGCTAGAGCCAAATTAAAAATCTAATCATGACAAATATGCTCTAAATAAATCACTAAATAAATCACTATATCAATCAATTGAATCACTGATTACCTTCTTCTCCCAATATTTTTCCATCGCAGTAGCGTGCAAAAAGGCAGCTTAAAGGTATTCAGGTAACTAATATAAACACAGACTTAGAGTTGTCTAAAGAAGTGCATACATATATTACTTTTAATGTATAGAAATTAAAATAAAAAGACAAATTTTTATAGGTGTACATCTTTTCAATATTAATTAACGTATTTACATAATATGCTTTTATCAAAATTCGAAACTATTTAAACGCGTAAGATTCTTTTTGAAATTAAACAATTTCTACTGCCCTTACTACAATGGAAAAATTAATGGGAGGGCCTGGCTCATCAGTGGTGAACCCTCCCAGCGGTTTTGCCAGTTTAATCTACCATACCGCTGTTATATTACATTTTTGGAACTTTCTTTGATAACAGATGGCGCGCTAGTGCATCATAATATGCTTTTCAGTAATTTAATTTAAAATATTGATGCCCTCTATTTATCACATAATACACTCTTTTTGAAAAGCATCAAACCACTGGAGAAATTGGAACTAATGTAGAGAGGAGTTTATACTTGCAAGCTGAGCTATATGCAAATCTTCCATATCTTGGGTTATATAATCGCATGGAGAGAAAATAATATAAATCACGAACTCGTGCTTTAAAGAAACTCTTCGCCTCACGACTTCGTGCTTTTTATTATTTTTAAATATATTTATCTAATTCCATAAAAAAATCTACAATTTGTAACAAGTTAGATATCCATCATTATGTGTGTGGATGGTATAAATGGATTTATCTGTGAAGAATTAATTACACACTATGTAAATAAATGTTTGGTTCCTTGGACGTCAAATATGTTTACCTACTTCACCATATGGAGAAAGTACAGAAAATGTCAATTGTGGATTAGAAATTGAAATGTGGAATTTACATACTTCCGCATTACATGTATCTGACTATATGCAAACTGTGTAATACATTTGTGTATGTAAATAAAAGGGCGACAAGAATCTGCAAACACTCAGTAGACTCGTTTTGCGCTGTCCGTAGAGAATTTACCGAGACAAATGGAAAAAAGCATCAACACCATTCATGTTATCGTTGATAATAATTAATTATAATTATCTTGATAATTGTCATAGTTTTTGATAAGTATCTTTGTTTTGAGGTAAAAATAAACATTACTGGTAAGAAAAGACTCCATCGTTTTAATACATTTAGTAAACGCCTAATATGTATTTATTAAAAGGAAGAGAGGCATTCTTTTGGAACATGAATACCATCCTTCCGCACTTTGGTAACATGTACAATTAATAAAAAAAAAACAATAGATGTTGTGCAATAATATATTCCTAAATATAATCGATGAAATTCTTGTATATATATACATTTACATAACATACATAATACACATATGTAAATACATCTTTTCACAATTTGACATATTTTCAATATTTTTAAATAATAATTATTCCTATCTCTGATTCGCAAACTTTTCTTGAAAGCATATATATGCAAATTGAAAAACGGGAACTATGCAAAAACGTTAATGGAGCGGTGTGTAGAACGCGCTACTCTGACGCTATAATTAATTGACCTATTTATAGGTAGGAGGGTAGAATGTAATTAGCATTAGGGTAATTTTGTAATTTAGAGTATAAACAGCAATGTTTACTATAACGTAGCTATATACTAAGTACCAATAACGAGTACTACAAGTGGTTTCCCGGGGCAAAGATGTCTGATCAAGAGGTTTAGGGGTTATGACAATAGCAAGAGGAGAGAGAGAGATAAAAGTTAATTACAATACATTTTTATTAACAAGATATACAAATAAAACTTTCGGGAATCATCTTTCTATCAGCTTGATTTGCATAGCAGTAAAATTAATAAACGAGAATTATGGAACGCTTCACGATTTTGCGTGTTATCCTTTGCGCAGGGGGGCCATGCTAATCTTCTCTATAACGATCCAATTTTAGTAGTTGTACCGCAGAACAAACGTGTAGCCGTACTATGTAAATCAAGCTGATGGAGGGAGCTTACACGAAAGCTTCTATGATTTCTTTTGATAAAAAAAAGTTTTGGAGATATATTTTACTCTTTTGTTACATATTGATTATCGAATTAAGTTTTCAACGATATTTTTGGGGGGTTCGGTTTAGACGTAGAAATTTCCTCAGTTATAACGGCGGTGTAAAGTTCAAGCATTGCATAGCTATTGAAGTGAGAGAGATTGGGAAATATGTAAATAGGAAAGGACGTACCTCCGTCTCCTGAAGACTTGAGACCGAAGCATGGACCGGCAGCAACACAACACAACGTCGCTCGGGTCACTGCCTCACTGTCGACCCACTTCCAGCGTTGTCGGTTCCTTAACCCTCCCCGGGAAAGTGACCAACTGACTGGCCACACTGGGTGTGGGCTACTGAATCCCATCTTTTGGTTATAAATAGATTTACATATATTTCTATAATTAAAAAGGCGTATTAAAATTACAAATATATTCTCACAATGAGTATATTTTTTATTTAAAAAAACGCTAGCTTTCAAGCGTTATTTCGCTCTTCAACGGGCTTACTATAACATCGACTTTATCCCACCAGAAATATTTACAAAAACCTTTTTTACTTACAAGTTTTTGTAAATATTTCTGGTGGGATAAAGTCGATATTATAGTAAGCCCGTTGAAGAGCGATTAACGCTTGAAAGCTAGCGTTTTTTTTTTTAATAAAAAAGATACTCATTGTGAGAATATATTTGTAATTTTAATACTTTTTTCACAATTTTATCATAAAAAGGCATATATTGGATCAAAATATCATTGTTGTTGACACACATTAAATATGTTATAACACCTTAATAAAGGTTGGCGTTCAGCCAACTGAAATATTGGTAAAATAAATGATATTTTGATCCAATATATGCCTTTTTAATTAAAGATTTATTTATGGATTGCTCTATTTTCAAAATATATTTCTATAAGTTTATAACGCGGAATTAAATGAGCATTTTTTTAAAGCAATTGTAGAAGTTGTTCTTTCTAATATTTTGACCACTGTTTTAAAGAAAATTCATTTAAAAGCTCTCAGTATGGCGTCGAATATAAAAAAACGAGAATTTTTTAAAAGAATTATAAATTTGTTTAACATTGAGAGATAGCTATTTGTCTCAAACTTCCCACTGAATTACTTCGGGAGGAAAAAAACCTTGTCTGAGAGTAGTTTTCAGATTATAAAAATATACATTAATTTTAAGATTCCTATACGTACGACAGTTTTGAGTTCTGTCTTACAATTTCTACACTTCTAAAGAATATCATTATATGCTTAGCAAAGACTTTTTTTAGAAGGTATAGAGAATGAGAGGATGGAAATTTAATCTTTAAAAAACCTTAGCCAAAAAAAAAAAAGGAAACTGCAAATATATATGACGTTTTATTTATAAAAAAAAAATAAATGCTACTACACAATGTAGTAAATTATAATTTAGAATGTCATCTATCGACCATCGACTTAAAATCTTACGACAATTAATAGAAAAATAAAATGACCAAGGATGAGTTTGTAATATTTAATGTTTACATTTCAAGTTTTCGGGTATTAATGACCCTTCTACAGGAATAAGAACTAATTAGTAAATAGATACTCATCCTTGATGATTTTATTTTCCTTTTTCATCTATCGACCATGTTTGCAAATATTGGGAATTTTATGTTTCTTATTTGGAAAATTCACGGTATATAAGAATAACAGTGTAATACGAGATAGTAGATCGGTCTGGAGATTATTTTGGGGAAACCGTTGAGATGGTTCACCACTGATGAGCCAAGCACTCCGTCATCAAATATTTACTATCAGCGCTAAAGTCGCGTATTCCTACCTTTGTGTGGCTCAGATGTTCCCATCAACAGGACACCAGACAACCAATTACTCCGTGTGAATTCTACTTCTCACATATCAAAGCTAGAGAAGAGTGGAACGCTTCACGATTTTGCGTGTCATCCTTGCGCAGGGGGCCATGCTAATCTTCTCTGTATCGTTCCAATTTTAGTATATGTACCGCCGAACAAGCGTGTACTAGAGATAAGTGGACTTCTAGACATGGTCTAAAGAGATAAGTACCATCGCAGTAAGCTCTGTAGAGGTAGCTTTGATTATTTATATCATAAAATATATCATGACTGGGTCATCATTGATGAGCTCTACTCATCCCCAGCACAGACACCATCAAAAACTCTACAAGCTTGATACCCTGATATGATTGTTGAGTGGAGATAAGAAAGAAGAGACTCATCCTCAACAGACACCATCAACAAGCTCTACAAGCTTGATACCCTGATATGATTGTTGAGTGGAGATAAGAAAGAAGAAGAGACTCATCCTCAGCACAGACACCATCAACAAGCTCTACAGACTTGATACCCTGATATGATTGTTGAGTGGAGATAAGAAAGAAGAAGAGACTCATCCCCAACAAACACCATCAACAAGCTCTACAAGCTTGATACTTTGATATGATTGCTGAGTGGAGATAAGAAAGAATAAGATACATAAATTTAATAAGGAAAGTGTGTAGATTGATCCACATGTAGTTCCATGATCACTCAGTGTGTGTACATGTACTTACACCATGCTGTGGGACAGTTTGTGTGTCTCTTGATAGTTTATCCTCTTAGAACAAATGTTACTTTACAGCAGTTCTTATAGTCTTCAACACAACTTATAAAAAGTGTTAATGGGTGTGTGTTTTTAAATGAAGAAAAAAGGCATCTCCTTCCCCCCCCCCCCCCCCTGATCATGCAACTTAAAATTGCTGATGGCTTGCGCCATCTGTCCGAATAAATATCAAATAATTGTTGATTTTTAGTAACGTCATTTGTGTTGATTGATTTTAGGAAAGATTGAGCTACACATCAACAACTATTCTTTATATTTTTTACTCGATATATACGACTACTAGACAGACGAGGTGTGTTCAAAAAGTATCACGACTTTTGTGTTTTTTCAAAAATTATTTATTTATTCATGAATACCTATTTTGTCCCCTTCAAAGTAATCCCCATGAGATATTATACACTTGTACCAACGGTTTTTCCAATCTTCGAAGCACTTCAAAAAATATTTTTTAAAATCTTTTTCAGCTCCTCCTTCGATGCCGTCTTTATCTCGTCAAGCGTAGCGTAACGTCGTCCTTTCATGTGCCTCTTCAGTTTAGGGAACAAGAAAAAGTCACAGGGGGCCAGATCTGGGGAATACGGTGGCTGCGGCATCATTAGTGTGTTGTTTTTGGCCAAAAAGTCGCGCACAAGCAACGATGTGTGAGCAGGGGCGTTATCGTGGTGCAAAAGCCAATTTTTGTTTTTCCACAAATCCGGTCGTTTCTGGCGGATTGCTTCGCGCAAATTGCGCATAACTTGCAGGTAATATTCCTTATTGACCGTTCTAACCTGTGGCAAGAACTCATGATGCACCACGCCCCTGCAATCGAAGAAAACTGTCAGCAAAACTTTCACATTCGACCGAACTTGACGCGCTTTTTTTCGGTCTTGGTTCGTGCGGCAGCTTCCATTGAGATGATTGAGCTTTGGTTTCCACGTCATAACCATAAACCCACGCTTCGTCACCAGTTATGACCCTCTGGAGCAAATTTGGGTCGTCGCGGACAGAGTCCAACATCTCATTAGCAATGTTCATGCAATGCTGTTTTTGGTCGCAATTGAGAAATTTTGGTACGAATTTCGCGGCGACCAGTCTCATGCCCAAATTATTGATAAAAAATCGAATGGCACGAGCCAATCGATATGTTTAGGTCCTCAGCAACTTCTCTAACGGTGATTCGACGATTGGCCAATATCATTTTCTCCACTTCATTAATTTTTTCGTCTGTTGTTGAAGTGCTCGGGCGTCCGGCACGCTCTTCGTCGTTCACATCTTCTCGGACTTCTGATAACATTTTGTACCACCGATAAACGTTGCTTCGGTCCAAGGTAGCTTCTCCGTATGCCACAGTCAACATTCGGAATGAATCCGAGCACTTAATTTCGTTTTTCACACAAAATTTGATACAGGTTCTTTGATCCATTTTTTTTAATAGGTAAAAATCGAAGACGATCCAAAACACCCGCAAGCAAAGCAGCTGTCAACAATTAAGTGAACATTCAAAATGGCCGAGCTTGTCGGCATAAGTGAGAGACATGAGTACCAACATAAAGCCACAAAAAGATCGAAATTCGAATATACGTAACCCGCGAAAATTCAAAAGTCGCGATACCTTTTGAACACACCTCGTATATTTTAGAAAATCGTGTATATGTATCCACTCATGGACAAAACTTAAGGAAGTTGTACCTTTTACCATGTATAGCAGGATTCAGACAATAACTCTGAAAGATATTACAGTGACCTTTATTGAAGACACATGAGATAACCAAGTGTGAAAAAAATTGCTTCCGCCTCTTTAAAATAATAATAAATTTAAAAAATAAAAAACAGACGACCGGCGAGATCAAAGACTTTCCACATCCCAAGTTTTGTCCATGAGTGTACTACATGTGTCTTGTGATTTTTCTTCTATTTACATGAATAGGGGATATTAACATCGTTTTACTCCTGGCTTATGCGAATCCAGTGTGAAGTAGTAAAGTGTTCATAGATACTTCCCAACTTCCACCAGGGAAGTGTGCGCGCGCACGTGTGTGTGTAAGATAAGGTTTTCCAATCAGACATCCGGGATAGCTAATCTCCAATCTCTGTGTAAAAAAACGTGGAGGAAGCTACCAACACAGATAGCACAGGAGTTTCCTCATTGGGTTGGGCTCCCGTTACAGGCGGTTGTAACTTCGTGTGATTATCGAAACCGAAAAACTCGATACAATTTTAGAACAAAAAAATGTATCTTCTGAGATTACGTAAAACTGAAAGTTGTTGATGGTTTGCGCCATCTGTCAGAATAAATATCAATTAATCATTTATTTTTTATAATTATCCCAGAATACACTCACACTGAACAAAACTTAAGGAAATTGTAACTTTTAAAACATGTATATCGGGATTCAGACGATAACTCTGAATGATATTACAGTGACTTTTATTGTGAAGACACACGAGATAACCAAATGTGAACAAAATTGCCTTTGATTCCCTAATTAAAAAAAAAAAAAAAGATGACCAGCGACATAAAAAGACAACTACGTAACGTTTCAGGCTGTTAGCCCTTGTCACCGTGATGCATGCTGTACTTCAACGACCAAAAAAAGCTGTTTCTAAAAGCTTCCCGAAAATGGAAGAATGGGTTTTTAAGGTTAAAAGC
Source organism: Cordylochernes scorpioides (assembly GCA_030710605.1). Lineage (NCBI taxonomy): Eukaryota > Metazoa > Arthropoda > Arachnida > Pseudoscorpiones > Chernetidae > Cordylochernes > Cordylochernes scorpioides. The sequence continues at coordinate 7,970,602 of CP092868.1, read as the reverse complement.
GCTTGAAACGAAAACCTATATGAAAAACAGTAGATGTACTACCTTTTATTGTTTATTTATTTATTTCAATTCAAAACGCTATGTCCCCCTAGGGGGGGCTTTTATTGTTGCTCATGGGATATCACGAGAATGTCTCAAATATATGAATATGAATAAATCGATCCAAATATCTAAATGTAATTCTACTGTCCTATAAGCTTATGTCCATAGTGTTCTTGAAAACCATTTCTGAGATTCCATCATTCAGTGCTGCGTATATAAGCAGAATCGTCCAATACAGTATTAGAACTCTGAGAAGCGGTCTGGTGGATTAAATTGGCGAAACCGCTGGGAGGGTTCACCACTGAGGAGCCAAGTCCTCCCAATATATTTTTCATCACAGTAAGGACAGTAGAAGTTTGTTTTATGTATAAAAGAAACATTCGTGCTTTTAAATTCTTTCATTTTATATGAAATGTTGTTTAAAGATAAGAATGAAGCTAAGTAGTGGGAGTTAAGAACAACATGGATGCCATAAAAACATCGATCAAATATGTATATTGGAGTGATAGATTCATGAACACACTACACCTTCCTGACGATAAAAAAGACACGTCATCTCTCATACATGCCATATCATCATCCATTCATACACACCTCATCATCATCAAAAATCTGAATAAATAACTCTATCGATTATATCGCTATCAAAAAACTCTGAACTTTTATATATAAAACTTCTATTAAGTATGTATATAAAATAAATTTGCATAATGGTGGATTAAATTGGCGAAACCGCTGGCAGGGTTCACCACTGATGAGCCAAGCCCTCCCAATATATTTTTACTCGCAGTAAGGACAGTAGAAGTTTGTATTATGTATAAAAGAAACATTCGTGCTTTTAAATCCTTTCATTTTATATGTATAGATGGCGCGTTATTGCTTTGTGATAATTATAGTATCTCTAATGTTACATATAAAATGTTAACTCTCGAGCTCAAAGCTCTTCAAGTGTGTATAACATCATTATTTTATCCTCTGGATATATTCTCTTGTTACTCAGCAATTTCATCTCTTTGTTTCTCTTATACTGTACTCGTATGTAAATAAGGTGATCATTGTTTTGATGATCAAAATGTCTGAGCAATAGTTACCCAGAAAATATTTGAAAAAGTAAACAAAAATCTAAATATTAATGATTATTTGTATATATTTCATCCCAGTATAATATATATTACTTTAGCTGGTAACAGTCTGATGCATGCCCGCGAGAGCACATGCCAATAACAAAAGTTTTCAATTATTTTGTATAAATATTATTTAGAGATTGTACACAGAATATCAACCCGTTGAAGAACAGTATATTTGCTCGAAAGCTTGCAAATTTAAATTAAAAATAAACTTTTTACCTGATATTTATTTTTACTTTTCAAAAATAAATTGTTTCTGTGAAAAAATAGATACTTCGGCCAGTAAGATTTTTTTTTCTCAACGTTTCGACAAAAATATTTTGTCTTCGTCAGGAGAAATAAATAAAAATAAAGCATATGGCAAGGCGTTAAAGCCAGACAATCTTCAGGAAAATAAATTGTAATCAGGTGGGCTCTAATGTAGTCCCAACTTTGATTCCGTGACCTAGTACCAAGTGAGAGGTTGACAAAGAGGGAATAAAAATGTGTTAATTTGGGTCATGAAAAAATTACCATATTTGACCGGCACCCAGCCATCATCGCCGTCTGTCTCTCTATAATGATTATTAATAGATAATTAGGTCTAATTATGGAATAATTATAGAAGCGTGCCTCACACAATTGTTTTTTAGGAGATTAATAAGCTGGGGGTGAGTGAATAGCGATTAGTGTTAATTATGATCTAATTGGAGGTTGTTGTAATGATTGAAGGAACATCTCTTCCTGAGGAACTCTACAATGGTGCTGCACGTTCAGAAATTAATTTTAAAAATTAACACCATCTTATTTATTGTAAAAAAGTTATATATTTCGAGAATGACGTTCTTCTACTGGTTTATCAAAATTATACTCATGGAAAAAACGTAAGAAAATTGAAAGTCTTTGATGTCGCCGGTCGTCTATTATTATTATTATTATTATTATTATTTATTATTATTTTTTTTTAAGGAGACAGAGGTTGTTCACACTTGGTTATCTCGTGTGTCTTCAATAAAGATCACTGTGATATATTTCAGAGTTATTGTCTGAATCCCGAAATACATGCTAAAAGGTATAACTTCCTTAAGTTTTGTCCATGAGTCCATAAGTTCTGTCCATGAAGATAAGTGTGTAGAGAAATACAGGCTAATTTCTCCAATTGACTTTGGTAAGCCAGTAGAAGAGAGTCGTTGCTCGTAAGCTTCATTTTACAATAAATAAGATACTTAAGTGTTAATTTCTTATTCATTTTTTGGAATAACTATTAATAATTTTACTTAATACAATAAGTGAAAGTAACCAAATAAGACATGGGGAAGTAGGGTAAGTGCAAATTCTAATTACTTTCTATATGTATAGACATGTGGTACACCCACAGTAAGGGGAAGGCGCTTCCTATCCATCATGATTAGCATGACAAGTACCTATGTGTTTGTAATCAGAAAATAGGAATGTATAAGAATTGAATTGGACATATACACTCATGGACAAAACCTGTGGAAATTGTACCTATTAGCATGTATATCGGAATTCATAAATAACTCTGAAAGATATTTGATACAGAGTGGCCTTTATTGAATACACGCGAGATAACCAAGTGTGAACAAAATTTGCTCTGTCTCCTTTAAAAAACAACAACAAAAAAAGACGACCAGCGATATCAAAGAGTTTCCCCTTCCTTAAGTTTTATACATGAGTGTATTAAGGAGAGAGAACATGGATTAACAAAGAGAAACTTCTGGAGGATAAAATGAATGATAAGAAAACAGTATGAAGAAGAAGAATTGGACTGATTGACTGAAATGGAAAAAAAAACTATGAAGAAATAAAAAGAATAACTTAAATTAGAGAATGATATATATATGGAGACCACAGAACCTATTCAACATTAGAGAAACTGTAAAGAAGAATTGGACAGATGTCCTGGATGGGAAGCTATCAATAAATAAAGAGTTCAAGAAAGAGAACCATTGCATCACTGGAGATCCACTCAAGAGACAACGAAGTACCAATATGTACTTGCACAAGTAATCATATAAAAGTACAGAAAGAATATCTTTCTGTAAAATGACTTCACAAAATAACGACAAGTTTACAATCATATTAACCAGGAAATGTAGGGTAAACTGAATGTGTTTTCCAACAAAAGCTATCCACCAAACCTCATGACTCCTCACTTCCATTAAGTTTATTGTCTTCTTGCCCATATATTTACATATACATTTTCCACTATGTAATTTATTTTATTGTAGAGAGATCGTTGGAAGAAATGGTCATTTTACATTTAATGAGGTTTTTAGATTGTTTATCCCTTTTTTTCCCCAAAGATATTTTACATTGGGAACCATTTCTTATATTGAAGTTAATTTCAAATTTTCACAGAATTAAGATTTGACGAGATTTCTTCTTTTAATGGCCATCATAACCCAATCACGTTTTGTCATTGTTCAGAGTGTGTGGAGTTTCTTTAATTATACTAGAGAATGGAGGCATTTATCAGTTGTCTTTAAAACTAAAAAGTATTTTTTTAAATATGTTTGACCTATAAAAACTGTAATTTCTTGGTAAGATCAATAAGTTAATAAGGTAACATTACAAGTTAATCTTCAAAGTGAATTCCATCATTTCCAACAAATTTCTGCCATTTTTGATATAAATGCAATTAAATATTTAGATGAAATTCGACTCAAAACCTTTCCCAAACCTTATATAATAGCACCCAGTTTTCCAAACTTTTTTTTTTTTCATTTTTCACAGATAATTTAGCATTGGAGCCATTTCTTTTTCTAAAGGCATTAGCATAGTATTGCATTTTTTTATACGAATTTTAGTTATATATATTTTTTTTCTTTCTCTTTTATCGACACTCCCCTTACCCACTTTTTCTCTTTTTATTTTTATGAAATGAAATTTCACAGATAAAGGCTAGAAAGTCATTTCCCCCCTAATCAAGTTCATACAGACACCTCCAACAGGCTTGTAATTCACAAATGTTTGCATCGCCTAACCAAGAAAAGCTGTTTGGCTAAATTAAGTATTAAGATTTCTTCCTCCAATTCACAGGTTTGTGACAGAAAGATAATTGACTTCTCTTAACAAATGATAGTAATGGTGTCATTTTACTTAAAATAAGTAGAATTTCCTAATTTGCATATAAGGTAGGATTGTATTCTTTCCCATATATTCCAAATACAAATGTACGCCTTGTTTTAGTTTTATATTTACCTGACGAGAACAAAATATTTTTGTCGAAACGCGTCGAAAAAAAGATAAAACCTTTTCTGGCCGAAGTGTCTCTTATTTTTAGGAAGTATGAGTGCCGGCCAGGCAATATTGAAGATTCCAAATATTGTTACTCCTGTATTGAATACTCCAAGAGATCGAGTAGTGTTCTGGTTGGCTAATCCAGGCAGCCAATGATCGTCCAATAAGACAGAACCAACAGTATCCCGCCTCCATCGACTTCCGTACGCTATAAAAAGATGACGCGGGAAGTTTCAATTAGATCTTGTCAGGATTTCCTCCTTTCTACTCTCGCTTTCTGGGAGCTGCCCTGTTACGCCACCCTGTCACTACGTTTCTGTCACTACCTTTCGTTACTACACTCCTGTGTCACTACACCCCACCTTTGTCACTACACCCCTGTCACTACATCCCACCTTTGTCACTACACCCCTGTCACTACATCCCACCTTTGTCACTACACCCCTGTCACTACATCCCACTTTTGTCACTACACCCCTGTCTCTACGTTTCTGTCCTTACACCCCTGTCACTACACCCCACCTTTGTCACTACACCCCTGTCTCTACGTTTCTGTCCTTACACCCCTGTCACTACATCCCACCTTTGTCACTACGTCCCTGTCTCTACTCCTCTCGTTCTATAACTCTCTCTGTAGAGACTTCAGCTTCTGTTTTCCTGGTCCAAGGAACTGGTTGGATATTGGAAAACAATACAGCTACATCAACCAATAATATATTTAATTCTCGAGGTTTCAGTGACTCGCTGTCTCTCTACTCTCTGATTTGATATGGTTACCTATCCATGTACGTATTTCTAAGTATGCTTTCTTGACTCAGAAACTCTTTTGGCATCATTTCTTATACCGTCTTTGTGCCGTCTTCAGAATTCTAAAGTTTTTCGTGTTAATATTAACACATGTAGATTTTATTTTTATTTATAAACA
>CP092868.1:7953040-7965165 GCA_030710605.1 Cordylochernes scorpioides | reverse complement strand
GTTTACAGTTAGTTAAATCGAAAAATTGGAGAGGAGTGGACTTCAGGAATTGGTTTAACCATGAGGTAAGCACCACTACCACAGTTAGTTGAATGCAGATTTAACGCGGGCTTCCACTCTACGCACTTATCGAATTTGATATTCGGATGGAATTTATTTATTTGGAGTGTTATTATGGGGTGGGTTCATGGGGAATGGTACGTTATATGTTTATGGAATTTCTCTATATTCTTCTGTTAATGATATTGTTCTTTCTGGATAAGATATATTCTATGATTTTTATTATTATATATAAGAAAATGCAGATTAGAGAAATTGCCTGGATGAGAAATGTGGGATGCGCGTTTCTATAACGTTGCACGTTAACAGTTTTAAATATTAGAGTTTTTAAATGCTATTTCAGCCCGCATAGTTAGTTCTATTTGTATTGATGTCTCACGATATGTTTTAAAGAAAAGGCAGATATATCGTGCAAGTGAAAGCTGCTGATGGCTTGCGCCACTATCGGAATAAATAAAGGTGATAACCCCATCACCAGGTTTCCTCTCTTCCTTTGATTCTTCAATACTTCAATACAAATTCAATGTTTTGTTTTAGAAAAAGTTAGTGAAAATCTAAAAATAGAAATATTTACTATATATAAATATTACAAAGAATACTTTAAAAAATAATGGTTCTAATTCAGTGGCAATTCCTAAAAAAAAAACTTGTAAAAGTCAACTTGTCAAAAACATCAAACAATTAAAAAACAATAATGAAAAAAATAATATCTAAGTTGGTATTGTTCTGAATCAGTCAAAATGATAAAAACACTTGAGAAATATATTCTATATAGACAAGAAAACATCCGAGGACACCAAAGGAACTTGTGAATATGCAAATAGAGCTGTAGATATGATGGACCCTTGTAAATAAAACATCATGTAAATTTGATGACCGGGTTTGTTCTTTTTGAACGATACCTAATAATGGTGTTTATCGTCATTATGGTCCTTCTTGTTCATCGAAGTCATTTAACATAACACAAATTCTTATTTTATACATTTTTAAAACTGTCTTTACGGAGGATGTTTCGATAAAAACCTACTCGTTACTGTAAAAGAGGCAAATATATGGAATTTTTTATAGAATTTCTATATAAATGAATAAAAACGTGTTATTCCCTCATATGTTTCCACAATATTTGGCTAATTCCGATGCAATTTTGAGATCATATAGATTTAGTCCTGGAAGGAGTTGTCAAACCTGGAATATGCAATTTGGTCCGATAATAGAATAATTTGCATACTCTGCTAGTTACGAATACGTTTTCATATTATTTGACAATGTCAGGATGATACAATATGGAATTAGGTCTGGAAAAGGAGTTACTGTCATAATTACAACCCCCGAATAAGTGAATTATTCTAAAAGGTCTTTATATAGCTGTCTTCAAAATTGATAGTTTGCTCAAATCCAAGAATAATTCTCCAAATTATCGGATATATAGGCGTACAGAATAAGCCAGTATAATATTCGAGTATGAGGTTTGGTGGATTAAACCGGCAAAACACAACTGATTACCAGCTCCTCCAAATATTTTCCCATCGTACCGTACAAGAAGGCAGCTTAAAAATATTCAGGTAACTAATGCAAACACAGGCTCAAAGTTGTCTAAAGAAGTGCATACATATATTACTTTTAATGTACAGAAATTAAAATCTTTAATTAAAAAGGCATATATTGGATGAAAAAATAATTTATTTTACCAATATTTCAGCTGGCTGAACGCCAACCTTTATCAAGGTGTTATAACATTTTAAATATTTTAAATTAAAATAAAAAGAAAAAATTTTCTAGGTGCACATCTTTTCAATATTAATTAACATATTTACATAATATGTCTTCAGTAATTCAATTTAAAATATTGATGTTCTCTATTTTTCACATAATACACACTTTTTTTGAAAAGCATCAAACTACTGGAGAAATTGGAACTGGTGTAGAGTGGAGGTTTACTTGCCAGCTGAGCTATATGCAAATCTTCCATATCTTGGGTTATATAATCGCATGGAGAGAAAATAATATAAATCACGAACTCGTGCTTAAAGAAACTTTTCGCCTCACGACTTCGTGCTTTTTATTATTTTTAAATATATTTATCTAATTCCATAAAAATCTACAATTTGTAACAAAAGTACGATATCCATCATTATGTATGTGGATGGTATAAATGGATTTATCTGTGAAGAATTAATTACACACTATGTAAATAAATGTTTTGTTCCTTGGACGTCAAATGTGTTTACCTACTTCACCATATGGAGAAAGTACAGAAAATGTCAAATGTGGCCAGGAAATTGATATATAGATTTTGCATATTTCCGCATTACATGTATGTGACTATATGCAATACATTTGTGTATGTAAATAGAAGGGCGACAAGAATCTGCAAACACCCAGTAGACTCATTTCGAGCTATGTCCGTAGAGAATTTACCGAGACAAATGGAAAAAAGCATCAACACCATTCATGATATGATTATATCATTGATAATAATTAATTTTAATTATCTTGATAATTGTCATAGTTTTTGATAATTATCTTTGTTTTGAGATAAAAATAAACATTACTGGTAAGAAAAGACTTCATCGTTTTAATACATTTAGTAAACGCCTAATATGTATTTATTAAAAGGAAGAGATGCATTATTTTGGAACATGAATACCATCCTTCTGCACTTTTGTAACATGTACAATTAATAAAAAACAATATATATTATGCAATAATCTATTCCTAAAAATAACCGATGAAATTCTTCGGATATATATATACATTTCCATAACACACACACATATATACATCTTTTCACAACTTGACATATTTCAATACTTTTAAAACTAATAATTATTCCTATCTCTGATTCGCAAAATTTTCTTGAAATATATGCAAATTGAAAAATGGGAACTATGCAAAAACGTTAATGGAGCGGTGTGTAGAGCGCGCTACTCTGACGCTATAATTAATCGACCTATTTATAGGTAGGAGGGTAGAATGTAATTAGCATTAGGGTAATTTTGTAATTTAGAGTATAAACAGCAATGTTTACTATAACGTAGCTATATACTAAGTACCAATAACGAGTACAACACGTGGTTTCCCGGGGCAAAGATGTCTGATCAAGAGGTTTACGGGTTATGATAATATATAGCAAGAGGAGAGAGAGAGAGATAAAAGTTAACTACAATACATTTTTATTAACAAGATATACAAAGAAAACTTTCGGGAATCATCTTTCTATCAGCTTGATTTGCATAGCAGTAAAATTAATAAACGAGAATTATGGAACGCTTCACGATTTTGCATGTTATCCTTGCGCAGGGGCCATGCTAATCTTCTCTATAACGATCCAATTTTAGTAGTTGTACCGCAGAACAAACGTGTAGCCGTACTATGTAAATCAAGATGATGGAGGGAGCTTGCACGAAAGCTTCTATAATTTCTTTTGATTAAATTTTAAAAAAGGTTTCGGAAATATATTTTACCTTTTTGTTACATATTGATTGTCGAATTAAGTTTTCAACGATATTTTTGGGGGGTTCGGTTTAGAGGTAGAAATTTCCTCAGTTATAACTGCGGTGTAAAGTTCAAGCATTGCATAGCTATTGAAGCGAGAGAGATTGGGAAATATGTAAATAAGAAAGGACGTACCTCCGTCTCCTGAAGACTTGAGACCGAAGCATGGACCGGCAGCAACACAACACAACGTCGCTCGGGTCACTGCCTCACTGTCGACCCACTTACAGCGTTGTCGGTTCCTTAACCCTCCCTCCCCGGGAAAGTGACCAACTGACTGGCCACACTGGGTGTGGGCTACTGAATCCCATCTTTTGGTTATAAATAGATTTACATATATTTCTATAATTAAAAAGACATATTAAAATTACAAATATATTCTCACAATGAGTATCTTTTTTATTTGAAAAAACGCTAGCTTTCAAGCGTTAATCGCTCTTCAACGGGCTTACTATAATATCGACTTTATTCCACCAGAAATATTTACAAAAACTTTATTTACAAGTTTTTGTAAATATTTCTGGTGGAATAAAGTCGATATTATAGTAAGCCCGTTGAAGAGCGATTGACGCTTGAAAGCTAGTGTTTTTTTAAATAAAAAATATACTCATTGTGAGAAAATATTTGTAATTTTAATACTTTTTTCTCAATTTTATCATAAAAAGGCATATATTGGATCAAAATATCATTGTTGTTGAAACACATTAAATATGTTATAACACCTTAATAAAGGTTGGCGTTCAGCCAACTGAAATATTGGTAAAATAAATGATATTTTGATCCAATATATGTCTTTTTAATTGAAGATTTATTTATGGATTGCTCTATTTTCAAAATATATTTCTATAAGTTTATAACGCGGAATTAAATGAGCATTTTTTTAAAAAGCAATTGTAGAAGTTGTTTTTTCTAATATTTTGACCACCGTTTTAAAAAAAAATCTTTGAAAGCTTTCAGTATGGCGTCGAATATAAAAAAAACGAGAATTTTTTAAACAATTTATAAATTTGTTTAACATTGAGAGATAGGTATTTGTCTCAAACTTCCCACTGAATTACTTCGGGGGAAAAACCATGTCTATGAGAGTAGTTTTCAGATTATAAAAATATACATTACTTTTAAGATTCTTATACGTATGATAGTTTTGAGTTCTGTCTTACAATTTCTACACTTATAAAAAAAATCATTATGTGCTTAGCAAAGACTTTTTTAGAAGGTATAGAGAATGAGAGGATGAAATTTTAATCTTTAAAAAACCTTAGCCAAAAAATAAAATGAAACTGTAAATATATATATGACGTTTTATTTATTTAAAAAATATTAAATCCAGCTACACAATGGAACTTGTAGTAAATTATAGTTTAGAATGTCATCTATCGACCATCGACTTAAAATCCTACGACAATTAATATAAAAATATAATTAAAATCACCAAGGATGAGTTTGTAATATTTAATGTTTTATGTTTCTCAAGCTTTTTCGGGTATCCCTTCTACAGGAATAAAAACTAATTAGTAAGTAGATACTCATCCTTGATGATTTTATTTTCCTTTTTCATCTATCGACCATGTTTGCAAATATTGGGAATTTTATGTTTCTTATTTGGAGAATTCACGGTATATAAGAATAACAGTGTAATACGATAGTAGATCGGTCTGGAGATTTTTTTGGCGAAATCGCTGAGATGGTTCACCACTGATGAGCCAAGCACTCCGTCATCAAATATTTACTATCAGCGCTAAAGTCGTATTCCTACCTTTGTGTGGCTCAGATGTTCCTATCAACAGGACACCAGACAACCAATTACTCCGTGTGAATTCTGCCTCTCACATATCAAAGCTAGAGAAGAGTGGACTTCTAGACATGGTCTGAAGAGATAAGTACCATCGCAGTAAGCTCTGTAGAGGTAGCTTTGATTATTTATATCATAAAATATATCATGATTGGGTCATCAATGATGAGCTCTACTCATCCCCAGCAGACACCATGCACAAACTCTACAAGCTTGATACCCTGATATGATTGTTGAGTGGAATTAAGAAAGAAGAGACTCATCCTCAACAGACACCATCAACAAGCTCTACAGACTTGATACCCTGATATGATTGTTGAGTGGAGATAAGAAAGAAGAAGAGACTCATCCCCAGCACAGACACCATCAACAAGCTCTACAAGCTTGATACCCTGATATGATTATTGAGTGGAGATAAGAAAGAAGAGACTCATTCCCAGCACAGACACCATCAACAAGCTCTACAAGCTTGATACCCTGATATGATTGTTGAGTGGAGATAAGAAAGAAGAGACTCATCCCCAGCACAGACACCATCAACAAGATCTACAAGCTTGATACCCTGATATGATTGTTGAGTAGAGATAAGAAAGAAGAAGAGACTCATCCCCAACAGACACCATCAACAAGCTCTACAAGCTTGATACCCTGATATGATTGTTGAGTGGAGATAAGAAAGAAGAGACTCATCCCCAACAGACACCATCAACAAGCTCTACAGACTTGATACCCTGATATAATTGTTGAGTGGAGATAAGAAAGAAGAAGAGACTCATCCCCAGCACAGACACCATCAACAAGCTCTACAAGCTTGATACCCGGATATGATTGTTGAGTGGAGATAAGAAAGAAGAGACTCATCCCCAGCACAGACACCATCAACAAGCTCTACAAGCTTGATACCCTGATATGATTGTTGAGTGGAGATAAGAAATAAAAAGAGACTCATCCACAGTACAGACACCATAAACAAGCTCTGCAGACTTGATACCCTGATATGATTGTTGAGTGGAGATAAGAAATAAGAAGAGACTCATCCACAGTACAGACACCATCAACAAGCTCTACAGACTTGATACCCTGATATGATTGTTGAGTGGAGATAAGAAAGAATAAGATACATAGATTTAATAAGTGTGTAGATTGATCCACATGTAGTTCCATGATCACCCGGTGTGTGTACATGTACTTACACCATGCTGTGTGACAGTTTGTGTGTCTCCTTTATCCTCTTAGAACAAATGTTACTTTAAAGTAGCCCTTATAATCTTCAACAGAACTTATAAAAAGTGTTAATGGGTGTATGTTTTTAAATGAAGAAAAAAGGCATCTCTGCCCCCCTGATCATGCAACTTAGAGTTGCTGATGGTTTGCGCCATCTGTCCGAATAAATATCAAATAATTTTTGATTTTTAGTAACGTCATTTATTGGTAACAACCACTCTTTTCCTTTTACTTTTTTTACATCTTATATCCAGTCATGGATAAATCTTAAGGAAGTTGTACCTTTTAGCATGAATATCGGGAATCAGATAATAACTCTGAAAGATATTACAGTGACCTTTATTGAAGACACACGAGATAACCAAGTGTGAACAACCTCTGTCTCCTTCAAATAAACAGAAAACCAGCAGCATCAAAGACTTTCTACTTCCATAAGTTTTGTCCGTGAGTGTGAAGAGCATTGAATATTTCTTTTATTTTTAATATTAATCATAAATCTTTTACTATTTTTAAAATAAACCAACCTGTATTTCGGCTTATGACCGACCAGCATCAGTACTCAATTTCACAACAATTCCATTTCAAATTAACTTTATTATGTGCCGCTCATCAATAGCTACCCAGTTTATAAATGTACAATGGCTAGTCAATAAAAGTGTTCATCATAAATACACTCATAGACAAAACTTAAGGAAGTTGTACTTTTTAGCTTGTATATCGGTATTCAGATAATAACTCTGAAAGATATTACAGTAACCTTTATTGAAGACCCACATATATACACTCACGGACAAAACTTAAGGAAGCTGTACCTTTTAGCATGTATATCGGGATTCAGACAATAACTCTGCAAGAACTCAAGTATGAACAAAATTGGTTCTGTTTCCTTAAAAAAATAATAATAAATGACCGGCGACGTATGAAACTTCTTTAAGTTTTGTCCATGAGTGTATTACATGTGTCTTGTGATTTCTCTTCTATTTAAATGAATAGGGATGTTAACATCGTTTTACTCCTAGCTTATGTGAATCCAGTGTGAAGTAGTAAAGTGTACAAAGACACTTCCCAACTTCCACCAGGGAAGTGTGCGCGCGCACGTGTGTGTGTAAGATAAGGTTTTCCAATCAGACATCCGGGGTAGCTAATCTCCAATCTCTGTGTAAAAAAACGTGGAGGAAGCTTCCAACACAGATAGCACAGGAGTTTCCTCCTTGTGTTGTGGGCTCCCGTTACAGGCGGCAGATTCGTGTGATTATCGAAACCGAAAAACTTGATACAATTTTAGGAAAAAAAATGTATCTTCTGATTACGTAAAACTGAAAATTGTTGATGGCTTGCGCCATCTGCCAGAATAAATATCAACTAATCATTTATTTCTTATAATTATCTCAGAATGCACTCATGAACAAAACTTAAGGAAATTGTAACTTTTAAAACAAGTATATCGGGATTAAGACAATAACTCTGAATGATATTACAGTGACCTTTATTGAAGACACACGAGATAACCAAGTGTGAACAAAATTGCCTTTGATTTCTTAATTAAAAAAAAAAAAAAAAGATGACCAGCGACATAAAAGACAACCACGTAACGTTTCAGGCTGCTAGCCCTCGTCATCGTGGTATAGGCTGTACTTCAACGACCAAAAAATCTACTTCCAAAAGCTTCCCGAAAAATGGAAGAATGTATTTTTAATTCTAAAAGCGCTTGAAACGAAAACCTATATGAAAAACAATAGATGTACTATCTTTTATTATCGCTCATGGAATATCACGAGAATGTCTCAAATATATGAATATGAATAAATCGATGCAAATATTTGAATGTAATTCTACTGTCCTATAAGCTTATGCCCATAGTGTTCTTGAAAATCAATTCTAAGATTCCACCCTTCAGTGATGCGTATATAAGCAGAATCGTCCAATACAGTATTAGATCTCTGAGAAGCGGTCTGGTGGATTAAATTGGCGAAACCGCAGGGAGGGTTCACCACTGATGAGCCAAGCCCTCCCAATATATTTTTTCATCGCAGTAAGGACAGTAGAAGTTTGTATTATGTATAAAAGAAACATTCGTGCTTTTAAATCCTTTCATTTCATATGAAATGTTGTTTAAAGATAAGAATGAAGCTAGCAGTGGGAGCTAAGAATAACATGGATGCCGTAAAAAAACATCGATCAAATATGTATATTGGAGTGATAGATTCATGAACACACTACACCTTCCTGACGATAAAAAAGACACGTCATCTCTCATACACACCTCATCATCATCAATAATCTGAATAAATAACTCCATCGATTATATCGCTATCAAAAAACTCTGAACTTTTTATATATAAATTTTTTATTAAGAATGTATATAAAATAAATTTGCATAATTATAGTATCTCTCATGTTACATATAAAATGTTAACTCTCGAGCTCAAAGCTCTTCAACTGTGTATAACATCATTATTTTATCCTCTGGATATATTGTTATTCTTAATTATTAAAATTACAAATATATTCTCACAATGGGCATCTTTTTTATTTAAAAAACGCTAGATTTCAAGTGTTAATCGCTCTTCAACGGGCTTACTATAATATCGACTTTATCCCACCAGAAATATTTACAAAAAGAAACTTGGATATTTATAACTGAAAATTTTTATAACTTATTTTATATTCAAATCAAATGGCAACAGAGCATCATTTTCAGTTATAAATATCCACGTTTGTTTTTGTAAATATTTCTGGTGGGATAAAGTCGATATTATAGTAAGCCCGTTGAAGAGCGATTAACGCTTGAAAGCTAGCGTTTTTTTAATAAAATAGATACCCATTGTGAGAGAATATATTTGTAATTTTAATACTTTTTTCACAATTTTATCATGAATAGAAATTTATATTGTTATTCTGTTGTTACTCAACAATTTAATCTCCTATACTGTATGTAAATAAGATGATAATTGTTTTGATGATCAAAATAAATTGTTTCTGTGAAAAATAGACCATTCGGCCAGTTAGAGGTTTTATTTTTATTTTCTCAACGTTTCGACAAAAATATTTTGTCTTCGTCAGGAGAAATAAATAAAGCATCTGGCAAGGCGTTAAAGCCAGGTAACCTCTATCTTCAGGAAAATAAATTGTGATGAGGTGGGTTCTAATGTAGTCCCAACTTTGATTCCGTGACCTAGTACCACGTGAGAGGTTGACAAAGAGGGAATAAAAATGTGTTAATTTGGGTCATGAAAAAATTACCATATTTGACCGGCACCCAGCCATCATCGCCGTCTGTCTCTCTATAATAATTATTAATAGATAATTAGATCTAATTATGGAATAATTATAGAAGCGTGCCTCACACAATTGTTTTTTATGAGATTAATAAGCTGGGGGTGAGTGAATAGCGATTAGTGTTAATTATGATCTAATTGGAGGTTGTTGTAATGACTGAAGGAACACATCTCTTCCTGAGGAACTCTACAATGGTGCTGCACGTTAAGAAATTAATTTTAAAAATTAAAACTAAGTATATCTTATTTATTGTAAAAAAGTTATATATTTCGAGAAATGACGTTCTTCTACTGGTTTATCAAAATTATACTCATGGAAAAAAAACGTAAGAAAGTTGAAAGTCTTTGATGTCGCCGGTCGTCTATTATTATTATTATTATTATTTATTTTTTTTTTTTTTTTTAAGGAGACAGAGGTTGTTCACACTTGGTTATCTCGTGTGTCTTCAATAAAGATCACTGTAATATATTTCAGAGTTATTGTCTGAATCCTGATATACATGCTAAAAGGTATAACTTCCTTAAGTTTTGTCCATGAGTCCATAAGTTCTGACCAATAAGATAAGTGTGTAGAGAAATACAGGCTCATTTCTCCAATTGACTTTGGTAAGCCAGTAGAAGAGAGTCGTTGCTCGAAATCTTTATTTTACAATAAATAAGATACTTAGTGTTAATTTCTTATTCATTTTTTGGAATAACTATTAATAATTTTACTTAATACAATAAGTGAAAGTAACCAAATAGAGCTACAGGGAAAACATAGTAAGTACAAAGTGTAATTACTTTCTATATGTATAGACATGTGGTACACTCACAGTAAGGGGAAGGCGCTTTCTATCCATCATGATTAGCATGACCTATGTGTTTGTAATCAGAAAATAATGATGTATAGAAATGTGTGTTGTTGTTGTCGTGTCCAATGAAGAGCCTCAGATGTCTTCATACATCTCTATCACAGCATTGTCCTCTATCTTGGGTGTGTAAAGTTCTGGGTCCATGTCAATTTTCTGCAAGGCTGCGGCCATTGCGTGGCATAAGAACATGTGGGTAGGTGTTAGTTCCACACCAGGACAATTGTCCTGTAGGTGCCATCTGGATGTCCCGGCTGAGATGCTAGGGTGGAAGAAGTCCAACCACACCTCCCTGCGGTCCTTCCTGGACCCTCGGAATATTCAACCAAGTTCTGGTTCAAGGTGATTAACGTGACAACAGCACTCATTTTACAATGAATAGCAAAACTTATATTCCATATAAGAATTGAATGAGACATATATTACAAGAGAATGGATTATTGAAGAGAAAGTTCTGAAGGGTAAAATGAAGGAGGATTAAAACGGTATGAAGACACAGAATTGGACTGATTGAATGGAATGGAGAAAAAAAAACTATGAAGAAATAAAAATAATAACTTAAATTAGAGAGTGATGGAAGCACTGGAGACCACAGAACATATTCAACAGTAAAGAAACTATAAAAAAATAGGGATCTCCTTATCGTGCAACTGAAAGTTGCTGATGGCTTGCGCCATCTATCGGAATAAATATCAACTATTCTCGTTGATTTTTATTATTCCAGAATTGGCCAAATAAAGAAACTGTAAAGAAGAATTGGATGGGAAGCTATCAATAAATAAAGAGTTGTAGAAAGAGAACCATTGCATCACTGGAGACTCACTCAAGAGACAACGAAGTACCAATATGTACTTGCACAAGTACTCACATAAAAGTACAGAAAGAATATCTTTCTGTAAAATGACTCCACAAAATAACTACAAGAGAGTACTAATGATTTACAATCATATTAACCAGGAAATGTAGGGTAGACTGAATGTGTTTTCCAACAAAAGCTATCCACCAAACCTCATGACTCCTCACTTCCATTAAGTTTATTGTCTTCTTGCCCATATATTTACATATACATTTTCTACTATGTAATTTATTTTCTTGTAGAGAGATCGTTGGAAGAAATGGTCATTTTACATTGAATGAGGTTTTTAGATTGTTTATCCCTTTTTTTCCCAAAGATATTTTACATTGGAAGCCATTTCTTATATTGAAGTTAATTTCAAATTTTCACAGAATTTAGATTTGACGAGATTTCTTCTTTTAATGGCCATCATAACCCAATCACGTTTTGGCATTGTTCAGAGTGTGTGGAGTTACCTTTCTCTTTAAATTATACTAGAGAATGGAGGCATTTATCAGTTGTCTTTAAAACTAAAAAGTATTTTAAAAAATATGTTTGACCTATAAAAACTGTAATTTCTTGGTAAGATC
>CP092868.1:7924424-7952940 GCA_030710605.1 Cordylochernes scorpioides | reverse complement strand
AATAAGTTAATAAGGTAACATTACAAGTTAATCTTCAAAGTGAATTCCATCATTTCCAACAAATTTCTGCCATTTTTGATATAAATGCAATTAAAAATTTAGATGAAATTTGATTCAAAACCTTTCCCAAACCTTATATAATAGCACCCAATTTTCCAAACTTTTTTTTTTCATTTTTCACAGATAATTTAGCATTGGAGCCATTTCTTTTTCTAAAGGCATTAGCATAGTATTGCATTTTTTATACGAATTTTAGTAATATAATTTTTTTTTCTTTCTCTTTTATCGACACTCCCCTTACCCACTTTTTCTCTTTTTATTTTTATGAAATGAAATTTCACAGATAAAGGCTAGAAAGTCATTTCCCCCCTAATCAAGTTCACACAGACACCTCCAACAGGCTTGTAATTCACAAATGTTTGCATCGCCTAAACAGAAAAAAACTGTTTGGCAAAATTAAGTATGAAGATATTTCTTCCTCCAATTCACAGGGTTATGGCAGAAAAATAATTTACTTCTCTTAACAAATGATAGTAATGGTGTCATTTTACTTAGAATAAGTAGAATTTCCTAATTTGCATATAAGGTAGGATTGTATTCTTTCCCATATATTCCAAATACAAATGTACGCCTTGTTTTAGTTTTATATTTACCTGACGAGAACAAAATATTTTTGTCGAAACGTGTCGAAAAAATATAAAACCTTTTATGGCCGAAATGACTCTTATTTTTAAGAAGTATGAATGCCGGCCAGGCAATATTGAAGATTCCAAATATTGTTACTCCTGTATTGAATACTCCAAGACATCGAGGAGTGTTCTGGTTGGCTAATCCAGGCAGCCAATGATCGTCCAATAAGACAGAACCAACAGTATCCCGCCTCCATCGACTTCCGTACGCTATAAAAAGATGACGCGGGAAGTTTCAATTAGATCTTGTCGGGGTTTCCTCCTTTCTACTCTCGCTTTCTGGGAGCTGCCCTGTCACGCCACCCTGTCACTACGTTTCTGTCACTACCTTTCGTTACTACACTCCTGTGTCACTACATCCCACCTTTGTCACTACACCCCTGTCACTACATCCCACCTTTGTCACTACACCCCTGTCACTACATCCCACCTTTGTCACTACACCTCTGTCACTACATCCCACCTTTGTCACTACACCCCTGTCACTACATCCCACCTTTGTCACTACACCCCTGTTACTACACCCCACCTTTGTCATTACACCCCTGTCACTACATCCCACCTTTGTCACTACACCCCTGTCACTACATCCCACCTTTGTCACTACACCCCTGTCACTACATCCCACCTTTGTCACTACACCCCTGTCACTACATTCCACCTTTGTCACTACACCCTTGTCACTACATCCCACCTTTGTCACTACACCCCTGTCACTACATCCCACCTTTGTCACTACACCCCTGTCTCTACGTTTCTGTCCTTACACCCCTGTCACTACACCCCACCTTTGTCACTACCTTTCTGTCACTACACTCCTCTGGTTCTACGACTCTGTCTGTAGAGACTTCAGCTTCTGTTTTCCTGGTCCAAGGAACAGGTTGGATATTGGAAAACAATACAGCTACATCAATCAATAATATATTTAATTCTCGAGGTTTCAGTGAGTCGCTGTCACTCTACTCTCTGATTTGATATGGTTACCTATCTATGTACGTATTTCTAAGTATGCTTTCTTGACTCAGAAACTCTTTTGACATCATTTCTTATACCGTCTTTGTGCCATCTTCAGAATTCTAAAGTTTTTCGTGTTAATATTAACACATGTAGATTTTATTTTATTTATAAACACTCTCTACTTTTTTTTTTAATCATGGGGAAACATCTTTCTCTTCCGGCTAAACATCGAGAAAATATAAAACGTGCGAGATAAAAATAGAGATAAGGTACTATTTGAATTAGATCTTAGAAACATAAGGGCGGTAATAAGACTAAATTAATGAATTGTGCTAGACGTTTCGGTAAAAAAAGCTGTTATCATATCATTAGACAATAGTACAGTTAAATCTCCAAGTAAAATGAGATAAAAACGAAGATAAAAACTATAAAAATAGAAAATTTAAATCCTTCTAAAGATTCCATTAAAAATGGATATTGCATTCACGGAATATTTGAAAGAGAACACACCTCAGTCAGATAATAAATATTGTAACAAAGTATTTATTATTTTATTAACAGAGTATCATTTTTTAGGTTTATATATTTTGTTACTCTGTAAACTTCCCTCATTGCTTATCTTTTGTTTATCATTCACTAGCCGAATGACCCGGGCAACGCTCGTGTTTTACCCGATTGAATGTTTTGATTCAAATACTATTTGTTACAATTATAATTTGGCGCATTAAATAAATGCATATGTTAGTTAATAACTATAGCCTATGTGCTTTATCTGTCTATGTACTGTTGGCTTCCGTAGGCGTCTCTTACTGGGTAAAAGAAAGAGAGGATTCCATTTAGTTATTAACTATTATATGCATTTATTTAAGGAGTGACCCGCTCCAACACAATAGTTACAAAAACCAAAAAGCGAGTGGGGGGGCAAAGTCAAAAACAAAGTGTCTCGCGTAGTGGCGGCGCCATCGTAGCCACGTGATCGTAGCCAACCAATAGGAGAGCCCCATTCCAAAAAAAAAAAGCAAACGGTGACAGAGATGATGACGCTCGTAACTGTATATAGAATAGTTTGTTTTTGCCTTAAATATAATTGCTGTGTCATCCTGAAGTTTGTTTTTCCTAATTTTCCACGTGGCAATATATCTCCATCTCTCGATGAATATCAATTTAAAATACCTGTTTGATTTGTTTCATACCTGACATGGGCGAAGGAAATATTGTGAAAATTAAGATTTCCATATGGCCAAGATGATCTTTCATATAAACAAATGATCTAAATCTCCTGGATATTAATCAAACAAATTCTACAGGTTTCTGGAGATGGGTTTTTTTTTAATCTTTATCAAACGTAATCTCGGTATCTCTGCCCATCTCCAGGAGTACATAGAAACATGATCCTGTAGAAGGGCAGATACCTGAAATCTCGAGATTACGTTTAAAAAAGGTAAGGATAAACTCCTTTCTAGAAACCTGTATCATTTGTTTGATAAACATGTTCCTATGTACTCCTGTAGGAGGGCAGAGAGATACGCAAAAGCTCAAGATTACGTTTAATAAAGGTAAGGATAAACTCATTTCTAGAAAGCTGTAGCATTTGTTTGATAAACATGTTCCTATGTACTCCTGTAGGAGGGCAGAGAGATACGCAAAAACTCAAGATTACGTTTAATAAAGGTAAGGATAAACTCATTTCTAGAAACCTGTAGCATTTGTTTGATAAACATGTTCCTATGTACTCCTGTAGGAGGGCAGAGAGATAAGCAAAAGCTCAAGATTACGTTTAATAAAGGTAAGGATAAACTCATTTATAGAAAGTTGTAGCATTTGTTTGATAAACATGTTCCTATGTACTCCTGTAGGAGGGCAGAGAGATACGCAAAAGCTCAAGATTACGTTTAATAAAGGTAAGGATAAACTCATTTATAGAAAGTTGTAGCATTTGTTTGATAAACATGTTCCAATGTACTCCTGTAGGAGGGCAGAGAGATACGCAAAAGCTCAAGATTACGTTTAATAAAGGTAAGGATAAACTCATTTATAGAAAGTTGTAGCATTTGTTTGATAAACATGTTCCAATGTACTCCTGTAGGAGGGCAGAGAGATACGCAAAAGCTCAAGATTACGTTTAATAAAGGTAAGGATAAACTCATTTATAGAAAGTTGTAGCATTTGTTTGATAAACATGTTCCTATGTACTCCTGTAGTAGGGGAGAGATACCCGAAAGCCCGAGATTACGTTTAATAAAGATAAATAAACTTTTCTCTAAAACCCTGTAGCATTTGTTTGATAAACATGTTCCTATGTACTCCTGTAGGAGGGCAGCGAGATATCCGAAATCTCGAGATTACGTTTAATAAAGATTTTTAAAACTAATCTGCATACACCTGTATCATTTGTTTGATAAACAACTGATTGTAAAGCTAATAGCCGGTGGTATTTTGAGTGCAAATTTGGCATTACCAGTTGTAGAAAGTGTAATGTGATGTCTGAGCTACTGGAGTAGGAAGAACTTGGGGGAAAGTTGGATGTGCGAGAAGAGGAAGTCGGCACAATAGAAGAGGTTTACTGCCAGGTGAAACTTCACCTACAGTACTGAGATAACTCCTGTTTACCACCTATTGTAGAGCTGGCTAACTTGTTCACCAACTTGCTTCTATTCTTAGCTTATGTGTGTGGTGTGTAATGTGCCGGGATCAAATCTTCCTAACAGTGGTGTTTAGATGGAGTTTTCTGTGTGTTGACAACTTTGTTAACTTCCTTATACTGGGTGTGTTGGATACCTCTCTGGGGAATTCTCAGTGAAATTGAATAAATTCAATTAAATAGTTTTGACTATTGACCAGCTCTGTGTGGGTTTGTTCATTATTATAAATAGGATTTATTTTTATTTGGTACACTCATGGACAAAGCTTAAGGAAATGGATCGTCTTTGATGTCGCCGGTCGTTTGTTTTTTGAAGGAGGCAGAGGTTGTTCACACTTGGTTATCTCGTGTGTCTTCAATAAATGTCACTGTAATATCTTTCAGAGTTATTGTCTGAATCCCGATATAGATGCTAAAAGGTACAAATTCCTTAAGTTTTGTCCACGAGTGTAAATCATCTCCGGGTGTTCTTCACTCTAATGGAACCTGGATCATATATAGTATAGAAAGCACCTTTTTTAAAATTTAATTTTCTTAATTAGTATGTTTTAAAACGTTTTTACTTTTAATCGATTTTTTATTTTTGTCAAATTTAGGAATACGAACCAAATTTCACGAATATTTTACACTCGTGGACAAAACTTACGGAAGTTGTACCTTTTAGCATGTATATTGGGATTGAGATAATAACTCTGAAAGATATTACAGTGACCTTTATTGAAAACACACGAGATAACCAAGTGTGAACAAAATTGCCTCTCCTTAAAAAAAAAAAATAGATGACCGGCGACATTAAAGAGTTTTTATTTTCTTAAGTTCATTCCTTGAGAGTATATTTAAAATATTTCAATATTTATGTTTACAAATATAGCATACCATTTTTTCTAAAATTGTTAAATGGGCTAATTCATTTTTTTGACTATTGTAAAATATATTATGATGCATTAGCGCGCCATCTGTTATCAAAATTAAAAACTATTATAGACGTGTATGATTCTTTTTTAAAAATAAACAATTTCTACTGCCCTTACTGCAATGGAAAAATTAATGGGAGGGCCTGGCTCATCAGTGGTGAATCGTCCCAGTGGTTTCGCCAGTTTAATCTACTATATTTGACAACGTGTATATCTTTAAAGTCGATATAAATGTATCTTTAGGATTTTATCTCTCTCATTATTACTGCTACTAACGATATAATAGACCATTGTTAAATCTATTGTTGAAATTAGGCAAGTCTTCACGAGGGTAGGCTGCGGATCATCCAGCGCTATAGTGTGGAGTATTTATAAGATAAATTGCAAGATTTTGGGGGCTTTAATTATCACGCTAACTTGGTCGATCAACTAGAGTGGTCGCAAAGAGGCGAAAATGATCGAAATAGCCTAGAATGTGCAGATGAAAGAACGGCGAGGTAAGAAACAAGAGAAGTGCATTGCGCAAAGAATGTTCTGTAACCTCTTACTTCCTCCACCTTTGTGGTAAAACATCCGGGAGAATACAAAAACAAAGAAATGACATCAAGAAACGAAATAATATCATCCGAAAATATCACAAAGAAATCCACATTTGTGGAAAAACATGATATAATCCAGGAGAATACAGAACACTCTAAGAACACAATGACTTCAAGAAACGAAAGAACAACATCATCCGAAAAATGTCACAGAGAAACTTACCTCCATCCGCATTTATGCAAGAACATGATAACCCGGATGAATGCAGAGGAATAAGAACATTATAAAAATGACTTAGGATACGGAAGCAAAATCACATCATCAGTTGTGTGTGTGAAAAGTATTCTATATCAACGTCATTCCCACCTGTGGAAGAACATGATAACCCGGATAAAACAGAGAGCAATAAGAACATTAGAAAATGACTTTAGGATACTGAACCAAAAGAACATCATCATTTGAAAACTGTTCCAGATCAACTGAATTCCCACCTGTGGAAAAACGTGATAATCCGGAAAAAAAACAGAGAGCAATAAGAACATTAGAAAATGACTTTAGGATACTGAACCAAAAGAACATCATCATTTGAAAACTGTTCCAGATCAACTGAATTCCCACCTGTGAAAGAACAAGATAATCCGGATGAGTGCAGAGGAATAAGGATATTAGGGAATGACTTTAGGATACGGAAGCAAAACAACATCATCATTTGAAAAGTATTCCATATTGTAGCGAAGTGTTTTTTAATTTTTATTTTAATAACAGATTATCAATTTCGATATTTACTCTATAAACTTCCCTCATTCCTTATCTTTTGTTTATCATTCATAGTTTGTTCTTGCCTGAAATAAATTGCTGTCTCATCCTGAAGTTTGTCTTTCCTAATTTTCCACGTGGCAATATCAACGTCATTCCTACCTGTGGAAAAACATGATAACCCAGATGAATGCAGAGGAATAAGAACATTAGGAAATGACTTTAGGATACGGAAGCAAAATCACATCATCATTTGTGTGTGTGAAAAATATTCCAGATCAACTGCACTCCCACCTCTGGAAGAACTTGATAACCCGGATGAATACAGAGCAATAAGAAAGAGGAAGAAGTTGTGAAACAAGATAGGAACACTCACCTCCACCCCCACCTGTGGAACAACGTCATGCTCCACACGCGACAGACTCATTAGCCACTGCTGTGGTCGGAAGGCGTCACAAGGTCAAGCAAGTTAACCTGAGGTAAGGAATTGGTTGTAATTGTCCCGCGACACGGTCCGTCCGTTCTCACAGGAAACTGCCGTACCAGGCTCTTCCTTCCCTGGGGATTGCCATGGGAAATATAGGGATAGCACACGGCACAAATCCCCCCAAATACAGGTTATATTGGGACGACATAAATCCTAAATACATTGGGATACTGGGATGGCAAATTCCCTAAATATAGGTATATTAGGACGGCAATGCCCTTCAACATAGGGATATTAGGATGGAAATCTCCAAAATATATAGGGACATTGATATGATAATCTTAAAAACATAGGGATATTGGGACGGCAATTCTAAAAAATATAGAGATGAGAATCCCCAAATATATAGAGATATTAGGATGGGAATCTCCAAAATATAAGGATATTGGGATGAAAATCCCAAAAAAATAGGGATATTGGGACATAAATATTAAAAATATAGAGATTTTGTGTTCTAGTTACTTATTTATTACTTATTTGTTACTTATATTATATTACCATGGTGGATAGAGATGTGACTTTCTATATTGTGTAGGTACACCACATGTCTACACATTTTATTGAGCTTGTAAAATGGTCAAGATGACAATAAATATGTTTTAATTGTCAATTGTCACATGCTACACAGGTAGAGATAAGTTAAATCTTTACACATACAAGGTGCGACTGCCCCGTTTTGTTACCTGCACTCGCTGATGGGTTTGGATAAGAATGGGGCGATATTCAGGTGATATATATGTGTTACAAGTGTTTCCAGTGTGTATGATGTAACAATGGCTTCAGTCTTCCATCTTAGCTCTTGTTCAAAAAACACGTAGGTATATCCCCGGGAAGGTTTTTGAAAAATAATTTCTTGAATATCTTGAATATCCTTAGAGTTATTTGCAGATTTGTATATTTAACTCGCAAGCAGCGCCCCCATTGCGACGATGATAACAAGTTTTTTTTATCACTAAGTTTATTATCTTGAAGATTATTTATCAAAAGCGCACAAGTCAAAGTTAGTTATCGAGTATTTTTCAAGGGACCGGGAAAAAATGTTCACTAGATAAAACGATGATTTTGTAATGTAGAAAATTAGGAACGACAAAATTCAGGATGACACGGCAATTTATTTGAAACAAGATGAGATAAGGGATCGGGAAAAAATGTTCACTTTATCGAGAGATTCAAATTTACGAGTTTCAAATTATCAAAATATATCTATTTTTTATAAGTTTATAGAGAATTGTTTTAACAAATGTTCGTTATACAAACCTTTACTCGGGTAAAACCCGGGCGAAGCCGGGTACATCCGCTAGTTATTTTATAAACGGCTTCAATTTAATGTTTTGAAAGGGATTTATGGCCGCTGAGTCAACACAGTGTTTGTTGTTTATTCAGACCAGCAACAATCCCCCAATACTAGTTTCTTGCCAAATATCTGGATTTTACGCAATCCCCACGATAGAGATGACTAAAAATTAGTTTTAAAGATGGAAAGCTGGTGGAGCTTTGTCACCGACCCGAGTTCGCTAGTTTGCAGAGACGGTCAATAGATGGCGCTTAGTTTTAATGTTTGTTTTTGAGACGGGAGAGTGAGCTTTCATATAATCCTAGTTTTATACTGGAATAATGGACCGACGGAAATCTCCGAAAAATAGGTATTAATTAATATAATCTATCAGTTTCTAGATAGAATTAAAGAACTCATCACTCCCCTGAGGAAGGTAACAGAGTCGTCGAAACGTTAGGAGATAAATAATTAAAGAACGGTCTCTTTAAAAAAAAAACTTTTCCAACCAGCAAATGATTTATGAAATATATACTGAAAACAAAAAAAAAAAGGCACATCCTGACCGCTCTCACATGAACATATTTTTTTTAAGATGGCATAGCGCCATCTAGTGAAACAAAAATAAACAAAACGTTTATTTAACTTATCGTAAATATAAAGGTTGCCTGGCCGGCATTCATATTTATATGAAAAATAGAAACTTCGGCCAGTTAGAGTTTATTTTATTTTCTCAACGTTTCGACAAAAATCTTTTATCTTCGTCAGGAGAAGTAAATAAAAATAAAGCATTTGGCAAGGTGTTAAAAATTGTTCTGAGGTTGAAAGGGCGTTCTCCCTTGATTGTCGAAACGTTGAGAGAGAAAAAAAAAAACTCTAACTGGTCGAAGTGTCTATTTTTCATTGAAATTTATTAAACTTGCTCCGGGATATTTGGCCAATCCAATTTATTGAAATGGCCAATCTCTAAATCAAGAAAATCCAACCACGTACGCGTCTCGGGCTGTTGGCCCTCGTCAGCGTTGTGCAGACTGTATCTCAATGACCAAAAATTTGTTCCGAGAGGCGTCCTGTGAAATCAATAAATGGGTATATAAGGTCAAGTTTGCGTAAATACGCTGTTCATGTGATAGAATACTAGGTAGTATAATAAAGTATTGTAGTAAAGTATTTATTATTTTATTAACAAAGTACCATTTTTGATACTTATATTTTGATATTGTATAAACTTCCCTCACTGCTTATCTTTTTTTTTTTTAAATCAATCATACTTGTTCTAGCTTTAAATAAATTGCCGTGTCATCCCGAAGTTTGTCTTTCCTAATTTTCCACGTGGAAATACATTATAATAAGTCAACTTTTACTTGAGTTGTTTAAGATTAGGAATTAGAATTCCGCAATGTCTGTGAAACAAAGAGAATGGATAATATTTTTTATATATTAAAAAAAAAAGCGGAACTTTGTCTCAGATACCCCGGGATTTACACCATTGAAGCGTACAAACCTCCCTCTTCATCTAGGAAGGTCTCTTTCCTACGGCCTTAGTGTTTTTATAAATAGCTTCAGACTTTTAACATTGTTTTTTTTTTAACCCGATTGTAAAAATATTATATTGTCACGGTAGTGATAACGAGTATAACAAATGTTTAAGTAAAAATAATTTAGAATTTAGTTATAAAATGCAAACTATTTTTTTAAAATTTATTTACAAGTAATAATATACAAGAATGGTAAGGGGTGATGACTATGCAAATATTAATGATGATATACCACAGAATATTTAAAATAATTATTCAGTGACATTGCCCCCTTCCTAGATGAACAGCGTCCCGCTGTAATTATCACTTGAACAGATCAGCTTGGTCCTCAGGGTCATGGTAGGGTTTCATTCTCAGTACATGGACCAGGTCTCTTTGTAGGCGTCTCCTGGTTGGTTGGTCCACAGGTTCAACTTCGAAGGTCACGTCAGAGAGTTTCCGAGTAACCCTGTATGGCCCGAAGTACCTTTTTCGAAGGTTCAAAAAGTACCTGATTTTGCCCATTAAGCTCTTCACTCATAATATTTATTAGTTTTGTAGATTCGGCTGAGATTACGACGCTTCTGCTAGCCACAGCCTTTCCCGTGGAAGCTGGTGAATTTAGTACATCTTTGGCCTCTTCCAATCTGATTTCGGCGCGTCCACAATCAATCACGGCATTTGATGCCTCTAGGAAATCCCATCCGAGGATGATACTTGGGTTACTATAAGGAGGACGATAAACTCAAGCGGCTGTTCCAATCCATTGATGCTCAAGCTGATTGTGCATCGGCCGATCGATGTAACATTCTTGCCATCAGCAACTTTCAGAGTCATTCCGCTATCCTTGAACATGGTCTTTTTTAATTGTCGTCTTAATCCATCAGAGATAACTGAAAAAGAGGAACCTGAATCGACCAGAGCAGAAAATGCAATGTCATCAATGATGATTTCGAGATAATTTTGTTGTAATTTAGCGGCTGTCGACGATGGAGGGTTTTTCACACCCGCGGCTTCCCCCTCGAAAGAAGACGCGACGCTTAGTTTTTTTCTAGATTGTAGCGGCGTGGGGATTGGCTTGTATGGCGGCCTGGGGAAATGGACTGGCGTCTTGGGGATCTTCCTCTGTTTGGATACGGCGACTGTCTGCGGTAGATTTGGCTTCTTATGGCTTGGTGGTTACCCATTTGAGGTTCTTGGGTGCTTGGTGCATGTCCTTCGGGTCTCTGCGTCCATTGTCGGCGTTCTCTACAATATCGCTTAACATGGCCTGGGCGGCCGCAATTAAAACATATTGGGATGTTGTCATGCGTCCTCCATTCATCCGTTCTTCGTTGTGGTGGCCTCTGGTTATATATGGGTGTTTGGGTAGGGTAGTGACGTCGTGGAACCTGGCTGAATGTACGTGTTTGGTTGGAGTACGAATGTTGGGGCGGAGGCCTTTGAATAGGCTTCGAAATTGCAGCTACGTTTTTTTCAATCTCTTCTCGGATAATTTCTTTCAGAGAAGATGGTTCAGGGGTAGTTGACTCCGGATTTAGTGCGCGATGAACTTCTTCACGCACGATGCGTCGGATTAAGTCTTCCATTGATTCAGAGTCTGCTGAATCGATGGCGGCAACATTAGGTAGTCTGTCGAATACTACACGTTTATTTACACGTTTTTTATTTGAAGCCTCGATTTTTCGGCACCATTTGATGAACTCATCGATAGTTGCGATGTCTAAAATGATTATTGACTGATATATCTTCTCCGATATCCCTTTCGTCAAGTGTGCGACTATTTCATTTTCCATCATAGCCGGATTCACTTCTCTGCACAGATGGAGAACATCTTGAATGTAGGAATCACTGGTCTCCTCCTTCCCCTGAGCTCGAGTTTTGAGGTTCTCTGCGAGCTGATCTTTTTGGGTGACATGATGTCCGAAATTCTGAGAAAACATTTTCACAAAAATATCCCATGAATTAATTTTCTCTTGAACATTTTCGTACCATCTGTGCGCTGTTCCTTGGAGGAAAAAATAAACATTTTCGAGGCACATTGAATCATCCCAGCAGTTGTAGCGAGCGACGCGATGGAATTCTTTCAACCATTTTTCTGGATTCTGGTTGCGTTCTCCAGTAAAAATAGAAGGGTTTCTAAAAGGTTGAAAGTGGTACTCACCCATTTTTGTCTGTGTCTCTTGCTTGATCATAGCGATGTTTTCTTCGGGTTCTATTCCTTGTAGTCTTCTGCTTCTTCTAACGGCTTGGGCGTCGAGGGAATATTCCAGCTTCTCCACCAGTTGTCACGGTAGTGATAACGAGTATAACAAATGTTTAAGTAAAAATAATTTAGTTATAAAATGCAAACTATTTTTTTTATTTATTTACAAGTAATAATATACAAGAATGGTAAGGGGTGATGACTATGCAAATATTAATGATGATATACCACAGAATATTTAAAATAATTATTCAGTGACAATATTTTATATATCCCACGGGATAAACAGTCATGGACAAAACTTAAGGAAGTTGTACCTTTTAGCATGTATATTGAGATTCAGACAATAACTCTTAAAGATATTACAGTGACCTTTATTGAAGACACTAGATTACCAAGTGTGATCAAAATCGCCTCTATCTCCTTCAAAAAATAGACGACCGGCGATATCAAATACTTTTCACTTCCTTAAATTTTGTCCATGAGTGTATATAGGAGTGATTCTCTTTCCCATTACAATGTCGGGTGACACCACGCTTCCTTCAATCGTGTTAATCAAAACGAAATAACAAGAAAGATTTGTGTCAGGTTTTTCTATTCAATTTTAAATTAGAGAGCTTTCGATGCTAAGGTTCTTCCGCGAACCTAATAAATATTCTCGTAACTTGAAATCTCGTCATTGAATAAAGAAGCTCGTTGTTAACCATTCTTGTTAGTTTTATTTTTATCTATTTATTTAACGCGGGTATATCCATTTGAATCTTATAAAATATTTTGAAGGAGTTGCTGTAGAAGTTAGAAACATGTCAATAATACAGACTATATGGCTAATTCATGCGGGTTCATTATGGTATTTTGTGTACACAGAATATGGAAATTTTTTTTCTCCATCTTTGTAGCTGATTGTATTGATATGGCTTGTTATAAATCTTGAAGAGAGACTGCCATATATATATATATTATGTTGATTTGTGTGAAAGATACTTAAAATGATAAATATTTTTCTTCACAACAAGTTTCTTTTTATTATTATAATTAGAAAGCGCTAGCTTTCATTTCTGGAGCATTTTGAAAAGTTTGAAATGGTTGATGTTTAAGCCTGTCGAAAAACGATTTTCGCTTAAAAAAAGCTAACGCATTTCTTAATAAAAAAAAAGAAAGAAACTTATTGTGGAAGATTCTTCACCAAACTCTGCAGCGGTGGCAGAGGCGCCATGTACATTGTACATAGTTTTGCAATAGTTTCACATGGTCTACAGTTTAACATAGTTGTACATTATTTTAAAATAATATTGCATACTGTGCATTTTTTTTGCATTTATTGACAAGATTACAATAAAATTATGCTGTCTTTGTCTTTATAGGGGTGTCTAATTGTTATTTCTCTTTTTTTTACATTTATTTTATAAGATTATTTAGGTATTTGTGTGTGTGTAAAATAATAGTAATGACATCGTGAGAGAGTTAGTGTGTGATGTCCAGGATGAACCTACCTGGCAGCGATGTGGAGAATGGTCGCTCCATCCTTGTCGCGGTCCCACAGCGTACATTCCGTGTTCTTGAGCAGCCAGAGTAAGGCCTGGAGTTTGCCCGTGGCGGCAGCGTCATGTGCCGGAGTGGCTCCCACATAGGACCTAGCGTGGCCCTGCATGCCGCACTTGTTCAATAGGTACTCCAGGACCTTCACGGAACCTCCACGAGCGGCGTAGTGCACGCAGGTCGCTCCGAAGTCGTCCAAGATGGCTGGAGACACTTCGTGGTTCTTCCTGAGCAGCTGTAGACCCTGTAGATCCCCCTCTCTGGCTGCTATCAGCGCCCGGTGGATGAGTGATACCTCGGGCATCTCCAGAGCTCGGCGTTTCTGTCACACCAACATTGTAAACTCTCCGGTCATGCAAATCTATCATTGTTTGTAGTGATCAACATTGAATCTACTAATTGTTTTTGTATAGTGGAGATGTTTTGAATGTTCTCCCTGAGGCTCTTTAGCTATTATACCAGGGGCAGAAGTAGAGGAATGTCTTAAACATTTGTGATTGAACAACATATCCTTTCCCAAGTGGGTTAGTAGAGGCCCTGAGGGGTGTAGACACCCGAGGCAAGATTTCGTGAAGCGCCCCATTCCATCCATGCTTCCTCTCCCCCTACCCTTTCCCTTACACAAATATTGCAATATATATATATTTATATTGCAATATATTTATAAATATTGCATTATTTGTGAAAGGGAAAGGATAGGGGGAGAGGAAGAATGGATGGAATGGGGCGCTTCACGAAATCTTTCTATATAATATATTAAAAATAAAAAAGGCATATCCTGACCCGGAGCACATGTGCTTTTCAAAAGGCAGAGCGCCATCTGGTGGAACAGAAATCAACTAAACATTGATTTAGCCTGTTTCCTGATATTTGTCCAACCCAATTTCTTAATAAATCAAATAAAGCCATCCACGAACGCGTTTCGCGCTTTTTATTAAAATATTTTTTCTATTGTTTTTCATGTGTAAAGCGTATTTACGCAAGTTTGGCCTTAAATACCCATTTCTTGGTTTTTCAGGAAGCCACTGGTACCAAAAATCTTTTTGGTCGCAGTGGTACAGCCTACTCCACGCTGACGAGCGTCAAAAGCGCGAAACGCGTTCGTGGATGGCTTTTCTTGATTTATCAAGAAATTGGGTTGGCGCAATATCAGGGAACAGGTTAAATCAATGAATAGTTGATTTCTGTTTCCCCAGATGGCGCTCTGCCTTCTGAAAAGCACATTAATTTTTCCATTGCAGTAAGGGCAGTAGAAATTGTTTAATTTCAAAAAGAATCTTACGCGTCTAAAATAGTTTCTAATTTTCAGAACATAAATTTATTTAAAATTTTACACAAATAAATTTACTGGCAATGCGCTTCTTTTTAAATATCATCAAATATTATCTCTACAGACCTTACTGCAATGAAATGAGTTATTGAATGAGAGGGCTTGGCTCATCAGTAGTGAACCCTCTCAGCGGTTTCGCCAAATTAATCTCTAATATTTGATGATATATTTAAAAAGAAGCGCATTGCCAGTACATTTATTTGTGTAAAATTTTGACGACAGATGGCAATTAAATTTAATTTACATATATATATTTAACAAAATGTTCACGAGTGAAAAGGAATGTGACCTTAAGTAACCCCAAACTCTGAAACAGAAAGTAGAACACGAAAAAGTAACGTTTTCTTTCCCCAAAGCTATCACCATTTTTCACGTTGAAGGATGATACGATCTTATAAGATGCCATAAATTATAAAACTTAAATAAAATATTATGGGTAAATAGATTCGCAGATTAGGTTGGTTGTCTCCTACAGCATCTTCCTTGTCACATTTCACGTCTGCAGTAAATTATTTTTTTATTGGTGAACATCCGCGTCACGTGAGAATTCTCTCTCTCCCGCGCGTGGAGAATTTAAAAGTGAAAAAAAAAAAAATGGAGCAAAAAGAAAGGGAGGGAATGGGGAGAGGATAAGACAGGGAAAGATAAATAAGTTCCTGGAAACACATTCTCGATTCCCTCGGGTAAATCCTACAAAAAAAGGGGAATCTATAAATAATCAATTATGAAGAGATTCAAATCGAGAATTTGGTTCGGAAAGATTAGAAAACTTTGATAAAAAATTAAGAAAAAATAATTTATGCACTTTATCCCAGTACACACACAATATTGTATCGTAGAAATCAAGTCTTTGTATATCTGGAGATGTAAGCGTATTTATTGATGACGTCAGCACGACAAGTCGACAATTATCAACAAAACTATCTACAGCTAGAGAATCTTGAACAAACAAGAAAAGAAATATTTTTATGATGATTTTACAAATACAGAGTAATATATATATTTTTATTAGATAATAAAAAGGCATATATTGGATTTAATAAAAGATTTATTTTGCCAATATTTCGGCTGGCTGAACGCCAACCTTTATCGATGCATTACATCTTTGTATACATAAACTCAGCGCCGCATAGTGTTATAATATCACAGTTGAAATCATTTAAAATACAAAGTAGGTGTGGGAAATAAAGGTTGGCGTTCGGCCAGCCGAAATATTGGCAAAATAAATCTTTTATTATCTCCAATATATGCCTTTTTTATTATCTAATGAATTAAATATGGATTGTTCTATTTTCAAAATATATTTTTATAATCTGTTGAATATTTTCATTGAATAATATTAAATTAAATAATAAAATATTTCTTCGCCACAATATCAGATTTGTACGATTTTTTCACTTTGATATTAAATGGTTTTGTTACAAAAGGTTTAAGAATGAAGAAGAAATGTTTCATTTATTATAACGATTAAAAGCCGTGGCTTAATCCACATGGTTCTTCTACAGGTAGAGAACTGCAAATTAAAGTTAAAAGAATGGAAAAAAATTATATATGAGACATTTGCATATAACTCATATACATATTTCTTCAAATAAAAGACACTTCGGCCATCTTTTTATTGTCTTTTATTTAAAGAAATATGAATGCCGGCCAGGCAACCTCTATATTTACGATAATCAAGACCAATTTTGGTCCCGAGGTATTCAAGATGGCAACTAAGGTAATAAAAAGATTTATTGGCCGAAGTGTCTTTTATTTGAAAAACTATGAATTCCGGCCATGCAGCCTTTATCTTTACAATCATATACACATGAAATACTCTTAATGTTTCTATGTTTGCCAAAAGGCTTGTTAAAATAAATGTGTTTCAGCAACCCTGGCAGTACAGAACAAAGGAATGAATATAGCCCTAATGTTTACATTTTGTTAGTTGTAATATTCTCTAATTAATATGTTTGTAATCTTGGTAAAGATAATAAAATAAGATATTATCTTAATTTGTAGTATGTTAAATAAACTACAAAATAACAGTGCTGGATTTGTTGATAATATAAATCACCTGATTCTTTCTGCTCTCATTCTCTATAAGTTTTTTAAAGGCGCAAGAAGTATGTCATTCACGAATTAATTATTAAATTAAATAAATATTATAATGAGCTTCTAATTATAATCTTATCATATAAAACGAAAGTTTTTAAAAGGTTTACGCAAGATAAAGAGTTTTGGGGAAAAAAAAAACTCCATCAGAAAGAAAAAATGCTGTACAACAATTTACCTCCTTCTGTGAGTATATTTTGTTAAATCTGGACTATTGACCCGCAGCTAAAAACAACTCCGATGTTATCTTTTAGTGAAAATGATCGTATGTTTTTGTTGTTCCCTTTTGTCTTAAGTATTGTGAAATCATTTTGTTTGTCATTAGTACGTGGTGTTGTTCTGGGAAAATACTTTTGCTAAAGTTAGTTGGTAAGGGGGGAAAGTCGTTTGCTCCTAAATTCTTTCGTGGCTTAGATATTCATCTCCGTTTTTTATCTTTCTTTTTTAGATCTTTTTAGGGTCCGCGAACTTTGCTGTTTGTTTCTACTCGTTTTTTTTTACAATATGTTCCATAAGGATCTCTTTTTATAAGATTTCTTGTCAAATCACTAATTAAGACTTGGAGAAGGGAACATAAATTCTATCTTTAAATCAGAATTTTTTAGGTCGTAATTATTAAAATCAATGAAAAAATATTTATTTCAATTTTAAATTATTGCTCATTACGACGCAATTATTCCTAGCCGGGATATCGCGTTTTGTGTGTTTAAATAAATAAATTACAAATGAAAAAAAAAAAAAGATGTTTTTTAACTGAGTAGACATGGGGCCACTGGCAGTAAAATCAGTCGCTAACTACCAACTATGTTTATCATGGCCTGTACCACGTGTGTACTAAGGATAACAATAACAATAATAAAATAATTAGAAAGGCAATCTGTAAAAACAATCGTTTTGGTCTTGAATTCGATCAATTAGAAATATAATATTTAATTTGGGCCTTTAATATATCGGTCTGAAATCAGATTTTGTTGTTGTTGTTGTCGTGTCCAAAGAAGAGTCTCAGATGTCTCCATACATCTCCATCACAGCAGCAGCAATATCCACTATCTTGGGTGTGTAAAGCTGCTGCTCTGGGTCTAAGTCAATTTTCTGCAAGGCTGCAGCCATTGCTGGACATGAGAATATGTAGGTAGGTGTTAGTTCCACACCAGGACAATTGTTGCATGTCCTATAGGTCTTGTGCCATCTGGATGTATTGCCATTCCTTTATAGTGTTTTTTTTCTAAGTCTTGTTATAGTTTTTGTCAGTTTTCTCTCAGAGTTTATTTTACATATCAGATTTTGTCTTAGAGTGATAAGGCCTCTTTCTGATTGATTGTTATGCTTGAATTGAATTTGGAACCGCGGACTCAAAAAATATTGATCTAAAATAAAATTAGATTTTAAATCGAGAAACGATTATCAAATATATTTAGCAATTTTTTGAAATAATTTAACACAATTATTGTAAATAGTTTTCACTTGTAAATATTTTTCAGTATATCCAGATCGGATATAGCGTGTCTTATTTGCAACTGGTAATAAATAAATGAATAAAACAATAAATAATAATAATATTTTACACCAGAAAAATACAATACTTATATAAATTGAAAGGAATACAAAAGAATAAAGTGAAAGGTTATCTAACAAAGTAGGGTGGTTGAACTATTGTTCCTACCGCCATCTATGAACACTTTCTTTAACTATTTTGGAAATTATTCACTCGTTTGAAAAACATAAATACAACTTTCTAAATTAAAAGCTATTTCTTACACATTTTTTTAAAATAGTTATTTTAAAATTATATTTAAAAGACTTTTTACATATACATTTTTTATGGACAAATTATATTTTAAATAATTGTTATATTTTCAAACGACCAAACATATTTACTTGTAAGGTATTTATTGTTTTATGTGATAATCTTAAATGACAAGAATATAATGAATTTAATTAATAGTAAAGACCTAAAGAGAAATTCCAGCCTGATCAATGAAAATAGAGTAGTGCTACTTGTGTCCGCGTGGCCTAACGGATAAGGCGTCTGACTTCGGATCAGAAGATTGCAGGTTCGAATCCTGTCGCGGACGTAATTTTTTTTTTTTTTCGAATTATTTTTTGAGAATAACTTTTTAAATTTATAGATTGATTTTTTTTTTCAGATATATATTTTAAAACATAAAATACCACTAATAAAAGTTGCTAAAATTATGTGAAGGCCTAGCCAAGGTCACTTAAGAGAATTAGCACCAATGAGAAGATGTTATCTTTGAATATAGATAGATATTCTAGTGTTGATAAGATAAAGCCTGAAAATTTTAAAATACGATTATCTTCCATGAGTTACAGGTTTTCAAATAATTAAAATAATAATATTTCTTATTATAATGTACATGCTTAGATTTGAAAATGTATGCACACAATATCATTTATTTTTTTTTTAATTATTACTTCTAAAAGGTATTATAAGAGAAGTATAAATGTTGGTTAGGTTTAGAGGTATTTTCCATACATCAGCGAAGTTGGTTCCTTTCGGTTAGTGGTATTTTATATTTTAAAATCGGTTCGACTCTCCCGTCAAAATAGATGCAAAATACAAAATCCACGAAGCCATAATAATTCTTTTGGTAAACGGCATGAAAAGAGTGAACTTTATATTGACACAGTCAATTTGAGTGCAATTTCTAGACCATTTTTTGATGAGGTATAATGACAATTAATTTTTAGTTTGTTACATACGTTTGCGAACCAACATCACGAGATAGGTTTATGATGATAGTAATAATGATGATAAGAGGATAATGATAATTCTTTGAAACTTACAATTTGTTGGTAAAAAAACTCACTTAAGTAAATCCTGAACGAAGTACCAAGCTCTAGTAATTCATAGAGAGCTCAGTAAATCACATTTTCAAAAGCTGCACTATCCATAAAGAACTGAAAAACATGGCACGGATATAGCGTAGTTTTTTTTTTAATTATCCCTAGTACACGTGGGACAGGCCATGATAATCATGGTGGGTAGTTAGCGACTGCTTTTACTGAAGCGCACCACATGTCTACATATGTGAAAAGCAGGATAGCGTAAGTGAATTGTTATATTACGATGTCAAAGGTCAAAATATATTAAATGGAATATATTGTTTTAACTTTAGATAATAAAAAGGCCTATATATTGTAATAAATAAAAATATTTGCTAATATTTCGGTTGGCTGAACGCCGTCCTTTGTCAAAGGTTGGTTAATGAACAGATGAGTGAGCTAAACGAAATGAATATTTTTATTCAATCCAATATATATGACTTTTTATTATATAAATATTTAAATATGGATTTCTCTACTTTCAAAACAAATTGTTTCAACCATGTGTTTAAACATGTGAAAAACAATAGAAAACTCCATTTTTCAGATTGGTTTTTTTAAATTGAATTTTCATCGAATTAATTTCCATTCAGAGAATTTATATATAAAAGTAAACAGTAGTCAAATAGTTCCTTGAAATGTACCTCAGATGGTCATCGAAATGTTGGAAGAGTTAAATAAAAGTTTATGTAAATAATTTATACGACTCGAAATTGAAAATATAATTTTAAATGACAACTCTATAATGATATATTTATTATATTTAAAATTTCTATAAGAATGTTATATAAAAATAGCAACAAATTGTGAAGAGAGATATAAATAGTTCAAAGTTTCATTCATAGATGGCAGCAGGTATCTATCACTCCCACTATAGACGGCGCCTTTGTACATACTTCAACCCCGCATTAATCATATTGTTCTTTAACACTTGTTATCTACATTTTCCAATATAGGTGGCCTCAATAAAGGCATAGATTAATAAATAAGTATATTAAAAAATAATTTTTAACATATAATTTTATTGGGTTTCATTTTAAAAGTTTTTAGATATATATACGCGGTGCTGAAATTTGTAAGGGTGAAACATTCATCGACAAATTGATACCTCAGTCAAAAGAAAACTTTTATTCGTATCAACGTTTGAGTGAAAATCCATTATATCTCCTCTAATCAAGATAAGAAACTCCGCCTATGCCGGTCCCAAGCCCGGATGAAAAAGGAGGAAGGGGGAGCAGTAAGAAGCTCACTAAAAAACCTGGGTTCAGCTGGCCAGGCTGATAGTACTCTGTAAGGGCTCCTGATCCAGGAATACAGGGTGAGCAGCGTTTGTACTCTATGTTAGGAGCGGCTGCACATGGCGTCTGTTCCTCATGTCAGAGGCGGCCATTTATTTTGGAGCTAAGTCGGCCTGCCACTGAGTAGTGCTCCCAGTCTTTTAATGAGAAAGGCAGACGCTTTTTACTTCACCCCCCATCAAGATAAGAAACAAAAGAAACACTAAACGCTCTTTTAAGTAATCATCAAGGAATAGGGATAAAACGTGAAACTCATCATTTTATTCGAGACTTCAAAACAATTCATGTTGTTCAACAGATCTGGTAAATACACACAGCCTATATACCACGGTTATGAGCTATGGCCCTTATAGTTAGGTATTGATTCCATAACGTATTTCTTACAAGTGAAAGCGGCGGATCCTGTCAAAGAGATGTTTTAGCTGGCGAAGTGGTGTAGGAAGATATGTTGATTTTGCTTAAACCTTTTAAAGAAACTGATTCCAAGAAGATTAATAAAACATTATTGATTTACAAGATAGAGAACAAAATAAAACTTATAGTAATTTTTGTAGATATATTTGTGATTATCTTTCAAACCTGAAAGGTTCAGGTTCCTAATATATATTATTGTTTCTCTTTTTTATTTTTTGATTACTTTTTCTTGCATAATATGTTTATACCTGTTTCTGTTTTTAAAAAAAATGTAAATCAACGCAATTATCCCTAGCCGGGATATCACGTTTTGTGTGTTGAAATAAATAAATAAATAACATAGTAAACAAAGAGAAACTTATCTTCTTACAGTTAGCGCCTATTTACTTGTGATCTTACATATTTACATACTCTGTGGGAACAATTAATTAATTAAACTTAATGTTAATTAAACAGAATGTTATTTTCGTGAAAAAACATGATTCATTTAATAAATGCATTGTTTTAATAAGTATAATAAAAGAGAGAGTAACAGTAGATGTCTTGAGGTTTGTGGTATTGAGGAACAAACCTCAAGACATCTACTGATCGATTGCCCAGCATTTCAAGATTATAGAATGAAGAATGAACTAGTTGTTTGTAAACTTTACGATTTGATTTCCGATTAAAAAAATCATATTTAAAGTTCAATTCATTTTGTAAATACATTCTAAACTTTCTACAAAATCTGGATCTCTAATGTTTTCATGCGTTGAATAATGTAAATAACTTATGTAAATAAACTTTTCTCCTTGTTTGGCGCAAGTATCCCTTGCGGGATATAGCGCTTTGGAAATAAAATAATTGTAATTGTAACCCCTTTTACCAACACACGAATTATCCATGGATAAGTTTATTTTATAAGTATATTTAATATCTCTCTCTCTTTAGCTCTTTCGGGCTATGGAAGAGGTCCTTCTACAGGGGGTAGAACTGTATTAAAATTGAACTTGAAATAATAAATCTTTTTTTTTTAAACTTTGTTTGAAATTTGATTTATTGAGACGGCACACGCTGAGAAAGGGGCCACCACTTCGAGTTAATTTCAAACAAGGTTAAAATTAAGTCAATTTTTAAATATAGAGTTTTCTCCCCTGCAAAACAGTATTCTTTGAGACCGAAAGCTAGAGCTATTAAATACACTCATGGACAAAACTTAAGGAATTGGATAGTCTCTGATGCCGCCGTCTTCTATTTTTTTTTTTTTGAAGGAGACAGGAGGTTATTCATACTTGGTTATCTAGTGTGTCTTCTATAAAGGTCACTGTAATATATTTCAGAGTTATTTTCTGAATCCCGATATACATGGTAAAAGGTCTAAAGAGACAAAGGTCGTCTCTCCCTTCAAAATAGACGTCAAAACCAGACGCTATCTATGGTAAAAGATACAACTTCCTTAAGTTTTGTCCATGAGTGTACATATGCGGAATCATAAAATAAACGTGTATACCACTAGTTATAATTGTATTTTCCAATTTTAAAGTCCACTCTATCTATCTAGAGATTCAAGCATTAGTACAAAGAAAGAACCCATGTCTCTACATGGTCCATAGAAAGACTACGACGAAGTACAGTTTGAGATTGTCACCAAGGACACTAGGATGATGATGATGATGATCCTACGTGTAATCACCCAGACAATTGGATAGCTGCTAGGCTGGACCAATAGAATCCCTCGATGATTCCTCAGGTTGATGATTGGTCGGTAATTTGACACCCAAGGTTAATACTGTGCTGTGATTGGTAGATATTACTATTTTCAATTTAATTTGTATACTTAGTGGAACATACTTGTGTGATTGAAGAGGTATATATGTGTGTGTGCGACTAGTAGGTAGATTGGATAATTATTGTTTGGGTGATTATAAGTACGATCAATATTCGTTTTAATGCCCATTGGATTTAAGACCAAATATATAAACAAGTCTGGTATATGATACCGAATAGAACTTAAGATCAACTAAGTGAACAAAGTCTAGTGTATGATTCTGAAAATGATATAGACCTAAAACGAATTTAAGACCAAATATATAAACAAGTCTAGTGTATGATACCGAATAGAACTTAAGACCAACTATGTGAACAAAGTCTGGTGTATGATTCTGAAAATGATTTAGACCTAAAACGAATTTAAGACCAAATATATAAACAAGTTTGGTGTATGATACCGAAAACGATTTGAGACGAAAACGGATTTAAGACCATATTTTCTGGTTTCCTGGCCGAGAACCGGCTGTATTATTTAAACATCACCTACACACAATCGCATATAGAAAGGAAATTATTGAAATTCTCAGTGAAAGGACCCCAACTGGATACCAAGACAACCAAGTCTTACCACCAGACTATGGCAAAAATAGATCTTTTTGTTGGACCTTGGTTGAGGAAGAACACCAGTCTTAGGGGAAATGAATTACCTGAGATAAATAGAGATTATCACTAGAATATCCATTCATGGACAAAACTTAAAGGAAGTTGTACCTTTCAGCATGTACAGTAGAACCTCCCTGTAAAGGACACCTAATTGCAGAGCCAAAGTGTTCTTTAGGGAGAGGTGTCCTCTTACCGGAGAGTTGCTAAATAGTAAAAATGGTAATTTTGCTAATGAAACCTGTCCTTTGTGGAGAGTTGTCCGCTGAAGGGAGGTTTTACTGTATATCGGGATTGAAACAATAAGTGAAAGATATTACAGTGATCTTTATTGAAGACAAAACATTTCTGTTTTCCCATTAGAATATCGTTGAATTTCAGCGTCTCTACTATATCGAGGTAATGTTTTAGTAGATCATATATTCCATCTCTTTAATATACTCCTCACCCTAGAGGAAAAGTCAAATTTGCCTGGATTTGAAAAACAAGATATAAAACAAACCTAATTAGTAATTTTTTATCAAACAAAATAGGCACTTCTTCATTTAACAAAGTATTAAGATAATTAATTTGAGTTTTAATCACCTCAGTAAAGAACGTTATGTTGGTGATGAAGAATGTGCCACAACACCTGTTTTGGAAAATACAGACAAAAGTTAACCTGTATACTTTGTTTTAAGGGAGAGGTGACTCTTTCGGTACATGAATACCATCCTCCGGCAACTTCATATTGAATTCGTATTTGATGCTCTAACAACAGTTCTTCAGTAGATATTAGCTAGATTGGTTACACACTCGAATATTACAGAGTTCTTTAAACTAATGCTACTTGTTTGCATGTTCGGTTGCAGTAAAGCGTAAATCCAGTAGTCTCGTATAGAGGCTTGTTACAGGAGATATGCAATTGAGGACAGCTCTCTGGATGCAAATTATTGCTGGAGCTCCAGATAAATGGCCGGGAGATAGGAAACTAGTTCAGATCAAGGTCTGCCATCCAGTGGCCTTCGTCGGTGGGTGAAAGTGTGTGGACACGACGTCTCTATGTTGGTCGGTAGTGGAGATAGTGAGAGTGTGTGGAGACGACGTCTCTATGTTGGTCGGTAGTGGAGGTAGTGAGAGTGTGTGGACACGACGTCTCTATGTTGGTCGGTAGTGGAGGTAGTGAGAGTGTGTGGACACGACGTCTCTATGTTGGTCGGTAGTGGAGGTAGTGAGAGTGTGTGGACACGACGTCTCTATGTTGGTCGGTAGTGGAGGTAGTGAGAGTGTGTGGACACGACGTCTCTATGTTGGTCGGTAGTGGAGGTAGTGAGAGTGTGTGGACACGACGTCTCTATGTTGGTCGGTAATGGAGGTAGTGAGAGTGTGTGGACACGACGTCTCTATGTTGGTCGGTAGTGGAGGTAGTGAGAGTGTGTGGACACGACGTCTCTATGTTGGTCGGTAGTGGAGGTAGTGAGAATGTGCGGACACGACGTCTCTATGTTGGTCGGTAGTGGAGGTAGTGAGAGTGCGTGGACACGACGTCATTATGTTGGTCGGTAGTGGAGGTAGTGAGAGTGCGTGGACACGACGTCTCTATGTTGGTCGGTAGTGGAGGTAGTGAGAGTGCGTGGACACGACGTCTCTATGTTGGTCGGTAGTGGAGGTAGTGAGAGTGCGTGGACACGACGTCTCTATGTTGGTCGGTAGTGGAGGTAGTGAGAGTGCGTGGACACGACGTCTCTATGTTGGTCGGTAGTGGAGGTAGTGAGAGTGTGTGGACACGACGTCTCTATGTTGGTCGGTAGTGGAGGTAGTGAGAATGTGCGGACACGACGTCTCTATGTTGGTCGGTAGTGGAGGTAGTGAGAATGTGCGGACACGACGTCTCTATGTTGGTCGGTAGTGGAGGTAGTGAGAATGTGCGGACACGACGTCTCTATGTTGGTCGGTAGTGGAGGTAGTGAGAATGTGCGGACACGACGTCTCTATGTTGGTCGGTAGTGGAGGTAGTGAGAGTGCGTGGACACGACGTCTCTATGTTGGTCGGTAGTGGAGGTAGTGAGAGTGTGTG
Source organism: Cordylochernes scorpioides (assembly GCA_030710605.1). NCBI lineage: Eukaryota > Metazoa > Arthropoda > Arachnida > Pseudoscorpiones > Chernetidae > Cordylochernes > Cordylochernes scorpioides. The sequence continues at coordinate 7,926,970 of CP092868.1, read as the reverse complement.
GACACGACGTCTCTATGTTGGTCGGTAGTGGAGGTAGTGAGAGTGTGTGGACACGACGTCTCTATGTTGGTCGGTAGTGGAGGTAGTGAGAGTGTGTGGACACGACGTCTCTATGTTGGTCGGTAGTGGAGGTAGTGAGAGTGCGTGGACACGACGTCTCTATGTTGGTCTCCACTACCGACCAACATAGAGACGTCGTGTCCACACACTCTCACTACCTCCACTACCGACCAACATAGAGACGTCGTGTCCGCACATTCTCACTACCTCCACTACCGACCAACATAGAGACGTCGTGTCCGCACATTCTCACTACCTCCACTACCGACCAACATAGAGACGTCGTGTCCACACACTCTCACTACCTCCACTACCGACCAACATAGAGACGTCGTGTCCACACACTCTCACTACCTCCACTACCGACCAACATAGAGACGTCGTGTCCACGCACTCTCACTACCTCCACTACCGACCAACATAGAGACGTCGTGTCCACGCACTCTCACTACCTCCACTACCGACCAACATAGAGACGTCGTGTCCACGCACTCTCACTACCTCCACTACCGACCAACATAGAGACGTCGTGTCCGCACATTCTCACTACCTCCACTACCGACCAACATAGAGACGTCGTGTCCACACACTCTCACTACCTCCACTACCGACCAACATAGAGACGTCGTGTCCACACACTCTCACTACCTCCACTACCGACCAACATAGAGACGTCGTGTCCACACACTCTCACTACCTCCACTACCGACCAACATAGAGACGTCGTGTCCACACACTCTCACTACCTCCACTACCGACCAACATAGAGACGTCGTGTCCACACACTCTCACTACCTCCACTACCGACCAACATAGAGACGTCGTGTCCACACACTCTCACTACCTCCACTACCGACCAACATAGAGACGTCGTGTCCACACACTCTCACTACCTCCACTATGTTGGTCGGTAGTGGAGGTAGTGAGAGTGTGTGGACACGACGTCTCTATGTTGGTCGGTAGTGGAGGTAGTGAGAGTGTGTGGACACGACGTCTCTATGTTGGTCGGTAGTGGAGGTAGTGAGAGTGTGTGGACACGACGTCTCTATGTTGTCTCTATGAGTCGTACTATTTATGCAGCGAAAGTCCAATTTATGAGATCCCCACACAGCAGGTTTTTCCATTTTTACTCGTAACATTTACACATCTCTATCAATACTAAAGTTTGTCAAGTAGAACAGATAGCTGTTAGTGACACTATGGAGAGAGGGTGTAGGAATCCTTAGAATTATTCCTCAACCTTGGATATGTCAGCGCTGGGGAATTGTCATAGCCAACATGGGGTGGTGGTACGTAGGAAGCCCATGACTCACCTCGTAGGATAACTATGAGATAAACAACCTACTTTAAACTCCCTTAAAAAAACTCTACCAAATCTAATCCAACCATAAATCACGTCCCTGACACACTGTCATATTTGTCCGACTTGGGAGGCAGGTTTACGTGGGTCAACAACACGGTAGCTGGAGGTGCAGATATGGAAGGACACTATTTCATTAAATAAAACCACAAGTTTTCCTCTTTAGATAATCATACGCAAAACAATCACAAAACACACCAAATTCAAGCATATATACACAAAACATTCAACATAAACACACACAGCCTAATATACACAAAACACACACAACATAATCAAAAAAACATACAAACAACACATACAAAAGGCACAACATATACAAAACACTTGACATACACCAAACGGACAACAAAACGCACAATACAACCTCAAAACATACAACGTACTTGAAGCCCCTATCCCACAATGTAGATATAGAGTCTAAAAACTTTAAAAATTCATACAAGTAATATATAAATAAGTTTGTTCTGATAATAGAGCAATCCATATTTAAATCATTAGATAATAAAAAGGCATATATTGGATTGAATAAAAGATTCATTTGCCAACAATATATTGATAAAGGTTGGCGTTCAGCCAACCGAAATATTAACAAATAAATCTTTTATTAAATCCAATATATGTCTTTTTATTATCTAATGATTTAAATATGGATTGCTCTATTATCATAACAAACTTATTTATATATTACTGGTATGAATTTTATTTTTTTTTTAGACTTTATATCTACATTGTGGGCTATGTGATTCATTCCTACCATATTTTTCTAAAGTGTTAGATTTAAAATTAAATATATTTTAAATAGTTCATTTACCTAGATTGGATTAGGTGTCGTACCGAATCATGTCCATAGTATACACAGGTTGTTTACACAACACTACGTTCTAGGTATCTCTTGTTGTTGTTGTTGTCGTGTCCAAAGAAGAGCCTCAGATGTCTCAATGCATCTCCATCACAGCAGTTGCAATGTCCACTATCTTGGGTGTGTAAAGCTGCTGCTCTGGGTCAATTTTCTGAAAGGCTGCGGCCATTGCTGGGCATGAGAATATGTGAGTAGGTGTTAGTCAGGTATCTCTTAACAGAGGATATTGTGATTTGTAGGCAAACGTTTTCGTCGTGTATAGGC
>CP092868.1:7891623-7924324 GCA_030710605.1 Cordylochernes scorpioides | reverse complement strand
CCCTCTACTTTTTTTATCATGGGGAAACATCTTTCTCTTTCGGCTAAATATCGAGAAAAGGTAAAACGCGCGAGATAAAAATAGAGATAAGATACTATTTGAATTAGATCTTAGAAACATAAGGGCGGTAATAAGACTAAATTAATGAATTGTGCGAGACGTTTCAGTAAAAACGCTCTTACCATATCATTAGACAATAGAACAGTTGAATCTCTAAGTAAAATGAGATAAAAAACGAAGTTAAAAATTCTCTATAAGCACAAAAAGATTTAAATCCTTCTAAAGATTCCATTAAAAGTGGATATTGCATTTATGGTATATTTGAAAGAGAACACACCTCAGTCAGATTAAAAATATTGTAGCAAAGTATTTATTATTTTACTAGCGGACGTACCCGGCTTCGTCCGGGTTTTACCCGAGTAAAGGTTTGTCTAACGAATCTCTCGATAAAGTGAACATTTTTTCTCGGTCCCTTGAAAAATACTCGATAAGTTGAATAAAATCAATATTAATTGGTTCCCTCGGTAATTGGAAGTTAAAGGAATAGTATCTTGCCTTGGAATTGTATCATTATTCTTGTCTCAAATAAATTGCCGTGTCATCCTGAAGTTTTTCTTTCCTAATTTTCCACGTGGCAATATATATCTCCATCTCTCGATGAATATCAATATAAAATACCTGTTTGATTTGTTTCACATATCTAACGATGGCGAAGGAAATATCGTGAAAATGAAGATCTACATATGGCCAAAAAAAGATGACCTTTCATATAAACAACTGATTTCAATCTCCTGGATATCAATTAAACAAATTCTACAGGTTTCTGGAGATGGGTTTATTTATCTTTATTAAATGTAATCTCTCGAGAATCTCTGCCATCTATAGGAGTACATAGAAACATGATCCTGTAGAAGGGCAGATACCTGAAATCTCGAGATTACGTTTAATAAAGGTAAGGATAAACACATTTCTAGAAACCTGTATCATTTGTTTGATAAACATGTTCCTATGTACTCCTGTATAAGGGCAGAGATACCTGAAAGTTCGAAATTACGTTTATATAGATAAACTCCTTTCTAGAAAGCTGTAGCATTTGTTTGATAAACATGTTCCTATGTACTCCTGTAGTAGGGCAGTGATTCCCGAAAGCTCGAGATTACGATTAATAAAGATAAAGATAAACTCATTTCTAGAAAGCTGTAGCATTTGTTTGATAAACATGTTCCTATGTACTCCTGTAGGAGGGCAGAGAGATACCCGAAATCTCGAGATTACGATTAATAAAGATAAAGATAAACTCATTTCTAGAAAGCTGTAGCATTTGTTTGATAAACATGTTCCTATGTACTCCTGTAGGAGGGCAGCGAGATATCCGAAATCTCAAGATTACGTTTAATAAAGATAAACTCCTTTCTAGAAAGCTGTAGCATTTGTTTGATAAACATGTTCCTATGTACTCCTGTAGGAGGGCAGCGAGATATCCGAAAGCTCGAGATTACGTTTAATAAAGATAAACTCCTTTCTAGAAAGCTGTAGCATTTGTTTGATAAACATGTTCCTATGTACTCCTGTATAAGGGCAGAGATACCTGAAAGTTCGAAATTACGTTTATATAGATAAACTCCTTTCTAGAAACCTGTATCATTTGTTTGATAAACATGTTCCTATGTACTCCTGTATAAGGGCAGAGATACCTGAAAGTTCGAAATTACGTTTATATAGATAAACTCTTTTCTAGAAAGCTGTAGCATTTGTTTGATTAACATGTTCCTATGTACTCCTGTAGGAGGGCAGAGAGATACCTGAAATCTCGAAATTACGTTTATAAAGATAAACTCATTTCTAGAAAGCTGTAGCATTTGTTTGATTAACATGTTCCTATGTACTCCTGTAGGAGGGCAGAGAGATACCCGAAATCTCAAGATTACGTTTAATAAAGATAAAGATAAACTCATTTCTAGAAAGCTGTAGCATTTGTTTGATAAACATGTTCCTATGTACTCCTGTAGGAGGGCAGAGAGATACCCGAAATCTCAAGATTACGTTTAATAAAGGTAAGGATAAACTCATTTCTAGAAACCTGTAGCATTTGTTTGATAGACATGTTCCTATGTACTCCTGTAGGAGGGCAGAGAGATACCCGAAAGCTCAAGATTACGTTTAATAAAGGTAAGGATAAACTCATTTCTAGAAAGCTGTAGCATTTGTTTGATAAACATGTTCCTATGTACTCCTGTAGGAGGGCAGAGAGATACCCGAAAGCTCAAGATTACGTTTAATAAAGGTAAGGATAAACTCATTTCTAGAAAGCTGTAGCATTTGTTTGATAGACATGTTCCTATGTACTCCTGTAGGAGGGCAGAGAGATACCCGAAAGCTCAAGATTACGTTTAATAAAGGTAAGGATAAACTCATTTCTAGAAAGCTGTAGCATTTGTTTGATAGACATGTTCCTATGTACTCCTGTAGGAGGGCAGAGAGATACCCGAAAGCTCAAGATTACGTTTAATAAAGGTAAGGATAAACTCATTTCTAGAAAGCTGTAGCATTTGTTTGATAAACATGTTCCTATGTACTCCTGTAGTAGGGCAGTGATTCCCGAAAGCTCGAGATTAGGTTTAATAAAGATTTAAAAAACTAATCTCCAGAGAAACCTGTATCATTTGTTTGATAAACAACTGATATTAAAGCTAATAGCCGGTGGTATTTTGAGTGCAAATTTGGCATTACCAGTTGTATAAAGTGTAATGTGATGTCTGAGCTACTGGAATAGGAAGAACTGCGGTGAAAGTGGGATGTTCGAGAAGAGGAAGTCAGCACAATAGAAGAGGTTTACTGCCAGGTGAAACTTCACCTACAGTACTGAGATAACTCCTGTTTACCACCTATTGTAGGGATGGCTAACTTGTTCACCAGCTTGCTTCTATTCTTGGCTTATGTGTGTGGTGTGTAATGTGCCGGGATCAAATCTTCCTAACAGTGGTGTTTAGATGGAGTTTTCTGTGTGTTGACAACTTTGTTAACTTCCTTATACTGGGTGTGTTGGATACCTCTCTGGGGAATTCTCAGTGAAATTGAATAAATTCAATTAAATAGTTTTGACTATTGACCAGCTCTGTGTGGGTTTGTTCATTATTATAGGTAGAATTTATTTTTATTTGGTACACTCATGGACAAAACTTAAGGAAATGGATCGTCTTTGATGTCGCCGGTCGTCTGTTTTTTGAAGGAGATAGAGGTTGTTCACACTTGGTTATCTCGCGTGTCTTCAATAGATGTCACTGTAATATCTTTCAAAGTTATTTTCTGAATCCCGATATACTAGCTAAAAGGTACAACTTCCTTAAGTTTTGTCCATGAGTGTAAATCATCTCCGGGTGTTCTTCACTCTAATGGAACCTGGGTTATAAATATATATCTAGTATAGAAAGCACGATTTTTTAAATTTGATTTTCTTAATTAGTATGTTTCAAAACGTTTTTACTTTTAATCGATTTTTCATTTTCGTCAAATTTAGGAATACGAACCAAATATCACCGAATATTTTACACTCATGGACAAAACTTAAGGAAGTTGTACCTTTTAGCATGTATATCGGGATTCAGACAATAACTCTGAAAGATATTACAGTGACCTTTTTTATTGAAAACACACGAGATAACCAAGTGTGAACAACCTCTGTCTCCTTCAAAAAAAAAAGATGACCGGCGACATTAAAGAGTTTTCATTTCCTTAAGTTCATTCCTTGAGAGTTTATTTAAAATATTTTAATATTTATGTTTACAAATATTGCATAACATTTTTTCCTAAAATTGTTAAATGGGCTAATTCATTTTTGACTATTGTAAAATATATTATGATACATTAGTGCGTCATCTGTTATCAAAATTCAAAACTTTTATAGACGTGTATGATTCTTTTTTAAAAATAAACAATTTCTACTGCCCTTACTGCAATGGAAAAATTAATGGGAGGGCCTGGCTCATCAGTGGTGAATCGTCCCAGTGGTTTCGCCAGTTTAATCTACTATATTTGACAATGTGTATATCTTTAAAGTCGATATAAATGTATCTTTAGGATTTTATCATATCTCACATTATTACTACTACTAAAGATATAATAAACCATTGTTGAATGATTGTTGAAATTAGGCAAGTCTTCACGAGGGTAGGCTGCGGATCATCCAGCGCTATAGTGCGGAGTATTTATAAGATAAATTGTAAGATTTTGGGGGCTTTAGTTATCACGCTAACTTGGTCGATCAACTGGAGTGGTCGCAAAGAGGCGAAAATGATCGAAATAGCCTAGAATGTGCATATGAAAGAACGGCGAGGTAAGAAACAAGAGAAGTGCATTACGCAAAGAATGTTCTGCAACCTCTTACTTCCTCCACCTTTGTGGTAAAACATCCGGGAGAATACAAAAAATAAAGAAATGACTTCAAGAAACGAAAGAACAACATCATCAGAAAAATATCACAGAGAATCTTATCTCCATTCACATTTATGCAAGAACATGATAACCCGGATAAAAGCAGAGAGGAATAAGAACATTAGGAAATGACTTTATGTTTCGAAAGCGCAAAATCACATCATCAGGTGTGCGTGTGAAAAGAATTCCATATCAACTCCACTCCCACCTGTGGAAGAACATGATAATCCGGATAAAAGCAGGGGAATAAGAACATTAGGAAATGACTTTAGGATACGGAAGCAAAAGAACATCGTCATTTGAAAAGTATTCCAGATCAACGTCATTCCTACCTGTGGAAGAACATGATAACCCGGATAAAAGCAGAGAGAGAGGAACATTAGAAAATGACTTTAGGATACTGAACCAAAAGAACATCATCAAAACTGTTCCAGATCAACTGAATTCCCACCTGTGGAAAAACGTGATAATCCGGATAAAAACAGAGAGAGAGGAATAAGAACATTAGAAAATGACTTTAGGATACGGAAGCAAAATCACATCATCATTTGGGTGTGTGAAAAGTATTCCAGATCTACTGAATTCCTACATGTGGAAGAACATTATAACCCGGATAAATACAGAGGAATAAGAAAGAGGAAGAAGTTGTGAAACAAGATAGGAACACTCACCTCCACCCCCACCTGTGGAACAACGTCATGCTCCACACGCGACAGACTCATTAGCCACTGCTGTGGTCGGAAGGCGTCACAAGGTCAAGCAAGTTAACCTGAGGTAAGGAATTGGTTGTAATTGTCCCGCGACACGGTCCGTCCGTTCTCACAGGAAACTGCCGTACCAGGCTCTTCCTTCCCTGGGGATTGCCATGGGAAATATAGGGATAGCACACGGCACAAATCCCCCCAAATACAGGTTATATTGGGACGACAAAAATCCCAAATATATAGGGATACTGGGATGGGAAATTCCCTAAATATAAGTATATTAGGACAGCAATCCTCAAAATATGGGACCTTAGGACGACAATCCCCAAATATATAGGGATATTAGGATGGAAATCTCCAAAATATAGGGATATTGGGACAGCAATATGCAAAAAAAAATATAGGGATTCTGTTCTTGTTACTTAACACATATAGAACAGACCATGGTGGGCAGATATTTGTGACTGTCTATATTGTGTAGGTACACCACATGTCTACACAGGTGGAGATAAGTTAAATCTTTGCACTTACAAGGTGCGAATGCCCCGTTTTGTCACCTGCACTCACTGATGGGTTTGGATAAGAATGAGGCGATATTTAGGTGATATATATGTGTTACAAGTGTTTCCAGTGTGTATGATGTAACAATGGCTTCAGCGTCCCATCTTAGCTCTTACTCAAAAAACACGTCATCTATATATATATAAAAATGAATGTGTGTGTGTCCTCTATGGATTCAAAAACCATACATCCAATCGCCGTGAAAATTTGGGATAGTATTAGGTGTATCTCCGGAAAGGTTTACGAAAAATAATATCTTGAATATCTTTAATATCCTTAGAGTTATTTGCAGATTTGTAGCTTTAACTCGCAAGCAGCGCCACCTTGCGACGGAGATAGGCTTAGGTCTGCTCCACCCCGTGAGAGAATGGATTCGTCCGGCCGCCGGCCGACAGTCCAAGTACCCACCGACCAATCAGGGCAGAGTTGGTGACACAGCTGTGCCAAGTAGACAAGAAAAAAAGCCTCGCGGGAGCTTGCCCAAGATGACCTCCGGGAACTTCGTCCATCTTCCATAAACGACCATGAATTTATTCAACCTTATCGAGTATTTTTCAAGGGACCGGGAAAAAATGTTCACTAGATAAAACGATGATTTTGTAATGTAGAAAATTAGGAAAGACAAAATTCAGAATGACACGGCACACAGGGACCGGGAAAAAATGATCACCTTATCAGTTTCAAATTATCAAAATATATCTATTTCTTTTTATAAGTTTATAGATAATTGTTTTAACAAATGTTCGTTAGACAGACCTTTACTCGGGTACCGATTAATATTGATTTTATTCAACTTATCGAGTATTTTTCAAGGGACCGGGAAAAAATGTTCACTTTATCGAGAGATTCGTTAGACAAACCTTTACTCGGGTAAAACCCGGGCGAAGCCGGGTACATCCGCTAGTTATTTTATAAACGGCTTCAATTTAATGTTTTGAAAGGGATTTATGGCCGCTGAGTCAACACAGTGTTTGTTGTTTATCCAGACCAGTAACAATCCTCCAATACTAGTTTCTTGCCAAATATCTGGATTGTACGCAATCCCCACGATTAGAGATGACTAACAATTAGTTTTAAAGATGGAAAGCTGGTGGAGGTTTGCCACCGACCCGAGTCCGCTAGTTTGCAGAGACGGTCAATAGATGGCGCTTAGTTTTAATCTTTATTTTTGAGACGGGAGAGAGATTTTCATATAATCCTAGTTTTATACTGAAATAATGGACCGACGAAAATCTCGGAAAAAATAGGTATTAATTAATATAATCTATCAGTTTCTAGGTAGAAATTAAAGAACTCATCACTCCCCTGAGGAAGGTGACAGAGTCGTCGAAACGTCAGAAGATAAATAATTAAAGAACGGTTGATGTATTCTCTTTAAAAAAAAAAACTTCCAACCAGCAAATTATCTATACTAGAAACAACAAAAAAAAAAATCCACATCCTGACGGCGCTCACATGAGTATATTTTTTAGATGGCAGAGCGCCATCTAGTGAAACAAAAATAAACAAAACGTTTATTTAACTTATCGTAATGATAGAGGTTGCCTGGCCGGCATTCATATTTCTATGAAAATTAGACACTTCGGCCAGTTAGAGTTTGAAAAAAAAAATTCTCTCAACGTTTCGACAAAAATCTTTTGTCTTTGTCAGGAGAAGTAAATAAAAATAAAGCATTTGGCAAGGCGTTAAAAATTGTTCTGAGGTTGCAAGGGCGTTCTCCCTTGATTGTCGAAACGTTGAGAAAAAAAAACTCTAACTGGCCGAAGTGTCTATTTTTCATAGAAATTTATTTAATTTGCTCCGAGATATTTGGCCAATCCAATTTCTTGAAATGGCCAATCTCTAAATTAATAAAAGTCAACCACGTACACGTTTCGGGCTGTTGGCCCTCGTCAGCGTGGTGCAGACTGTACCTCTACGACAAAAAATTAGTCTCATAGGCTTCCTGAGAAATCAATAAATGGGTATACAAGGCCAAGTTTGCCTAAATACGCTGTTCATGTTATAGAATACTAGGTAGTTTAATAAAATATTGAAGTAAAGTATTTATTATTTTATTAACAAAGTACCATTTTTGATACTTAAATTTTGTTACTATGTAAACTTCCCTCACTGCTTATCTTTTTTTTTTTTTTAATCATTCATAGCTTGTTCTTGCCTTAAATAAATTGCTGTGTCATCCCGAAGTTTGTCTTTCCTAATTTTCCACGTGGCAATATTTATAATAAGTCAATGTTAACCTTTACTTGAGTTGTATAAGATTTGGAATTAGGAGACCGCAATGTCTGTGACACAAAGAGAATGGATAATCTGTTTCATAAAAAAGCGGGACTTTGTCTCAGATACCCCGGGATTTAAACCATTGAAGCGTACAAACCTCCCTCTTCATCTAGGAAGAAAGGTCTTTTTCCTACGGCCCTTGTGTTTTTTATAAAGAGTTTTAGGCTTTTAACATTGTTTTTTTTTAACGCGATAGTATAAAATATTATCTTTTATATATCCCACAGGATATACACTCATGGACAAAAACTTAAGGAAGTTGTACCTTTTAGCATGTACATCGGGATTTAGACAATAACTCTTAAAGATATTACAGTGATCTTTATTGAAGACACGAGATTACCAAGTGTGAACAAAATTGCTTCTGTCTTCTTCTTCTTCTTCTTCAAAAAAAAAATAATAATAATAAGAATAATAGACGACCGGCGACGTCAAAGACTTTCCACTTCCTTAAATTTTATCCATGAGTGTATATAGGACTGATTTTCTTTCCCATTACAATGTCGGGTGACACCACGCTTCTATCAATCGTGTTAATTAAAACGAAATAACAAGAAAGGTTTGTGTCAGGTGTTTTTATTCAATTTTAAATTAGAGAGCTTTCGAGGCTAAGGGTCTTCCGCGAACCTAATAAATCTTATCGTAGCTTGAAATCTCGTCATTGAATAAAGAAGCTCGTTGTTAACCATTCTTGTTAGTTTTATTTTTATCTATTTATTAAGCGCGGGTTTATCCATTTGAATCTTATAAAAATATTTTGAAGGAGTTGCTGTAGTGGTTAGAAACTTGTCAATAATGCAGACTATATGGCTAATTTATATGCGGGTTCATTATGGTATTTTGTGTACACAGAATATGGAAAATTATTTTCTCCATCTTTGTATCTGATTGTATTGATATGGCTTGTTTTAAATCTTGAAGAGAGACTGTCATATTTTTTTTATGATATTGATTTGTGTGAAAGATACTTAAAATTATAAATATTTTTCTTCACAACAAGTTTCTTTTTATTATTATAATTAGAAAGAGCTAGCTTTCATTTCTGGAGCATTTTGAAAAGTTTGAAATGGTTGATGTTTAAAACCTGTCGAAAAACGATTTTCGCTTAAAAGCTAGCGCATTTCTAATTTAAATTTTTAAAAAATAATGAAACTTATTATGGAAGGTTTTTATAGGAAGATTCTTCACCAAACTCTGCAGCGGTGGCCATCTACATTGTACATAGTTTTGCAATAGGTTCACATAGTTTACAGTTTTACATAGTTGTACATTATTTTAAAATAATATTGTAGACTGCATTTTTACATTTATTGACAAGATGTGGATAAAATTATGTTGTCTTTGTCTTTATAGGGGTGTCTAATTGTTATTTTCATCTTTTTTTACATTTATTTTATAAGATTATTTAGGTATTTCTGTATGTGTGAAATAATAGTAATGACATCGTGAGAGAGTTAGTGTGTGATGTGTAGGTAGTGTAAAACCTACCTGGCAGCGATGTGGAGAATGGTCGCTCCATCCTTGTCGCGGTCCCACAGCGTACATTCCGTGTTCTTGAGCAGCCAGAGTAAGGCCTGGAGTTTGCCCGTGGCCGCAGCGTCATGTGCCGGAGTGGCTCCCACATAGGACCTAGCGTGGCCCTGCATGCCGCACTTGTTCAGTAGGTACTCCAGGACCTTCACGGAACCTCCACGAGCGGCGTAGTGCACGCAGGTCGCTCCAAAGTCGTCCAAGATGGCTGGAGACACCTCGTGGTTCTTCCTGAGCAGCTGTAGACCCTGTAGATCCCCCTCTCTGGCTGCTATCAGCGCCCGGTGGATGAGTGATACCTCGGGCATCTCCAGAGCTCGGCGTTTCTGTCACACCAGCATTGTAAACTCTCCGGTCATGCAAATCTATCATTGTTTGTAGTGATCAACATTGAATCTACTAATTGTTTTTGTATAGTGGAGATGTTTTGAATGTTCTCCCTGACACTTTAGCTATTATACCAGGGGCAGAAGTAAAGGAATGTCTTAAACATTTTTGATTGAACAACATATCCTTTCCCAAGTGGGTTAGTAGAGGCCCTGAGAGGTGTAGAGGTGTAGACACCCGAGGCAAGATTTCGTGAAGCGCCCCATTCCATCCATGCTTCCTCTCCCCCTACCCTTTCCCTTGCACAAATATTGCAATATATATATTTATATTGCAATATATTTATAAATATTGCAATATTTGTGAAAGGGAAAGGATAGGGGGAGAGGAAGAATGGATGGAATGGGGCGCTTCACGAAATCTTGCTATATAATATATTAAAAATAAAAAAGGCATATCCTGACCCGGAGCACATGTGCTTTTCAGAAGGCAGAGCGCCATCTGGTGGAACAGAAATCAACTATTCATTGATTTAGCCCGTTTCCTGATATTTGGCCAACCCAATTTCTTGATAAATCAAGTAAAGCCATCCACGAACGCGTTTCGCGCTTTTTTTTTCTATTGTTTTTATATGTAAAGCGTATTTACGCAAGTTTGGCCTTAAATACCCATTTCTTGGTTTTTCAGGAAGCCACTGGGACCAAAAATATTTTTGGTCGCAGTGGTACAGCCTACTCCACGCTGACGAGCGCCAAAAGCGCGAAACGCGTTCGTGGATGGCTTTTCTTGATTTATCAAGAAATTGGGTTGGCGCAATATCAGGGAACAAGTAAAATCAATTAATAGTTGATTTCTGTGCCCCAGATGGCGCTCTGCCTTCTGAAAAGCACATTAATTTTTCCATTGCAGTAAGGGCAGTGGAAATTGTTTAATTTCAAAAAGAATCTTACGCGTCTAAAATAGTTTCTAATTTTCATAACATAAATATATTTAAAATTTTACACAAATAAATTTACTGGCAATGCGCTTCTTTTTAAATATCATCAAATATTATCTCTACAGACCTTACTGCAATGAAATGAGTTATTGAATGAGAGGGCTTGGCTCATCAGTAGTGAACCCTCTCAGCGGTTTCGCCACAAATTAATCTCTAATATTTAATGATATTTAAAAAGAAGCGCATTGCCAGTAAATTTATTTGTGTAAAATTTTAACGATAGATGGCAATTAAATTTAATTTACATATATATATTTAACAAAATGCTCACGAATGAAAAGGAATGTGACCTAAGTAACCCCAAACTCTGAAACAGAAAGTAGAACACGAAAAAGTAACTTTTTCTTTCCCCAAAGCTATCACCATTTTTCACGTTGAAGGATGATACGATCTTATAAGATGCCATAAATTATAAAACTTAAATAAAATATTAAGGGTAAATAGATTCGCAGATTAGGTTGGTTGTCTCCTAGGGCATCTTCCTTGTCACATTTCACGTCTGCAGTAAATTATTTTTTTATTGGTGAACATCCGGGTCACGTGAGAATTCTCTCTCTCTCCCGCGCGTGGAGAATTTAAAAGTGAAAAAAAATGGAGCAAAAAGAAAGGAGGGAATGGGGGATAAGACAGGGAAAGATAAATAAGTTCCTGGAAACACATTCTCGATTCCCTTGGTTAGATCCTACAAAAAAAAGGGGAACCTATAAAGAATCGATTACGAAGATATTCAAATCAAGAATTTGGTTCGGAAAGATTAGAAAACTTTGATAAAAATTAATTTATGAATCTTATCCCAGTACACACACAATATTGTAGCGTAGAGTCTTGGAATATCTTGAGATGTAAGCGTATTTATTGATGACGTCAGTACTCGACAATTATCAACAAAACTATATATATAAAATGGAGGTAACCCAGGCTCTCCTGGAGCGTAAATCGCCAACTACCCGGACAAAACTATCTACAGCTAGAGAATCTTGAACAAAGCAAGCAAAGAAATATTTTTATGATGTTTTTTAACAAATACAGAGTAATACAACAACAACAAAAAGCCTTTATTTAGGGTCACTGACCCTATACAGGATTCACCAGAGGTATGCATAAGAACAAAGCAGTGAGACAAAGGAAATAACGATATATAAAGAAAAAAAAAACAAGAAAGAGAAAATACAGAGTAATATATATTTTTATAATCTGTTGAATATCTTCATTGAATAATATTAAATTAAATAATAAAATATTTCTTCGCTATACAATATCACATTTGTACGATTTTTTTCACTTTGATATTAAATGGTTTTGTTACAAAAAGTTTAAGAATGAAGAAGAAATGTTTAATTTATTATAACGATTAAAAGCCGTGTCTTAAGCCACATGGTTCTTCTACAGGTGGCGAACTGCAAATTAAAGCTGAAAGTATGGAAATTTTATATATGAGACATTTGCATATAACTTATATACATATTTCTTCAAATAAAAGACACTTCGACCATCTTTTTATTGTCTTTTATTTAAAGAACTATGAATGACGGCCAGGCAGCCTCTATCTTTATGATCATCAAGACCAATTTTGGTCCCGAGGTATTCAAGATGACAACTGAGGTAATAAAAAGATTTATTGGCCGAAGTGTCTTTTATTTGGAAAACTATGAATTCCGGCCAAGCAGCCTCTATCTTTACAATCATATACACATGAAATACTCTTAATGTTTCCGTGTTTGCCAAAAGGCTTGTTAAAATAAATGCGTTTCAGCAACCCTGGCAGTACAGAACAAAGGAATGAATATAGCCCTAATGTTTACATTTTGTTAGTTGTAATATTCTCTAATTAATATATTTGTAATCTTGGTAAAGATAATAAAATAAGATATTATCTTAATTTGTAGTATGTTAAATAAACTACAAAATAACAGTGCTGGATTTGTTGACAATATAAATCACCTGCTTCTTTCTGATCTCATTCTCTATAAATTTTTAAAAGGCGCACTAAGTATGTCCTTTGCATTAATTACTAATTAAAATAAATATTAGAATGAGCTTCTCTTATTATAATTTTTAAGCTTTTTTTTATAAAACGAAAGTTTTCAAAAGGTTTCCGCAAGATAAAGAGTTTTTGGGAAAAAAAAAAACGCCATCAGAAAGAAGAAAAAAAAAAATGCTGTACAACAATTTACCTCATTCTGTGAGTATATTTTGTTAAATCTGGACTATTGACCCGCTGCTAAAAACAACTCCGATGTTATCTTTTAGTGAAAATGATCGTATGTTTTTGTTGTTCCCTTTTGTCTTAAGTATTGTGAAATCATTTTGTTTGTCATTAGTACGTGGTGTTGTTCTGGGAAAATACTTTTGCTAAAGTTAGTTGGTAAGGGGGGAAAGTCGTTTGCTCCTAAATTCTTTCGTGGCTTAGATCTTCATCTCCGTTTTTTTATCTTTCTTTTTTAGATCTTTTTAGGGTCCGCGAACTTTGCTGTTTGTTTCTACTCGTTTTTTTTTTTTTTTTTTTACAGTATGTTCCATAGGGATCTCTTTTTATAAGATTTCTTGTCAAATCCCTAATTAATACTTGGAGAAGGGAACATAAATTCTATCTTTAAATCAGAATTTTTTTGGTCGTAATTATTAAATCAATGAAAAAATATTTATTTCAATTTTAAATTATTGCTCATTACGACGCAATTATTCCTAGCCGGGATATCGCGTTTTGTGTGTTTAAATAAATAAATTACAAATGAAAAAAAAAAAGTTTTTTAACGTGATTAGACATGGGGCCACTGGCAGTAAAAGCAGCCGCTAACTACCAACTATGTTTATCATGGCCTGTACCACGTGATGTTCTAGGGATAACAATAACGATAATAAAATAATTAGAAAGGAAATCTGTAAAAACAATCGTTTTGGCCTTGAATTCGATCAATTAGAAATATAATATTTAATTTGGGCCTTTATACATCGGTGTGAAATCAGATTTTGTCTTAAAATTGATAAGGCCTCTTTCTGACTGATTGTTATGCTTGAATTGAATTTGGAACCGCAGGCTAAAAAAATATTGATCATATTTTAAATCAAGAACGATTATCAAATATATTTAGCAATTTTTTGAAAGAATTTAACACAATTATTGTAAATAGTTTTCACTTGTAAATATCCAGATCGGATATAGCGTGTCTTATTTGCAACTGGTAATAAATAAAAATAAATTGATTTTCATAATATTTTACACCAGAAAAATACAATACTTATATAAATTGAAAGAAATACAAAAGAATAAAGTGAAAGGTTATCTCACAAAGTAGGGTGGTGGAACTATTGTTCATACCGCCATCTATGAACACTTTCTTTAACTATTTTGGAAATTGTTCACCAAGTTGAAAAACATAAATACAAATTTCTAAATTAAATGCTATTTCTTACACATTTTTTTAAAAGAGTTATTTTGAAATTATATTTAAAAGACTTTTTACATATACATTTTTTATGGACAAATTATATTTTAAATAATTAATATAATATCAAACGACCAAACATATTTACTTGTAAGGTATTTATTGTTTTATGTGATAATTTTAAATGGCAAGAATATAATGAATTTAATTAATAGTGAAGACCTAAAGAGAAATTCCAGCCTGATCAATGAAAATAGAGTAGTGCTACTTGTGTCCGCGTGGCCTAACGGATAAGGCGTCTGACTTCGGATCAGAAGATTGCAGGTTCGAATCCTGTCGCGGACGTCTTTTTTTTTTTTTTTCGAGAATAACTTTTACATTTATAGAACTTTTTTTTTTCAGATATATATTTTTTAAAACATAAAATATGTCTAGAAAAAAAAAAGTTGCTAAAATTATGTGAAGGCTTAGCCAAGGTCACTTAACAGAATTAGCACCAATGAGAAGATGTTATCTTTGAATAAAGAAAGATATTCTAGTGTTGATAAGATAAAGCCTGAAAATTTTAAAATACGATTATTTTCCAAGTTACAGGTTTTCGAATAATTAAAATAATAATATTTCTTATTATAGAGTACATGATTAGATTTGAAAATGTATGCACACAATATCATTATTTTTAAATTTATTACTTCTAAAAGGTATTATAAGAGAAGTATAGAAGTTGGTTGGATAGAGGTATTTTTCATACATGAGCGAAGTCGGTCCCTTTCGGTTAGTGGTATTTTATATTTTAAAATCAGGTCATCTCTCCCGTCAAAATAGATGCAAAATACAAAATCCAAGAAGCCATAATAATTCATTTGGGTAAACGGCATGAAGGGAGTGGACTTTATATTCACACAGACAATTTGAGTGCAATTTCTAGACCATTTTTGATAAGGTATAATGACAATTAATTTTTAGATTGTTACATACGTTTGCGAACCAACATTACGAGATAATTTTATGATGATATTAATAATGATGATAAGAAGATAATGATAATTATTTAAAACTTACAATCTGTTGGTGAAAAATTCAGTTGAATAAATCCTGAACGAAGCACCAAGCTCTAGTAGTTCACAGAAAGCTCAATAAATCACATATTTAAAAGCTTCACTATCCATTAAGGTCTGAAAAACATGATACGGATATAGCGTAAGTAATTTTAAAATAAAAATACAACCTTTCGCAATTATCATAATAAAAGAAACTCATTGCGAAAGGTTGTATTTTTATTTTAAAATTTGTAGCGCAATTTTTTCGTTTACTTCAAATAGTGTAAGTAAATAAATAATGTTAAAATTTTACACAAATAAATTTACTGGCAATGCGCTTCTTTTAAATATCATCAAATATTATCTCTACAGACCTTACTGCAATGATATAAGTAATTGAATGAGAGGGTTTTCTCATTTCTCATATCATATCAATAACTCATATCATTACAGTAAGGTCTGTAGAGAAAATATTTGATGATATTTAAAAGAAACGCATTGCCAGTAAATTTATTTGTGTAAAATTTTAACGATAGATGGCAATTAAATTTAATTTACTTAAATAATGTTATATTACCATGTTAAAGGTAAAATTATATATATATTAAATGGAATATATTGTTTTAACTTTAGATAATAAAAAAGGCCTATATATATTGGAATGAATAGAATTATTTATTTGCCAATATTTCGGTTGGCTGAACGCCATCCTTTGTCAAAGGTTGTTTAACGAACAGATGAGTGAGCTAAACGAAATAAATAGTTTTATTCAATTCAATATATATGACTTTTTTATTATATAAATATTTAAATATGGATTTCTCTACTTTCAAAACAATTTGTTTCAACCATGTGTTTAACCCTCTAGAAAATTAATTATTGATGAATCTCGTTAATTCGACCATGTTTGGATGTCCCGACCTACGGCCTATCATATAATAAAACTGTAATTCGACACTATCGATAATCCGACTCTTCCAATAATTCAACCATTTTAAAATTCAAATTTAGACAGTTGATTGTTGCTTAAATACAACTTTACCGCTAAAAATGTATTACAGAGGCAATGGCGGCAACTCAAAATGTACAAAATTTATGTATAAAGCTGCGAAAAAAAAAAGTAAATAAAGAGAAGACCAAAAATCGAAATAATTGAAAATAAATATTTATTAACAAACAAATAATATTTAAAAAAATCCTTGAGTCAATTAAAAATATTGAAAAACAATAGAAAACTCCATTTTTCAGATTGTTTTTTTTTTATTGAATTTTCATTGAATTAATTTCCATTCAGAGAATTTATATATATATAAGTAAACAGTAGTCAAATAGTTCCTTGAAATGTACCTCAGATGGTCATCGAAATGTTGGAGGAGTTAAATAAAAGTTTATGTATATAATTTAGGACTTAACATTGGAAAAATAATTTTAAATGACAACTATATAATGATATATTTGTTATATTTTAAATTTCTATAAGAATGTTATATAAAAATAGCAACAAATTGTGAAGAGATATATAAATAGTTCAAAGTTTCGTTCATAGATGGCAGAAGGTATCTATCACTCCCACTATAGACGGCGCCTTTGTACTTCAACCCCGCATTAATCAAATTGGTATTTAACACTTGTTATCTACATTTTCAAGTATAGATGACCTCAATAAAGGCATAAATTAATAATTAAACATATAAAAATAATTTTTACCATATAATTGTATTGGGTTTCATTTTAAAAGTTTTTAGATATACATACGCGGTACTGAAATTTTTAAGGGTGAAACATTCATCGATAAATTGACACCTCGGTCAGAAGAAAACTTTTATTCGTATCAACGTTTGAGTGAAAATCTATTATATCTCCTCTCATCAAGATAAGAAACTCCGCCTTTGCTGGTCCCAAGCCCGGATGAAAAAGGAGGAAGGGGGAGGAGCAGTAAGAAGCTCATTAAAAAACCTGGGTTCAGCTGGCCCGGATGATAGTACCCTGTAAGGGCTCCTAATCCAGGGATACAGGATGAGCAGCGTTTGTACTCCATGTTAGGAGCAGCTGCACATGGCATCTGTTCCTCATGTCAGAGGCGGCCATTTCATATTGGAGCTAAGTTGGCCTGCCACTGAGTAGTGCTCCCAGTCTTAATGACAAAGGCAGACGCATTCTACTTCACCCCCATCAAGATAAGAAACAAAGTAAACACTAAACGCTCTTTTAAGTAATCATCAAGGAATAGAGATAAAACGGGCACCTCATCGTTTTATTAGAAACATCAAAATGTTGTTCAACAGATCTGGTAAATACACACAGCCTATATACCACGGTTATGAGCTATGGCCCTTATAGTTAGGTATTGATTCCATAACGTATTTCCTACAAGTGAAAGCGGCGGATTCTGTCAAAGAGATGTTTTAGCTGGCGAAGTGGTGTAGGAAGATGTGTTGATTTTGCTTAGACTTTTTAAAGAAACTGATTCCAAGAAGATTATAATCAAACATTATTGATTTACAAGATAGAGAACAAAATAAAACTTATAGTAATTTTTGTAAATATATTTGTGATTATCTTTCAAACCTGAAAGGTTCAGGTTCCTAATATATATTATTGTTTCTCTTTTTTATTTTTGATTACTTTTTCTTGCATAATATGTTTATAACTGTTTCTGTTTTTAAAAAAAATGTAAATCAATGCAATTATCCTTAGCCGGGATATCGCGTTTTGTGTCTTGAAATAAATAAATAACATAGTAAACAAAAATAAACTCATCTTCTTACGGTTAGCGCCTATTTACTTGTGATCTTACATATTTACATACTCTGTGGGAACAATTAATTAATTAAACTTAATGTTAATTAAACAGAATGTTATTCTCGTGAAAAAATATGATTCATTTACAAAATGCATTGTTTTAATAAGTATAATAAAAGAGAGAAAGAGAGAGTAACAGTAGATGTCTTGAGGTTTGTGGTATTGAGGAACAAACCTCAAGACATCTACTGATCGATTGCCCAGCATTTCAAGATTATAGAATGAAGAATGAACTAGTTGTTTGTGAACTTAACGATTTGATTTCCGATAAAAAATCATATTTAAAGTTCAATTCATTTTGTAAATACATTCTAAACTTTCTACAAAAATCTGGATCTCTAATGTTTTAATGCGTTGAATAATGTAAATAACTTATGTAAATAAACTTTTCTCCTTGTTTGGCGCAAGTATCCCTTGCGGGATATAGCGCTTTGGAAATAAAATAATTGTAATTATAACCCCTTTTACCAACACACGAATTATCCAGGAATAAGTTTATTGTAAAACGAAAATTAAAATTATACCGCGAATGTTTCTTTTAAAAATCGAAATTTATTTTCAAAGAGAAATAGCGACATTTCTAACTTTGAGGATGAGGTATGGAAAGTTTTTAAAAGAAACATTCGCGGTATAATTTTAATTTTCGTTTTACAATCATCAGCCGCGTTATATTGTATTTTAATAAGTTTATTTTACAAGTATATTTAATCTCTCTCTCTTTAGCTCTTTCGGGCTATGAAAGAGGTCCTTCTACAGGGGGTAGAACTGTATTAAAATTAAACTTGAAATAATAAACTTTTTTTTTTTTTAACTTTGTTTGAAATTTTATTTATGTGACTGCAGACGCTGAGAGAGGGACCACCAACACTCCGAGTTAATTTCAAACAATTAAGTCAATTTTTAAATATAGAGTTTTCTCCTGTAAAACAGTATTCTTTGAGACCGAAAGCTAGAGCTATTAAATACACTGATGGACAAAACTTAAGGAAGTGGATAGTCTCTGATGCCGCCGTCTTCTATTTTTTTTTTTTTTGAAGGAGACAGGAGGTTATTCACACTTGGTTATCTAGTGTGTCTTCAATAAAGATCACTGCAATATCTTTCAGAGTTATTGTCAGAATCCCGATATACATGGTAAAAGGTCTAAAGAGACAAAGGTCGCCTCTCCCTTCAAAATAGACGTCAAAACCAGACGTTATCTATGGTAAAAGGTACAACTTCCTTAAGTTTTGTCCATGAGTGTACATATGCGGAATCATAAAATAAACGTGTATACCACTAGTAGTTGGTGATCTAAGGATACGCTCCAGGAGCCTGAGTCACCTTTATGTTGCTACTACTACTTATAACTTGTAAAAATAATTGACACATTTTGCATTCTATAGATTTAATGAATAAATTATTTTTACTTAAACTTTTGGAATACTTATCTTCTCTACCGTGACACTTAGTGGAGATTAAACTGTATTATCCCTACATCGCCCAAGCCGTCAGAAGAAGCCGTAGAATCCAAGGACTAGAGCCTTTAGAAGAAAAATTGAAGACACTAGTTATAATTGTATTTTCCAATTTTAAAGTCCGCTCTATCTATCTAGAGATTCAAGCATTAGTACAAAGAAAGAACCCATGTCTCTACATGGTCCATAGAAAGACTACGACGAAGTACAGTTTGAGATTGTCACCAAGGACACTAGGATGATGATGATGATTCCTACGTGCAATCACCCAGACAATTGGATAGCTGCTAGCCTGGACCAATAGAATCCCTCGATTATTCCTCAGGTTGATGATTGGTCGGTAATTTGACACCCAAGGTTAATACTGTGCTGTGATTGGTAGATATTACTATTTTCAATTTACTTTTTATACTTAGTGGAACATACTTGTGAGATTGGAGAAGTATATGTGTGTGTGCGACTAGGGGGTAGATTGGATGATTATTGTTTGGGTGATTATAAGTACGATCAATATTCGTTTTGATGCACATTGGATTTAAGACCAAATATATAAACAAGTCTGGTATATGATACCGAATAGAACTTAAGATCAACTATGTGAACAAAGTCTGGTGTATGATTCTGAAAATGATTTAGACCTAAAACGAATTTAAGACCAAATATATAATCAAGTTTGGTGTATGATACCGAAAAGTATTTAAGAATAAAACGGATTTAAGACCAAATTTTCTGGTTCCCTAGCCGAGAACCGGCTGTATTATTTAAACATAACCTACACACAATCGCATATAGAAAGGTAATTATTGAAATTCTCAGTGAAAGGACCAACTGGACACCAAGACAACCAAGTCTTACCACCAGACTATGGCAAAAATAGATCTTTTTGTTGGACCTTGGTTGAGGAAGAACACCAGTCTTAGGGGAGACTGAATTACCTGAGATAAATAGAGATTATCACTAGAATATACACTCATGGACAAAACTTAAGGAAGTTGTACCTTTCAGCATGTACAGTAGAACCTCCCTGTAAAGGACATCTAATTGTAGAGCCAAAGTGTCCTTTAGGGAGAGGCGTCCTCTTACCGGAGAGTTGCTAAATTGTAAAAATGGTAATTTTGCAAATGAAAACTGTCCTTTGTGGAGAGGTGTCGGCTAAAGGGAGGTTCTACAATATATCGGGATTAAGACAATAACTCTGAAAGATATTACAGTGATCTTTATTGAAGACATAACATTTCTGTTTTCCCTTTACGATATTGTTGAATTTCAGCGTCTCGACTATATCGAGGTAATGTTTTAGTAAATCATAAATTCCATCTCTTTAATTTACTCCTCACCTTAGAGGAAAAGTCAAATTTGCTGGGATTTGAAAAACAAGATATAGAACAAACCTAATTCGTATTTTTTTACCACACAAAATAGGAACTTCTTCATTTAAAAATGTATTAAGAAAATTAATTTGAGTTTACATCACCTCTGTAAAGAACGTTATGGTGATGATGAAAAATATGCCACAACACCAGTTTAGGAAAATACAGAGAAAAGTCAACCTTTATACTTTGTTTTATTGTGTTTCAAAGGGAGAGGTGCTCTTTCGGTACATGAATACCATATCCTTCCGTAACTTCATATTGATTTCGTATTTTGTGCTCTAGCAACAGTTCGTCAGTAGATATTAGCTAGATTGGTTACACACTCTAATATTACAGAGTTCTTTAAACTAATGCTACTTGTTTGCATGTTCGGTTGCAGTAAAGCGTAAATCCAGTAGTCTCGTATAGAGGCTTGTTACAAGAGATATGCAATTGAGGACAGCTCTCTGGATGCAAATTATTGCTGGAGCTCCGGATAAATGGCCGCGAGATAGGAAACTAGTTCAGATCAAGGTCTGCCATCGAGTGGCCTTCGTCGGTGGGTGAAAGTGTGTGGACACGACGTCTCTATGTTGGTCGGTAGTGGAGGTAGTAAAAGTGTGCGGATACGACGTCTCTATGTTGGTCGGTAGTGGAGGTAGTGAGAGTGTGTGGACACGACGTCTCTATGTTGGTCGGTAGTGGAGGTAGTGAGAGTGTGTGGACACGACGTCTCTATGTTGGTCGGTAGTGGAGGTAGTGAGAGTGTGCGGATACGACGTCTCTATGTTGGTCGGTAGTGGAGGTAGTGAGAGTGTGTGGACACGACGTCTCTATGTTGGTCGGTAGTGGAGGTAGTGAGAGTGTGTGGACACGACGTCTCTATGTTGGTCGGTAGTGGAGGTAGTGAGAGTGTGTGGACACGACGTCTCTATGTTGGTCGGTAGTGGAGGTGGTGAGAGTGTGTGGACACGACGTCTCTATGTTGGTCGGTAGTGGAGGTGGTGAGAGTGTGTGGACACGACGTCTCTATGTTGGTCGGTAGTGGAGGTGGTGAGAGTGTGTGGACACGACGTCTCTATGTTGGTCGGTAGTGGAGGTGGTGAGAGTGTGTGGACACGACGTCTCTATGTTGGTCGGTAGTGGAGGGTAGTGAGAGTGTGTGGACACGACGTCTCTATGTTGGTCGGTAGTGGAGGTGGTGAGAGTGTGTGGACACGACGTCTCTATGTTGGTCGGTAGTGGAGGTGGTGAGAGTGTGTGGACACGACGTCTCTATGTTGGTCGGTAGTGGAGGTGGTGAGAGTGTGTGGACACGACGTCTCTATGTTGGTCGGTAGTGGGAGGTAGTGAGAGTGTGTGGACACGACGTCTCTATGTTGGTCGGTAGTGGAGGTAGTGAGAGTGTGTGGACACGACGTCTCTATGTTGGCAGGTAGTGGAGGTAGTGAGAGTGTGTGGACACGACGTCTCTATGTTGGTCGGTAGTGGAGGTAGTGAGAGTGTGTGGACACGACGTCTCTATGTTGGTCGGTAGTGGAGGTAGTGAGAGTGGTGTGGACACGACGTCTCTATGTTGGTCGGTAGTGGAGGTAGTGAGAGTGTGTGGACACGACGTCTCTATGTTGGCAGGTAGTGGAGGTAGTGAGAGTGTGTGGACACGACGTCTCTATGTTGGTCGGTAGTGGAGGTAGTGAGAGTGTGTGGACACGACGTCTCTATGTTGGTCGTAGTGGAGGTAGTGAGAGTGTGTGGACACGACGTCTCTATGTTGGTCGGTAGTGGAGGTAGTGAGAGTGTGTGGACACGACGTCTCTATGTTGGTCGGTAGTGGAGGTAGTGAGAGTGTGCGGATACGACGTCTCTATGTTGGTCGGTAGTGGAGGTAGTGAGAGTGTGTGGACACGACGTCTCTATGTTGGTCGGTAGTGGAGGTAGTGAGAGTGTGCGGATACGACGTCTCTATGTTGGTCGGTAGTGGAGGTAGTGAGAGTGTGCGGATACGACGTCTCTATGTTGGTCGGTAGTGGAGGTAGTGAGAGTGTGCGGACACGACGTGCCTATGTTGGTCGGTAGTGGAGGTAGTGAGAGTGTGTGGACACGACGTCTCTATGTTGGTCGGTAGTGGAGGTAGTGAGAGTGTGCGGATACGACGTCTCTATGTTGGTCGGTAGTGGAGGTAGTGAGAGTGTGCGGACACGACGTCTCTATGTTGGTCGGTAGTGGAGGTAGTGAGAGTGTGTGGACACGACGTCTCTATGTTGATCGGTAGTGGAGGTAGTGAGAGTGTGTGGACACGACGTGTCTATGTTGGTCGGTAGTGGAGGTAGTGAGAGTGTGTGGACACGACGTCTCTATGTTGGTCGGTAGTGGAGGTAGTGAGAGTGTGTGGACACGACGTCTCTATGTTGGTCGGTAGTGGAGGTAGTGAGAGTGTGTGGACACGACGTGTCTATGTTGGTCGGTAGTGGAGGTAGTGAGAGTGTGTGGACACGACGTCTCTATGTTGGTCGGTAGTGGAGGTAGTGAGAGTGTGTGGACACGACGTGTCTATGTTGGTCGGTAGTGGAGGTAGTGAGAGTGTGTGGACACGACGTCTCTATGTTGGGTCGGTAGTGGAGGTAGTGAGAGTGTGTGGACACGACGTCTCTATGTTGGTCGGTAGTGGAGGTAGTGAGAGTGTGTGGACACGACGTGTCTATGTTGGTCGGTAGTGGAGGTAGTGAGAGTGTGTGGACACGACGTCTCTATGTTGGTCGGTAGTGGAGGTAGTGAGAGTGTGTGGACACGACGTCTCTATGTTGGTCGGTAGTGGAGGTAGTGAGAGTGTGTGGACACGACGTCTCTATGTTGGCAGGTAGTGGAGGTAGTGAGAGTGTGTGGACACGACGTCTCTATGTTGGTCGGTAGTGGAGGTGGTGAGAGTGTGTGGACACGACGTTTCTATGTTGGTCGGTAGTGGAGGTAGTGAGAGTGTGTGGACACGACGTTTCAATGTTGGTCGGTAGTGGAGGTAGTGAGAGTGTGTGGACACGACGTCTCTATGTTGGTCGGTAGTGGAGGTAGTGAGAGTGTGTGGACACGACGTCTCTATGTTGGTCGGTAGTGGAGGTAGTGAGAGTGTGTGGACACGACGTGTCTATGTTGGTCGGTAGTGGAGGTAGTGAGAGTGTGTGGACACGACGTCTCTATGTTGGTCGGTAGTGGAGGTAGTGAGAGTGTGTGGACACGACGTCTCTATGTTGGCAGGTAGTGGAGGTAGTGAGAGTGTGTGGACACGACGTCTCTATGTTGGCAGGTAGTGGAGGTAGTGAGAGTGTGTGGACACGACGTCTCTATGTTGGTCGGTAGTGGAGGTAGTGAGAGTGTGTGGACACGACGTCTCTATGTTGGTCGGTAGTGGAGGTGGTGAGAGTGTGTGGACACGACGTCTCTATGTTGGTCGGTAGTGGAGGTAGTGAGAGTGTGTGGACACGACGTCTCTATGTTGGTCGGTAGTGGAGGTAGTGAGAGTGTGTGGACACGACGTCTCTATGTTGGTCGGTAGTGGAGGTGGTGAGAGTGTGTGGACACGACGTCTCTATGTTGGTCGGTAGTGGAGGTAGTGAGAGTGTGTGGACACGACGTCTCTATGTTGGTCGGTAGTGGAGGTGGTGAGAGTGTGTGGACACGACGTCTCTATGTTGGTCGGTAGTGGAGGTAGTGAGAGTGTGTGGACACGACGTCTCTATGTTGGTCGGTAGTGGAGGTGGTGAGAGTGTGTGGACACGACGTCTCTATGTTGGTCGGTAGTGGAGGTAGTGAGAGTGTGTGGACACGACGTCTCTATGTTGGTCGGTAGTGGAGGTAGTGAGAGTGTGTGGACACGACGTCTCTATGTTGGTCGGTAGTGGAGGTAGTGAGAGTGTGTGGACACGACGTCTCTATGTTGGTCGGTAGTGGAGGTGGTGAGAGTGTGTGGACACGACGTCTCTATGTTGGTCGGTAGTGGAGGTGGTGAGAGTGTGTGGACACGACGTCTCTATGTTGGTCGGTAGTGGAGGTAGTGAGAGTGTGTGGACACGACGTCTCTATGTTGGTCGGTAGTGGAGGTAGTGAGAGTGTGTGGACACGACGTCTCTATGTTGGTCGGTAGTGGAGGTAGTGAGAGTGTGTGGACACGACGTCTCTATGTTGGTCGGTAGTGGAGGTAGTGAGAGTGTGCGGACACGACGTGCCTATGTTGGTCGGTAGTGGAGGTAGTGAGAGTGTGTGGACACGACGTCTCTATGTTGGTCGGTAGTGGAGGTAGTGAGAGTGTGCGGATACGACGTCTCTATGTTGGTCGGTAGTGGAGGTAGTGAGAGTGTGCGGACACGACGTCTCTATGTTGGTCGGTAGTGGAGGTAGTGAGAGTGTGTGGACACGACGTCTCTATGTTGATCGTAGTGGAGGTAGTGAGAGTGTGTGGACACGACGTGTCTATGTTGGTCGGTAGTGGAGGTAGTGAGAGTGTGTGGACACGACGTCTCTATGTTGGTCGGTAGTGGAGGTAGTGAGAGTGTGTGGACACGACGTCTCTATGTTGGTCGGTAGTGGAGGTAGTGAGAGTGTGTGGACACGACGTGTCTATGTTGGTCGGTAGTGGAGGTAGTGAGAGTGTGTGGACACGACGTCTCTATGTTGGTCGGTAGTGGAGGTAGTGAGAGTGTGTGGACACGACGTCTCTATGTTGGTCGGTAGTGGAGGTAGTGAGAGTGTGTGGACACGACGTCTCTATGTTGGCAGGTAGTGGAGGTAGTGAGAGTGTGTGGACACGACGTCTCTATGTTGGTCGGTAGTGGAGGTGGTGAGAGTGTGTGGACACGACGTTTCTATGTTGGTCGGTAGTGGAGGTAGTGAGAGTGTGTGGACACGACGTTTCAATGTTGGTCGGTAGTGGAGGTAGTGAGAGTGTGTGGACACGACGTCTCTATGTTGGTCGGTAGTGGAGGTAGTGAGAGTGTGTGGACACGACGTCTCTATGTTGGTCGGTAGTGGAGGTAGTGAGAGTGTGTGGACACGACGTGTCTATGTTGGTCGGTAGTGGAGGTAGTGAGAGTGTGTGGACACGACGTCTCTATGTTGGTCGGTAGTGGAGGTAGTGAGAGTGTGTGGACACGACGTCTCTATGTTGGCAGGTAGTGGAGGTAGTGAGAGTGTGTGGACACGACGTCTCTATGTTGGCAGGTAGTGGAGGGTAGTGAGAGTGTGTGGACACGACGTCTCTATGTTGGTCGGTAGTGGAGGGTAGTGAGAGTGTGTGGACCCCCGTCTCTATGTTGGTCGGTAGTGGAGGTGGTGAGAGTGTGTGGACACGACGTCTCTATGTTGGTCGGTAGTGGAGGTAGTGAGAGTGTGTGGACACGACGTCTCTATGTTGGTCGGTAGTGGAGGTAGTGAGAGTGTGTGGACACGACGTCTCTATGTTGGTCGGTAGTGGAGGTGGTGAGAGTGTGTGGACACGACGTCTCTATGTTGGTCGGTAGTGGAGGTAGTGAGAGTGTGTGGACACGACGTCTCTATGTTGGTCGGTAGTGGAGGTGGTGAGAGTGTGTGGACACGACGTCTCTATGTTGGTCGGTAGTGGAGGTAGTGAGAGTGTGTGGACACGACGTCTCTATGTTGGTCGGTAGTGGAGGTGGTGAGAGTGTGTGGACACGACGTCTCTATGTTGGTCGGTAGTGGAGGTAGTGAGAGTGTGTGGACACGACGTCTCTATGTTGGTCGGTAGTGGAGGTAGTGAGAGTGTGTGGACACGACGTCTCTATGTTGGTCGGTAGTGGAGGTAGTGAGAGTGTGTGGACACGACGTCTCTATGTTGGTCGGTAGTGGAGGTGGTGAGAGTGTGTGGACACGACGTCTCTATGTTGGTCGGTAGTGGAGGTAGTGAGAGTGTGTGGACACGACGTCTCTATGTTGGTCGGTAGTGGAGGTAGTGAGAGTGTGTGGACACGACGTCTCTATGTTGGTCGGTAGTGGAGGTAGTGAGAGTGTGTGGACACGACGTCTCTATGTTGGTCGGTAGTGGAGGTGGTGAGAGTGTGTGGACACGACGTCTCTATGTTGGTCGGTAGTGGAGGTAGTGAGAGTGTGTGGACACGACGTGTCTATGTTGGTCGGTAGTGGAGGTGGTGAGAGTGTGTGGACACGACGTCTCTATGTTGGTCGGTAGTGGAGGTGGTGAGAGTGTGTGGACACGACGTCTCTATGTTGGTCGGTAGTGGAGGTAGTGAGAGTGTGTGGACACGACGTCTCTATGTTGGTCGGTAGTGGAGGTAGTGAGAGTGTGTGGACACGACGTCTCTATGTTGGTCGGTAGTGGAGGTAGTGAGAGTGTGTGGACGCGACGTCTCTATGTTGATCGGTAGTGGAGGTAGTGAGAGTGTGTGGACACGACGTCTCTATGTTGGTCGGTAGTGGATAGTCGTACTACTTATGCAGCGAAAGTCCAACTTATGAGATCTCCCCACACAGCAGGTTTTTCCATTTTTACTCGTAACATCTACAGAGCTCTATCAATACCAATGTTTGTCAAGTAGAACAGATAGCTGTTAGTAACACCATGGAGAGGGTGAAGGAATCCTTGGAAGTATTCCTCAACCTTGGACTGCATTGGGGAACTGTCATACCCAACATGGGGTACGTAGGAAGCCCATGACTCACCTCGTAGGATAACTATGAGATAAACAACCTACTTTAAACTCCCTTAAAAAACTCTACCAAATCTAACCCAACCATAAATCACGTCCCTGACACACTGTCATATTTGTCCGACTTAGGTGGCAGGTTTACGTGGGTCAACAACACGGTAGCTGGAGGTGCAGATATGGAAGGACACTATTTCATTAAAGTAAAACCACAAGTTTTCCTCTTTAGATAATCATACGCAAAACAATCACAAACACACCAAATTCAAGCATATATACACAAAACATTCAACATAAACACACACAGCATAATATACACAAAACACACGCAAAATAAGCAAAAAAATATACAAACAACACATACTAAAGGCACAACATATACAAAACATTTGACACACACCAAACGGACAACAAAAGGCCCAATACACCCTCAAAACATTCAACGTACTTGAAGCACATAGCCCACAATGTAGATGAAAAGTCTAAAAACTTTTAAAATTCATACAAGTAATATATAAATAAGTTTGTTCTGAAAATAGAGCAATCCATATTTAAATCATTATTAAATAATAAGGCATATATTGGATTGAATAAAATATTTATTTTCCAATAATGTATTGATAAAGGTTGGCGTTCAGCCAGTCGAAATATTAGCAAATAAATATTTTATTCAATCCAATATATGCCTTTTTATTATCTAATGATTTAAATATGGATTGCTCTATTATCAGAGAGAACAAACTCATTTATATATTACTTGTATGAAATTTTAAAATTTTTAGACTCTATATCTACATTGTGGGTTATGTGTTTCATTCCTACCATATTTTTCTACTGTGTTAGATTTATTATTAAATATTTTAAATAGTTCATATATCTAGATTGGATTAGGTGTCATACCGAATCATGTCCATAGTGTACACAGGTTGTTTACACAACACTACGTTCTAGGTATCTCTTGTTGTCATTGTTGTCGTGTCCAAAGAAGAGCCTCAGATGTCTCCATACATCTCTATCACAGCAGCAGCAATGTCCACTATCTTGGGTGTGTAAAGCTGCTGCTCTGGGTCTATGTCAATTTTCTGAAAGGCTGCGGCCATTGCTGGGCATGAGAATATGTGAGTAGGTGTTAGTCAGGTATCTCTTAACAGAGGATATTGTGATTTGTAGGCAAACGTTTTCGTCGTGTATAGGCGACTACTATCAAAATAAAATTGAATTAGAGAATTTTTGTCTTAAATCTAATTGATTTTCTTATCCAAAATCTAATATTTATAATTTCTTTGTTAAAAAAATGTATCTTTGCAAATAAGATATTCTATATAAAATAGCTAACCATTCTGTATGCAACAAAGTTTACATATTACATTATAAACATAAAGATGGAAAGCTTTTGACTATTGGCGAAAGTCGGTGGACGAGTGGTTAAAACCCTCGATTCCCGACAGATATGAATCGGGATCGAATCCTGTATTGGACACTTTTTTGACACCTCTTCTACGGGCCTGTTTACAGGAAAAAAATAGTAATTGAAAAAAAAAAATCGATATTCACAAGTCATCTTTGCGCAGGGGCCATGCTAATCATCCCTGTATCGTTTCAATTTTAGTATATGTAGCGCCGAACAAGCGTGTACTGTATTCCTAAGTCTATTTCTATAATGTAATATATTTTGATGATGCATTAGCGCGCCATCTGTTATCAAAATTCGAAACTATTATAGACGCGTATGATTCTTTTTAAAAATAAATAATTTCTAATGTCCTTACTGCAATGGAAAAAATAATGGGAGGGCCTGGTTCATTAGTGGTGAAACCCTCCATGGTAGATTAAACTGGCGAAACCGCTGGGAGAGTTCACCACTGATGAGCCAGGCCCTCCCATTAATTTTTCCATTGCAGTAAAAACAGCAGAATAGTTTCGAATAATGTAATATATAGAAACTTTGTTGCACAGAGTAGTGAAGTAGTAATAAACGTATTTGGGGCAATCGTCAAATTTCGGTTTTTAACTATGATTTGGTTTTGAATTGTGTAAATGTGGTGTGGAAGGAAGTTTGTGTCTCCGAGCTGTCTCCCCGGCAGATTGATGGAGAGCCATTAGAGACATGTGACCGTGAGTTGAGAAAGAAAGCTTTCTAGGTCACCCTGAAACCTCCACCTGAATATTAACTATCTCCCTTTACTTACTTAACCAATATATATATATATCGTTAATTAGATCTCAAGTACATATAGGGTATAAGAAGGCTATGATAATCATGGTAGGTAGTTGTTTGAAATGGTTTATATTGTCAACACGTGTTGTTCTTCAAAGTACTGAGAAAGTGTGAGAAATGACTTACCATTAAGTACTATCTTCTAGAAAGGAAAACCATCACCTGGCTACATAGCGGAGAGTGACAATTTTGGCAAATAAAAACAGTTTATTGTCATCTAGTCAACAGTAGGGAGAAGGTTTACAGCCATTTTTAGAATAGGGAGAAATATATACAACAGACGGAGGGACGTCTGGATTTCATCAGGAGCTTAAAGCCGCCTTGAGTTCGGACAGGCCGTTGCGGATACATGGCGGAGAGTGGACAACGCCCTAGAGAGACGAAGCCAGAAGGGAAAGAAGTCTCCAACTCCATCCTAATATGGAAGATGACACTCACTTGTCCTTGAGATTCGAAAGGGCTTCTATAGGTGGATGAACATACTTTTGAGTCAACAGCATATGGATGCGGAAACAAGTGGAAGACCGTCACGACATTGCCTTTCCCATGAAAATCCTCAATGAATGGACCAGGGCAAAATGTCTTATATTCTATAGAAATAGATCAATTGTCTCTGGGGAAAGACTGATTGAGGAGGTACATCAGTCTTATTTACCTGAGGTTATAATAACACATGTCTACACATGTAAAATATATACACTCATGGACAAAACTTAAGGAAGTTGTACCTTATAACATGTATATCGGGAGTTAGACAATAGCTCTGAATGATATTTGATACACAGTGAGTTTATTGAAGACATACAATATAACCAAGTGTTATCTTAATTATAATAGTTACTAAATTACAAAACTATTTTAGAGGCGTAATATTCTTTTTAAAATAAAACAATTTCTACTGTCCTTACTGCAATGGAAAAATTAAAGGGAGGGCCTGGCTCATCAGTGGTGAACCCTCCCAGCGGTTTCGCCAGTTTAATCTACCATACCGCTGTTATATTGCATTTTTGGAACTTCTAAAATACCCATTCCAAGAGTCTTACAACAGTCAACTATAAAAGGAAGTTCCAAAAATGCAATATAACAGCGGTATGGTAGATTAAACTGGCGAAACCGCTGGGAGGGTTCACCACTGATGAGCCAGGCCCTCCCTTTAATTTTTCCATTGCAGTAAGGACAGTAGAAATTGTTTTATTTTAAAAAGAATATTACGCCTCTAAAATAGTTTTGTAATTTGATAACAGATGGCGCGCTAGTGCATCGTAACATAATAGTTACTGGAAATTAAACTGGTAAAACCGCTTTGAGGGTTCGCCACTAATAAACCCTTTTTACCCGTTAAATTTCTATCAGGTTGTGGTAAAGCCTATAGAAATCTATATATTTTATTTGAAATACTAGCGTTAAAATTTGTCAAAATTTTCACCTATTCCATACTATTGTCAAAAATATTTAAGATCTATATCTTATATCGTTCCTAGCCACTTCATCAGCTCAAACACATGTTTGGTAAATTGGACCGATTCTATAACCCCTCTTGTAGGATGTTATGATATCGAAGCCGTCCCTGTACTGATGAGGGACAAAACCCGAAACCACAGGTTGGAATTTTGTCTGAATTTTTTGCCAAAACTGTTGTTGTAACTCATTATTTATCATTACTATTAAAGGTTTCTACTAGGGGGGGTTGGTGGAAGGCTGGTTAAACCGTTTGGTTTTCGACCACTACGACCCCGGGTTCGATTCCCGCATTGGACACTTTTTTTTCTGATTAAAAAAAAAAAGTGCTCCAATCGCCACCGATTCTTGCAAAAGTCAAACCCCACCAGCGAGTTCAAGTAACCAAACGGGGCTCTAGCACATTTGTACGTGCAAAGTCGAACTGCTTTTCACACGTGTAGACATGTGGTGCGCTTACAGTAAAAGCAGTCGCTTAACTACCCACCATGATTATCATGGCCTGTACCACGTGTACTAGGGATAAGTTAAAAATAAAAAGGTTTTTACTAGGGTGATGGACACTGCCATCGTTCTGATGCACAATTAAAGGGAGAGGTGCCTTTTTTGTATATATAAATCTATGGAAGCAATTATCAGTTTGCCAAAGTTGGTGTTGTGGCTTTGTCACCGACCCGATGCCGCTAGTTGCGGCGACGGTCAATAGATGGCGTCAGATTCTGACGTTTATTTTGACGGGAGAGGCGACCATTGCTTCCATGGATTAATTTCCTCCCGGCAAATTTTCCATCTATATAAATCTATGTAAACATTTTCCATATAGCTATCTGAATCTAAAGAGGTAAGTATGGTTCTGTAAAAAGCTACTGCGGTGTGTAGGCAGTTACACGTGGACTAGACGCTGTGTCATGCTCTAGCAGAATCAAGCCAAGAAACCAGCAACCGTTAAATTTGCTGTTGGCGACTTGTTGTGAGACAAAGTTTTGTACTAAAAATACGGAATTGTCTCCGAGTTATTTTCTATTATAAAGATTTTTTTACTATATCGGTAAAGCGACAAGTTACACGAATATAACTATACCATTTCCGAATTATAATCATTATTATTTCTTTCTTTTTAAAAAACTATGTAGGCAGCGATTAGTGACACCAGTCATGTCTATAGGAAATGTTCAGGGGATAGAGAACCCAGGGTAGTTGGCGATATTTCAAACCTCCTGGAAGCTGGGTTAACTAAAGAATAAGGATAATAATTTTTATACTGAAGAGGGGAGGCATTGAAGCAATTTTTTTCTTCAGAAAAAAATTTTCCAATGCGGGTTTCGATCCCGGTTCGTAGCTGTCAAAAACCGACATTTTATACCACTCTCTTCCAACAACCTCTATAATAATAAATTGATATCGCCCTCTTTTTATTTTTTATTTTTTGAAGGAGACAGAGGCTGTTCATACTTGGTTATCTCATGTGTCTTCAATAAAGGTTACTGTAA
>CP092868.1:7871089-7891523 GCA_030710605.1 Cordylochernes scorpioides | reverse complement strand
GACTACTATCAAAATAAAATTGAATTAGAGAATTTTGGTCTCAAATCTAATTGATTTTCTTATTCAAAATCTAATATGAATAATGTCTTTGTTAAAAAATGTATCTTGGCAAATTAGACATTCTATATAAAATAGTTAACCATTCTGTATGCAACAAAGTTTACATATTACATTATAAACAGAAAGATGGCAAACCTTTTGATTACACAGGTCTACAAAACTCAAAAAGGTTGTACCTTATAGCATATATATATCGGGATTCAGAAAAAAACTCTGAGAGATATTAGATGCACAGTGATAAATATCCCTGTGCATCAAATATCTCTCAGAGTTTTTTTTCTGAATCCCGATATATATATGCTATAAGGTACAACTACTTTGAGTTTTGTAGACCTGTGTTATTGACACCTCTTCTACGGGCCTGTTTACAGGGAAAAAAATAGTAATTGAAAAAATCGATATTCACAAGTCATCCTTGCGCAGGGGCCATGCTAATCTTCTCTGTATCGTGTCAATTCTAGTATATGTACCGCAGCATGTACTGTATTCCTAAGTCTATTTTAATAATGTAATATATTATGATGCATTAGCGCGCCATCTGTTATCAAAATTCGAAACTATTATAGACGCGTATGATTCTTTTTGAAAATAAAGAATTTCTACTGTCCTTACTGCAATGGAAAAATGAATGGGAGGGCCTGGCTCATTAGTGGTGAAACCCTCCATGGTAGATTAAACTGGCGAAACCGCTGGGAAGGTTCACCAATGATGAGCCAGGTCCTCCTATTAATTTTTCCATTGCAGTAAGGACAGCAGAATGGTTTCGAATAATGTAATATATAGAAACTTTGTTACACATAGTAGTGAAGTAGTAATAAACGTATTTGGGACAATCGTCAAATTTCGATTTTTAACTATGATTTGGTTTTGAATCGTGTAAATGTGCTGTGGAAGGAAGGTTGTGTCTCCGAGCTGTCTCCACAGCAGATTGATGGAGAGCCATTAGAGACATGTGACCGTGAGTTGAGAAAGAAAGCTTTCTAGGTCACCCTGAAACCTCCACCTGAATATTAACTATCTCCCTTTACTAACTTAACCAGTATATATATATATCGTTAATTAGATCTCAAGTACATATATGGTACAGAAGGCTATGATAATCATGGTAGGTAGTGGTTCGAGATGATTTATATTGTTAATATAACACGTGTTGTTCTTCAAAGTACTGAGGAAGTGTGAGAAATGACTTACCATTAGGTACTATCTTCTAGGAAGGAAAACAATCACCTGGCTACATAGCGGAGAGTGACAATTTTGACAATTAAAAATGGTTTATTGTCATCTAGTCAACAGTAGGGAGAAGGTTTACAGCCATTTTTAAAA
Organism: Cordylochernes scorpioides; assembly: GCA_030710605.1. Classification (NCBI taxonomy): domain Eukaryota; kingdom Metazoa; phylum Arthropoda; class Arachnida; order Pseudoscorpiones; family Chernetidae; genus Cordylochernes; species Cordylochernes scorpioides. The sequence continues at coordinate 7,890,140 of CP092868.1, read as the reverse complement.
TAGGGAGAAATGTATACAACAGACGGAGGGACGTCTGGATTTCATCGGGAGCTTAAAGCCGCCTTGAGTTCGGACATGCCGTTGCGGATACATGGCGGAGAGTGGACAACGCCCAGAGAGACTAAGCCAGAAGGGAGACAAGTCTCCGACTCTCCATCCTAATATGGAAGATGACTCTCACTTGTCCTTGAGGTTCGAAAGGGTTTCTATAGGTGGATCAACCTACTTTTGAGTCAACAGCGTATGGATGCGGAAACAAGAGGAAGACCGTCATGGCATTGCCTTTCCCATGAAAATCCTCAATGAATGGACCAGGGCAAAATGTTTTATATTCTATAGAAATAGATTAATCATCTCTGGGGAAGACAGATTGAGAAGGTACACCAGTCTTATTTACCTGAGGATATAATAACACATGTCTACACATGTAAAATATATATACTCATGGACAAAACTTAAGGAAGTTGTACCTTATAACATGTATATATCGGGACAATAACTCTGAATGATATTTGATACATAATGAGCTTTATTAAAGACATACAAGATAACCAAGTGTTATCTTAATTATAATAGTTCCTGGAAATTAAACTGGTAAAACCGCTTGAGGGTTCACCAATAGTAAACTCTGTTTACCCGTTATATTTCTACATCGTTGTGGTAAAGGCTATAGAAATCTATAAATTTTATAAAAATACTAGCGTTAAAATTTGTCAAATTTTCACCTATTCCATACTATTGTCAGAAATGTTAAAAATCTATATCTTATATCGTTCCGTGTCACTTCATCAGCTCAAACACATGTTTGGTAAATTGGACCGATTCCATAACTTCTATCGTTGGATGTTATGAAATCGAAGCATTTCCTGTACTGATTAGGGACAAAACCCGAAACCACAGGTTGGAATTTTGTCTGAATTTTTGCCAAAACTGTTGTTATGACTCATTATTTATCATTACTATTAAAGGTTTTTACTAGGGGAGGGGGGGGGGGGGGGTTGGTGGAAGGCTGGTTAAAGCGTTTGGTTCAAGTAGCCAAACGGGGCTCTAGCACATTTGTAAGTGCAAAATCGAACTGCTTTTCACATGTGTAGACATGTGGTGCGCTTACAGTAAAAGCAGTCGCTAACTACCCACCATGATTATCATAGCCTGTACCACGTGTACTAGGGATAAGTTAAAAATAAAAAGGTTTTTACTAAAGTGATGCACACTGCCATCGTTCTGATGCACAATTAAAGGGAGAGGTGCCTCTTTTGGTATATATAAATCTATGTAAACATTTTCCATATAGCTAACACTATCTAAAGAGGTACGTATGGTTCTGTAAAATGGTTCTGCTACATGCGGTATGTAGGCAGTTACATGTGGACTAGACGCTGTGTCATGCTTTAGCAGAATCAAGCCAAGAAACCAGCAACCGTTAAATTTGCTGTTGGCGACTTGTTGTGAGACAAAGTTTTGTACTAAAAATACGGAAATGTCTCCGAGTTATTTTCTATTATAAAGATTTTATACTATATCGCTAAAGCGACAAGTTAAACGAATATAATTATACCACTTCCGAATTATAATCATTATTATTTTTTTCTTTTAAAAAATTATGTAGGCAGCGATTAGTGGCACCAGTCATGTCTATAGGAAATGTTCAGGGGATAGAGAACCCAGGGTAGTTGGCGATATTTCAAACCTTCTGGAAGCTGGGTTAACATAAAGAATAAGGATAATAATTGTTATACTGAAGAGGAGGGGGGGGGGGGGGCATTGAAGCAACCTTTTTCTTCAGAAAAAAAGTTTCCAATGCGGGTTTCGATCCCGGTTCGTAGCTGTCAAAAACCGACATTTTATACCACTCTCTTCCAACAACCTCTATAATAATAAATTGATATCGCCCTCTTTTTTTTTTTTTTGAAGGAGACAGAGGCTGTTCATACTTGGTTATCTCATGTGTCTTCAATAAAGGTCACTGTAATATATTTCAGAGTTATTGTCTGAATCCCGATATACATGCTGAAAGGTACAACTTCCTTACGTATTGTCTCTATGAGTGTAAATATAGGGAAGGAGGTTACATATAACAGATCAGAGGGACAACAAGATCTATGACCGGCAGGCCAGGAGGGTGAACTTCCCAACTTGGCTTGGAGTGTTGTTGCGGGTTTGATGGAGCGGTGTCCAAACCTTGGATTGCCACATCTCTACACGCCATCGCCCAGTAACTGTGTGTGTTGAACGTATTGGATGTATTTTGTGTTGCATGGTTGTAGGTGTTTTGTGTTGCATGGTTGTAGGTGTTTGTATTATATTGTTAGCGAAGTATTTATTATTTTACACTAGTATTAACAGAGTATAATTTTTTTATGTTTATATTTTTCTACTCTATAAACTTCCCTCATTCCTTTTGTTTATCCTTCATAGTTTGTTCTTGCCTAAAATAAAATTTCTCTCTCATGCTGAAGTTTGTCTTCCCTAATTTTCCACGTGACATTTTGGTGGAGATGCTGGGTAAGTTAGGGAAGACAAACTGAAGATCGCCGAGAAGAATTTGAAGTCATGGGTACTGTGATCTACATTTTTAGATACTGGCTCCAGGATTCCAGCGCCGTGTCAAAGCCAAGATTTCCCTCCAAAATGACGATATCCCTATAGACGATACGACGCAAAGCCGCTCTTCACGCCGCAAGAAAAAGGACGCAAAGGAACTAGGTACAAGTTCCAAGACTTCGATGGAATCCTTGGCAGAAGCACCTCAGATCCATGTCAGTATCTACAATAATTGCAAGCTGTGGGTCACAGTTCTCATAGGAAGGGAGCTATGTAGCGAAGTATTTTACAAGCATTTATTATTTTACACTAGTATTAACAGAGTATCATTTTTTATGTTTATATTTTACTACTCTGTAAACTTCCCTCATTCCTTATCTTTTGTTTATCCTTCATAGTTTGTTCTTGCCTTAAATAAATTGCTGTCTCATCCTGAAGTTTGTCTTCCCTAATTTTCCACAATGGCATTAGCCATTCCGGCAATATATTTCCATCGAAATATACTACAAACGAAAAATACTCCGAAACAAACTCAGCACGCTTTTGCGATAGTCACCCGTCCAAAAAGTTCATGTCGTAAAACCACATTAGGCTTACAATGCCTACACCTAATTCACTCATTGACAAAAATAAAAAAAGGTTTCATATTTTAAATATAAACTACTCCGCGTTTGCTTATCTACTTATATAATTGCCTTATTCTGAAGCTCACGGATAGAATGCGCGCCCATTGGCTGCCGCCGGCGAACACGTGTCCTCCCTGCCCCCTCTAGACAACCCTGTTATCAGCTGTGTGATACATACACCTGTCTATAGCGGCCATTCTAGACAACCCTGTTATCTGCAGTGTGTTACATCCACCTGTCTATACAGACCACCCTGTCTATAGCGGACACTTTAGGCAACCCTGTAATCAGCAGTGTGTTACATCCACCTGTCTATACAGACCACCCTGTATATAGCGGCCATTCTAGAAAACCCTGTTATCAGCTGTGTGATACATACACCTGTCTATAGCGGCCACTCTAGACAACCCTGTTATCAGCTGTGTGATACATCCATCTGTCTATACAGACCACCCTGCCTATAGCGGTCACCTTAGGCAACCCTGTTATCATTAGTGTGTTACATTCACCTGTCTATACAGACCACCCTGTCTATAGCGGACACTTTAGGCAACCCTGTAATCAGCAGTGTGTTACATCCACCTGTCTATACAGACCACCCTGTATATAGCGGCCATTCCAGAAAACCCTGTTATCAGCTGTGTGATACATACACCTGTCTATAGCGGCCACTCTAGACAACCCTGTTATCAGCTGTGTGATACATCCACCTGTCTATACAGACCACCCTGTCTATAGCGGCCACTCTGGGCAACCCTGTTATCAGCTGTGTGATACTTCCACCTGTCTATACAGACCACCCTGTCTATAGCGGTCACCTTAGGCAACCCTGTTATCAGCAGTGTGATACATACACCTGTCTATACAGACCACCCTGTCTATAGCGGCCACTCTAGACAACCCTGTTATCGGCTGTGTGATACATACACCTGTCTATACAGACCACCCTGTCTATAGCGGCCACTCTAGACAACCCTGTTATCGGTTGTGTGATACATACACCTGTCTATACAGACCACCCTGTCTATAGCGACCGCTCTAGACAACCCTGTTATCGGCTGTGTGATACATATACCTGTCTATAGCGACCGCCCAAGACAACGTTTTTAAAATATATTCGCACTCGGGTAAAACCCGGGCGTTGCCCGGGCCATTCGTCTAGTATAAAATAATGGTATAAAACTTAGGAAAGTTTTACCTTTTGGCATGTATATCGGGATTCAGACAATAACTCGGAAATATATTACAGTGATCTTTATTGAAGACACACGAGATAACCGAGTGTGAACAAAATTACCTGTCTCCTTCAAAATAAAAGCATACGACCGACGATATCAAATACTTTCCACCTAATTAAGATTTGTCCATGAGTATATATGCCGAATCATCAATATATAGTCAGTTAGCAATCAGGTTTACAGGGGAAATTCGATATAAAAGGGCTATTAATTCGGTTAGAGATCTAATTTGCATATTCCCGGGTCGGAACCTTTACAGTAACACCTTCCAGACGTAATTCCAAATGGCGGGAAAGTTCCATTCACATACATAAAACATTATAGAAATATATGCAAAACAAGAACATTCACAAATGTTTCTCCTCTATTTATATAGACATCGACATGAAGTCCAATAACAAAGGGAGTAAAAAAAAGTTTAATTTCGAAGTCAATAGTCCAATAAAAAGAAGTTGTCAGTGTGGCCAGACCGGTTACAACAGAGTAGTGGTAGGTCCCAAGTAGAGCGAGGCCAACTGACCGGAAGTATCACGTGAGCGGAAATGGCAATCTGACACTGACCCACGGGGGGTGGATGATTCAACCCCTGGTGTGATATCAGCTTCTCTCACAACATGGCACAGCATGGGTTAACATGGCACAGCATGGGTCAATATGACACAGCATGGCACAACTCGGCACAGCATGGCACAACTCGGCACAGCATGGGACAACTCGGCACAGCATGGCACAACTCGGCACAGCATGGCACAACCTGGCACAGCATGGCACAACTCGGCATAGCATGGCACAACTCGGCATAGCATGGCACAACTCGGCATAGCATGGCACAACTCGGCACAGCATGGCACAACTCGGCATAGCATGGCACAACTCGGCATAGCATGGCACAACTCGGCACAGCATGGCACAACTCGGCACAGCATGGGTCAATATGACACAGCATGGGACAACTCGGCACAGCATGGCACAACTCGGCATAGCATGGCACAACTCGGCACAACTCGGCATAGCATGGCACAACTCGGCACACCATGGCACAACTCGGCACAGCATGGCACAACTCGGCACAGCATGGGTCAATATGACACAGCATGGGACAACTTGGCACAGCATGGCACAACTCGGCACAGCATAGGTCTATATGGCACAGCATGGCACAACTCGGCACAGCATGGGTCAATATGGCACAGCATGGCACAGCTTGGCACAGCATGGCACAACCTGGCACAGCATGGCACAACTTGGCACAGCATGGCCCAACTTGGCACAGCTAGGCCCAACTTGGCACAGCATGGTACAACCTGACACAGCATGGCACAACCTGGCACAGCATGGCCCAACTTGGCACAGCATGGCACAACTCGGCACAGCATGGGTCAATATGGCACAGCTTGGCACAGCATGGCACAACCTGGCACAGCATGGCACAACTTGGCACAGCATGGCCCAACTTGGCACAGCAAGGCCCAACTTGGCACAGCATGGCACAACCTGGCACAGCATAGCACAACTCGGCACAGCATGGCACAACTCGGCACAAGGCGCAAGTTGGCATAGCATGGCACAACTTGGCACAGCATGGCATAACTCGGCACAGCATGGCACAGCCTGGCACAAGGCGCAAGTTGGCACAGCATGGCACATCTTGGTACAACATGGCACAACTTGGCACAGCATGGCACAACTCGGCATAGCATGGGTCAATATGACACAGCATGGGACAACTCGGCACAGCATGGCACAACTCGGCACAGCATGGCACAGCCTGGCACAAGGCGCAAGTTGGCATAGCATGGCACAACTTGGCACAGCATGGCATAACTCGGCACAGCATGGCACAGCCTGGCACAAGGCGCAAGTTGGCATAGCATGGCACAACTTGGCACAACATGGCATAACTCGGCACAGCATGGCACAGCCTGGCACAAGGCGCAAGTTGGCACAGCATGGCACAAATTGGCACAGCATGGCACAAAAAGCACAACTTGAGATTTAAGATGGGGTAAAACTTACAACCGAAAAGAAAATATAAAAATCATAGAATTTTAGTTTAAATAATTCTTCCATCGTACTGACAAAGAGAGGAAATATCAGAGACACATTTAGCAAGAGAGAACACCACTTTCAAGATTGATTGATGAGATATTTAAAAAACAGAATCAAAAACAACAACCCAAAGACATCCCACATCTAAAGAACAATAGCGTTACGATGAGTAAGTTCGGCATCGCCGTGGTAGCAAGCAGGGTCAGTTCTACCACGTGTTCATCCCAAGAATAGCTGAGGGACCGACCAGTCAAAAAGGAAGAAGCCTAGCTAAAGACCAAAGAAGAAGTCATCCCCCTCTGTTGTTGACTGTTGGATGTTACTTGCTCTCCATAATACACGAAGGCAAATAAACACCTGTCGAACAGAGATCCTTACCTATTCCACGTGTTTATTTGATCATCCTTGAATCGACGGTGACGTAACAATATCATTTCTTAAACTCGTTCAATAAGTTCAGGGATACTTGACAAAGTTATTATAAATTTACTCCATCATCTGTCCAAAGCTTTAAAAAATGAGTATCATTTGTTTGATTTCTTTCATTTATAGACCCTTTTATATTCCCATTTATATGTAATCGATTTATATATTGTATATAAACACTTTGTAGAACGAAGTTTGACAACTATACCGTAAATGTTTCTTTTGAACGAAAAATCCCTGGACACTTTATTTTTATGTTTAGCATTACTTTTCACAATTCATCCTATCATACTTCATCTCTAAGGTTATAAATAATCGTTATTTCTCCTTAAAATAAATTTCGATTTTTCGTTCAAAAGAAACATTTGCGGAATAGTTGTCAAACTCCGTTCTACAATCATAAGCCGTGTTATATTGTATTATACGAGGGCCATCCAATAAATAAGTTTCCCTATTTTTTTTTCTGCGAATGAAACGTTGTAAAAATTAGTTATTAGTGAAAGAAATGATCACTAGGATGCGTTGTAAGCGCGTGACCTTCAAAATCACGCTACTCGTACGCGCAAGTCCGTAGCGTTTCAGTTTCCATGGAGCTACCACTGGTTAACGTGTCCACTTGCGAACTCCGTTCTGTAATTCGTTTTTTTTCACGGCGAAAATGAAACTGCTGTCAATATTCATCGCAATTTAGTGTCAGTGTATGGTGAAGGATGTATGAGCATCCAAATGGTTCGCCGATGGCGTTCATGGTTCTTGGAAGGACGGCAAAACGTGCATGATGACGAGCGAAGCGGCAGGCCCGTTACTGCTACGGACAATGCAGCCGTTGCTGCTGTTCGGATGGGGTGGAAGCAAATCGCCGCGTCACCATTGACGAAATAATGATTCAACTGCCTCCTGGAATCGAAATTGGACGCTCTTCGATTGGAACAATCATGTCAGATGTTTTGAATTTTCGCAAAGTCTGCGCAAGATGGGTCCCGCGTTTGCTCTCGGAAATTCACAAGCAACAACGGATGGAGACAGCCCGAGCTTTCCTGGAAATGCATCGAAGAGATGGAGATCAACTGTTTTCCCGTATTGTCACTGGAGATGAAAGCTGGGTGCATCATTCAACTAGAAACAAAACGACAAAGCATGGTGTGGAAGAAGCCTGAGGAAAGTGCACCAAAAAAGGCGAAGGTCACAATCTCTGCAGGCAAAGTTATGGCTATCGTTTTTTGGGACTGTAAGGGTGTTTTATTGGTTGACTACCTGCCCCCAAACACTACGGTTAACGCTGCGAGGTACTGCGAAGTCCTCGCTAAACTCAGAGCTGCAATAAAACGGAAACGTCCTGGACTTTGTCTCGGAAAGTGTTACTCGCCCATGACAATGCTCGCCCTCACGCAGCTCGAACGACGCAAACGTTGCTGGAAAACTTCAAATGGGAAATTTTCACACATCCACCTTATTCTCCGGAACTTCCCCCAGGCGACTTCCATCTTTTTCCAGCACTCAAGTTGCACCTTGGAGGCATGCACTTTGCGATTGATGACGAAGTGCGGGCGGAGGCGAAACACTGGCTACGAAGACAGGACACGGCTTGGTACAACAGTGGTATCAAAAAATTGCTACAACGGTACCAAAAATGTTTGGACAGAAATGGTGATTATGTAGAGAAGTAGTCTATGAGTTGTATAATGAAAATAAAATAACTGCATAATTGTAAATAATGTTGTTTATTTGTTTAAAAATAGGGAAACTTATTTATTGGATGGCCCTCGTAATAAACACTTTGTGAAACTGAGGAAAATATCGACAAATTGAATCATATATATTGGAATTGAAGAGATCCTGATATAGAAGAGTGGAAAAGTGAAGAAGGAAAGTCATCGATACCAATCAATTACACTGATAACTCCCACAATAGACAATTGTCATCATCCTTGAAGGCAATCTTTCCCGGGGAATTTTCTATATAGACACTACTTCTTGTTAAACGTCTCTCTCTCCGTCTTCTATATTAAGAAAAAGGCATCTCCTTATCGTGCAACTGAAAGTTGCTGATGGCTTGCGCCATCTATCGGAATAAATATCAACTATTCTCGTTGATTTTTAATTATTCCAGAATTGGCCAAATACCCATTCTTGATTAATCAAGAAAAGTTAACCACGGACGCGTTTCGGGCTATTGGCCCTCATCAGCGTGGTGCAAGCTGTACCTCAACGACCAAAAAAATTGGTCATTAAGGCATCCTGAAAAATCATGAAACGGGTAGTTAAGGCCAGAATTGCGTGAGAACGCTACACAATGTGAACCTATATACCTACACTATATACCTATATAGTGAAAGTTTATATTAGATTTTATTTATTTATTACCAGTTGCAAATAAGACACGCTATATCCGATCTGGATAATTGCGCGTGAAACTATTTATAATAATTGTAGTAGAGTAGGTAACAGAATTATTAAAAAGAAAATAAACAATTAAGAGCATTAAATAAACATATACAATATATATATAAACAAATAATATAAAGAAAATAAAGTCTCCAGGGCTAAGTTTCTTGCTCAAATTTTTATTCTCTAGCTTTCAGACCTGTCAGTCCTTCCACAGGATTATACATCGTGATACTCCTGTGGAAGGACTGACAGGTCCGCAATCTAGAGAATAAAAATTTGAGCAAGAAACTTAGCCCTGGAGACTTTATTTTATTTATAATATTATAAATCAGGGAAGAGAACGTTTATATTAAACAAATAAGCAACAACATAAGCAGATAGAAGAAATCGCAAGGTAAGTTATTTACAGTATGTTAAGCAATGATGGAAGTTGATGAAGTTATCTGTTAGTATCGTGGAGAGAGAAAGTTGATCGAGCTAAAGTTTACATTAGATAGGCATCATTGTTGTTAAAATGATTTATACGAGGTGTGTTCAAAAAGTATCGCGACTTTTGTGTTTTTTCAAAAATTATTTATTTATTCATGAATACCTATTTTGTCCCCTTCAAAGTAATCCCCATGAGATATTATACACTTGTGCCAACGGTTTTTCCAATCTTCGAAGCACTTCAAAAAAACATTTTTTAAAATCTTTTTCAGCTCCTCCTTCGATGCCGTCTTTATCTCGTCAAGCGTAGCGTAACGTCGTCCTTTCATGGGCCTCTTTAGTTTAGGGAACAAGAAAAAGTCACAGGGGGCCAGATCTGGGGAATACGGTGGCTGCGGCATCATTAGTGTGTTGTTTTTGGCCAAAAAGTCGCGCACAAGCAACGATGTGTGAGCAGGGGCGTTATCGTGGTGCAAAAGCCAATTTTTGTTCTTCCACAAATGGGCGTTTCTGGCGGATTGCTTCGCGTAAATTGCGTATAACTTGCAGGTAATATTCCTTATTGACCGTTCTATCCTGTGGCAAGAATTCATGATGCACCACGCCCCTGCAATCGAAGAAAACTGTCAGCAAAACTTTCACATTCGACCGAACTTGGCGCGCTTTTTTCGGTCTTGGTTCGTGCGGCAGCTTCCATTGAGATGATTGAGCTTTGGTTTCCACGTCATAACCATAAACCCACGCTTCGTCACCAGTTATGACCCTCTGGAGCAAATTTGGGTCGTCGCGGACAGAGTCCAACATCTCATTAGCAATGTTCATGCGATGCTGTTTTTGGTCGCAATTGAGCAATTTTGGTACGAATTTCGCGGCGACCCGTCTCATGCCCAAATCATTGAAAAAAATCGAATGGCACGAGCCAATCGATATGTTTAGGTCCTCAGCAACTTCTCTAACGGTAATTCGACGATTGGCCAATATCATTTTATCCACTTCATTAATTTTTTCGTCTGTTGTTGAAGTGCTCGGGCGTCCGGCACGCTCTTCGTCGTTCACATCTTCTCGGCCTTCTGAGAACATTTTGTACCACCGATAAATTGCTTCGGTCCAAGGTAGCTTCTCCGTATGCCACAGTCAACATTCGGAATGCATCCGCGCACTTAATTTCGTTTTTCACACAAAATTTGATATAGGTTCTTTGATCCATTTTTTTATAGGTAAAAATCGAAGACGATCCAAAACACCTGCAAGCAAAGCAGCTGTCAACAATTAAGTGAACATTCAAAATGGCCGAGCTTGTCGGCATAAGTGAGAGACATGAGTACCAACATAAAGCCACAAAAAGATCGAAATTCGAATATACGTAACCCGCGAAAATTCAAAAGTCGCGATACTTTTTGAACACTCCTCGTATTACACCCACAATAAATATTACAATTAGTTTCTTTATTAGAGATAGAAGATTCTTCTTAGTAAACTATGTAGCGAATTTACCAAATGAAAGAAGACAAGTTTCTTTAATCATTCGACGACGCAAACTTTCGGGCAAAAACCCTTCAACAGGCAATAAAGTACGACACTCATGAGAGAGTGTCGTATTTATACTTTATTGCCTGTTGAAGGGTTTTGCCCGAAAGTTTGCGTCGCCGAATAATTAAAGAAACTTGTCTTCTTTCATTTGGTAAATTCGCTTACATAGTTTCTTTATGTTTGCTTATTTGATTATTAAAAAGGAAACTCATTGTGTATATTTTTTATCGTGTAAGTTCTATATATACTGTTATTCCCAATTATCTAATACGAAGAATATTTTTCGAATAGTTTGTTTATTCTCTCACAGAAAAAAAAAGTCGAACGTGTGGGATTTGATCCTGGGTCGTGTCTGTCGAAAGTCGGCGGTTTCTACCACCCGCCTACCACCCGTCTACCACCCGCCTACAGACCTCCAAAGTACATAATTTATTTATTTATTTCAATTTAAAGCGCTATGTCCCCCTAGGGACACTTACGCTGTCATACATTTATGCCTTTACATTTGTCTATACATATATGTCATAATTTGTATAGTTAATGACAAGAGATATAATTTATTTTCGTCAAAATAAGTATGTAAATATGTTAGGCTTGTGTTAAAATGTAAATATGTAAATTCATCCATGTATAAAAGCTGGACAAAAAAATAAAGGTGGCAGACATCGCGGGTGCGCTGTTCGCTAGGCATAACGGCTGCGCCTCTTCATTTAGCTACGACATATATATTTACAATAATTTTAGGCCGTAAAGAGAATAGTACATAATGTGAGCATACTTATTGCAAACATCTTTCAACTTTTATATGTGTATTATATCTAAGTTGGAATATAGGTTTTAAGAGCGGATATAATTCAAAGTTGAAGCAATGGTTGATGGTATATGTCATGGCATATGGTGGTGAACGCTTCCAACGGTTTCGCCAGTTTAATCTACCATCATTATCTGTGCAAAGAGTTTTCGCTCCTTACATGAAAAATCTGATAGAATTAGACTCTTATTGAAGTATTTTACGTTTTTATTTTTCTGTGAAAAGACACGTGTGAGCATTGACAAACAACTTGGAACTCCACGTGCAGGATTCCCCAGAGCTGACTGAACCTGGCATGTGAAATGGTAAAAATACCTTGATTAGTAACTCGAACATTGTGCTGTGAGGTATTTAGGTCGATTGGAACGGAGTGTCAGGCGGCTCGCTATTGTTGGGATTCTTCACTAGAACGTCCGATGATAATGTATCACTTACTTATCCAGGGTACAAGCCATGACAGGTAGTTAGCGACTGATTCAACTGCAAGTAGACTACATGTCTACATATGTAGAAAGCATGTTCGACTTTTACACTTATAAATGTGCCATATCCCTGTTTGGTTATTTACACACATGGGTGGACCCTTCCTCTACGTGGCGGGAGGGAGAAGCAGCACAAGTAAGGACTGCCCTGTAGGGTGAAGGATTCCCGACAGTCATGAACCGGGATTGAATCCCGCGTTAACCTTTTGTTTAATATGTGAATAACCGTCACATATATTATTCACTGTTTCAATTATCATAAACTAGGTTGCTCTTGTTGAGCGGTACCTAATAAAGTGATTTTGAACCGGGGTCTACGTGAGCCCCGAGCCGCTACAGTGACCGTGAAGGCCTACAGGGAGCTCTGAAATGTGGCTGACTAACAGGGCAATGGCACCCCCCATGGAGCAACTCCATGGACAAGACACCACCACTCATGGATGGGGTTGGATTTTTACAAGAATCGAGTGCCATCAAAGCAAATTTTTTCATTAGAAAAAAAGTGTTCAATGCGGGATTCAATCCTAGGCCGTAGCTGTCTATAACCGACGGTGTATTCCAATTCTTCATCAACCTCTCGGTGAGGAATGTGAAATACGGGAGTTGTTAGAATGTGGTCTTGGAAGACATCAACACAAAGTCTAGTTGATTGATTGATATCTTCACCGATAGATTGCATCTATCCATCAGCAATATCAGATAGCTTAACAGAATGGAGAGAGAGTTTTGCTGCTCTTTCAGCCGGACAATGGAAAAGAAGAAGAGGAAGAAGGATAATGATTGTCATGATAATGATCAGCCATATCACCAAATAAACCAACTGACCAATAGCTGAACAGAATGAAGAGATTATTTACGTTAGCTCATAGGACATGTGGTTTCAGAAGGAAAAAAAATCTCAGAAAGATACAATAAAACACTTGTAGAATATAAAATGGTAAAATGTAAAGAAAGTCTCAGAGCGCCCCACTACCCCAATTTCCATATCAGGTCTCCTGATACTTTTACTACTGAATCCTTGCTTAACACCTCACAAAGTGCAGCTCGGGGAAGAACGTACACTCGAAAGTTCGCCCTTTCGCATAATTTGTCTAAAGCGGACATTGTCTAAAGCGAATATATGATAGATATAGGTAAGACCACGGTGTCTATTTTACACATCTGAGCATGTGCTAAACGAACACCTATGTTATTATTCAGAAGTTTATGACTTTGTCCTTTGAGTGGCTGTTTAATACAGGTTTTACAGTAGTACACAGCACTATAAAACGTACAAGGAAGGTAATACAACGCTGGAGGCAAAGTTCCTTGCCCAACTTCCCCGTGAATACAATAGCTTGCTGAAGGTTATAAAGTTAGGTGTAATTTTGGCTTTTTTCTACACTCCACACTTAATTGGTTTATAAAGGGGGCTTTCGACATTGTTCTCCACTTCATACGTCAAAGGACAGCGAAGGACTCGAATTTGCATAGCTCAACTTAAAAATACACTTATATTCTATATTTACAGGAGGTACTCAATATGCAATGATGCAAACTGATATCTATCGAAATAATTTTTTTAAATCCTTATTTTTTTTACATAAAAAAGGAAAAATAAATAGTCGTGTGTAAGGGCTATATATATGTACAAATAAATATATTTTTTAAATGTTTATATTTGGATGAAATTCCTGTAGAAAATAGTTCTTAAACTCGAAAGCTTGCCAATTCGAATAAATTAGAGAAGAAACCTTTTTTGTGGAATAGTTAATTAAGTGAAAAAATAGTACAAATGTGATATTTTACTGGATAAGGTGCATAATTATGAAAAAAGGCATCTCCTTATCGTGCAACTGAGATGGCGCAAGCCATCAGCAGCTTTCAGTTGCACGATAAGGAGATGCCTTTTTTCATAGTTAATTAAGTGTTTTAAAAAATAAATGTTTCGATTAAAAAAAAAGCCCAAAAATAATTAATCCGATCATTAACCTCTTATAGTGTAGTTAGTATACACTCATGGACAAAACTTAGGGAAGTTGTACCTTTTACCATGTATATCGGGATTCAGACAATAACTCTGAAAGATATTACAGTAACCTTTATTGAAGAAACATGAGATAACCAAGTGTGAACAATATTGCCTCTATCTCTTAAAAAAAAAAAATAGACGACCGGCGACATCAAAGACTTTTCACTTCCTTAAATTTTGTCCATGAGTGGATATCTAGACCAAAATACTGAACTTGTTTGAATATTGTAGGTACGCTTTTTAAAATGAAAACAAATATTTAAAAACCTGTTAAGAAAAATGTTTGTGGGCATAACGGACATTTTTTATTATTATATTTTTTTTATATTATTATTATAGAAGATTTTCAATTATTTAAATATTTAATGCTGTTGTAAAATTACCTTACGATTTCTTTGAAAAGAAGAAAAAATAGATATATATGGTAATATATGGGGAAAAAAGATATGTAAATATAAACAGTTCTGTGGATCCTTTACTGAAAATTATTTGTTAGAGATATTTGACATATTTACACATTGGCAGCTCGAGTGACGTGGGTTGACATTCTGTGTGACATTCTGGAGTTCATCCAACGTGACAAGGACACGTACAACCCACATGTTGGGTGAACATTTTTTAAACTACATGTTGTTAATGTTGCCATAGTTCTTGATGGAAATGTTTCAATTATCATCTACAGTACCACAGAGTCACAATGTCACGCTTGTTCGGCGGTACATATACTAAAATTGGAACGATACAGAGAAGATTAGCATGGCCCCTGCGCAAGGATGACACGCAAAATCGTGAAGCGTTCCATACCACAGTCACAATACTGGAGATACATCAACAGTGTATTCTCCATTAGGTATGAGAAGTACCATACAGATCAGAAAGACGTCTGGGCGACACATACCTGGACGCCCGCCGACACGCTTCGTGGACCAATTAAAGGAACTCACTGGCTTTACGGTGGCCGAGATGGTACATCGAACTCAAGACAGATGTGTCTGGCGTCGCATTGTGTTTGGGATGTAATATGTACAGTGGGCCACAACGTTCGATCGGGAATAAAATGATTCTACACATACTTCCCATTGATCCCACTCTCCAACCATCTGACATCTACAGTACTACAGCCACAATACTGGAGATACATCAACAGTATACTTCCCATTGATCCCACTCTCCAACCATCTGACATCTACAGTACTACAGCCACAATACTGGAGATACATCAGCAGTATACTTCCCATTGATCCCACTCTCCAACCATCTGACATCTACAGTACTACAGCCACAATACTGGAGATACATCAACAGTATACTTCCCATTGATCCCACTCTCCAACCATCTGACATCTACAGTACTACAGCCACAATACTGGAGATACATCAACAGTATACTTCCCATTGATCCCACTCTCCAACCATCTGACATCTACAGTACTACAGCCACAATACTGGAGATACATCAACAGTATACTTCCCATTGATCCCACTCTCCAACCATCTGACATCTACAGTACTACAGCCACAATACTGGAGATACATCAGCAGTATACTTCCCATTGATCCCACTCTCCAACCATCTGACATCTACAGTACTACAGCCACAATACTGGAGATACATCAGCAGTATACTTCCCATTGATCCCACTCTCCAACCATCTGACATCTACAGTACTACAGCCACAATACTGGAGATACATCAACAGTATACTTCCCATTGATCCCACTCTCCAACCATCTGACATCTACAGTACTACATCCACAATACTGGAGATACATCAGCAGTATACTTCCCATTGATCCCACTCTCCAACCATCTGACATCTACAGTACTACATCCACAATACTGGAGATACATCAGCAGTATACTTCCCATTGATCCCACTCTCCAACCATCTGACATCTACAGTACTACAGCCATAATACTGGAGATACATCAACAGTATACTTCCCATTGATCCCACTCTCCAACCATCTGACATCTACAGTACTACAGCCACAATACTGGAGATACAACAACAGTATACTTCCCATTGATCCCACTCTCCAACCATCTGACATCTACAGTACTACAGACATACAAGAGTGTAAATAGACCAACAAGTCTAAGCCATATAAACGCCAGTTATAAAAGCTGTAATCCACAGTTCCACTTCACCGATGCCGCCAATAAATAAATGACAATTTACTTTTATTTACCGCCGCACGATCCTGTTATTTCAACCGCCATAGCTGCTGATTAGCTGCATTGTTCGGGATCCAGGGGGATAAAAGAATGAAATCTCCCATTTCCTCCTAGTTATACCGTAGTAAAATACTAGTTATTAGTCTAACGACGGTGACCTCACTTCGCTCCATCAAGAAGTTTTAAAAAAGGTGTTTTAATACACGCTTGTTCTATCACTCTTTATGAGAGGTTTTTTCACCCCTACAATTGTTTTGAGACATTTTAGGTTCAAGAAATGACCAGGTTAATCTTGGTATTTATTGATCTTTTCTCTCAGTTTTATAAATAGATTTTGGAATGTGTGTGGTTTAAGGATAGAAAGATAAAAGTCATAACCCGGGTAAGAAAAGTCATTCCTAAGAATTCTCTAAAATTCTTTTGTTCACAGTTTTCTATTGTCGGGGGCTTACAATTACATATCGAGTTACCGTTATTGCGATTAAAAAAAAAAGGTATGGCGTTCTCGTGAGATTCCTTTGTCTCTCTTGACGTAGTTCAATTTCATCTTGGAAGAGACTTATCTGTTTCTCCCATTGAGGTAAAGGAGAAATGCTGTCGTTTATCAAATTGTGTTAATGTACAAGGTTGTCCCAAAAGTTCGTAAATATATTATGATTTATCATTTTATAGTGTTTACGAACCTTTAGGACAACCTTGTAATTCTAAAACTTGGCCCACCTGCTGATTGGACATCCTTGATATAGAACATCAGAGATTAAATCATTCTTCTATAAGAATTATGTTATAATTTTACCAAGGTTACCAAGGTTGTCCCAAAAGTCCGTAAACACTTGCAAAATATAAATCATAATATGTTTACGAACATTTGGGACAACCTTATATTATATACTAGACGGGTGACCCGGGCTTCGCCCCGGGATTGACCCGTGTGCATATCTACCCGAGTGATATATATTTAGATAAGATTTTTTAATAATTGTTTGTTATTAGCATTATCTATTTGTTTGCATCAGCATAATTTAATCTAATCTTTGATAGAGGGCGCTGTTCGTGAGCTAAGTAGAATAATTTGAATATATAGTTTTAATAATTGATTTATATATTTTTTTTAAATAGCCCATCGTCTTCCCCGTATTTTTTTACCTATGTATGGAAATTTTGGTTTGAATTAGTGAACTACTGCGAATTTGTATACCGGACATACAAACAAACAAACAAACATACAAACATTGATTTTTATATATATAGATGTACAACAAGAAGCACCTATCCCTTTTAAAATGCTTTAAAACAATACGTTTTGGTTTATCATCCCAAAATAGAATGTAGTGAATAAATAGTGATGAAGAATGAGATACAACACCAGTTTAAAAATTTCAGACAAAAATTAACCTGTAGACCATGGTTTCGTGCTATGGCCCTCATCAGTAGAGAGGTGGCTTAGATTTTATAACATCCTACAGAAGGAGTTATGAAACCGGTCGAATATGCAAAAATTGAGGTATTTAATCTTGTGAAGTGGCAGGGCCGATTTTCAGGCTATAATACAACATAAAGAGTTACAGGAGAGAATGGTTTTCATGTACAAGAAAGCTTTCTTTTGATAAATTAAACCTATTTCATAATATATCCCCGTTTAGGGCCATAGCCCCAAATCATAGAATACAGGTTGAGGCTTTTGGCTGAATTTGCCTAAACTGGTGATGTGGCGCATTACCAACAGCACGCTCCTCATCCCGAAGACCCATTTACATATTTACACACTGTGCGGATAGCCATCAGAAAAGGATCCTATGCTAATATGCAAATAATTATAAACATTAGTTTTATTTAAACCATCGCTGCGTAGTTTAGATGAATTGGTTGCTCTCATGAGAATGTTTATCACGAAAATAAACATTTACTATAGTAGAAACAATGCAACAGATGTGTAGTAAATAGACAAAAAACAAGAGTTTCCTATCCTTAATCCAGATATACACACCAGACGTATAATTTAGATTAGATGTTATCCTTATAATTGGATCATCTCTAGCCAACTTATGGCCTCTCGCAGGTATATCCGCCATGTTATATAGGCGGGATGTGTGTGGACGGGGGTCTAATACACGGCTGGACTTCCTGGTGACAATTAGATCACAGGCGCCATTTAAATTTTGAGACTGAGGCAATCAGGGCGTGGAGAGATCGTGGAGATTGGGAGCCGCTGCTTGGCGCTTTGATATAACTGTGGTTTTAGGCTCTTTACTGGATGGATCTGTGGATTTTGGCTCTTTGTTGCTTCTATGGAGTAAGGATCTTTACGGGATGAAACTGTAGTATTTGGCTCTTTGAT
>CP092868.1:7800561-7870989 GCA_030710605.1 Cordylochernes scorpioides | reverse complement strand
ATAACTGTGGTTTTAGGCTCTTTACTGGATGGACCTGTGGTCTTTGGCTCTTTGTTGCTTCTGTGGAGTCAGGATCTTTACGGGATGAAACTGTAGTATTTGGCTCTTTGATATAACTGTGGTTTTAGGCTCTTTACTGGATGGATCTGTGGTCTTTGGCTCTTTGTTGCTTCTGTGGAGTCAGGATCTTTACGGGATGAAACTGTAGTATTTGGCTCTTTGATATAACTGTGGTTTTAGGCTCTTTACTGGATGGATTTGTGGTCTTTGGCTCTTTGTTGCTTCTGTGGAGTCAGGATCTTTACGGGATGAAACTGTAGTATTTGGCTCTTTGATATAACTGTGGTTTTAGGCTCTTTACTGGATGGATCTGTGGTCTTTGGCTCTTTGTTGCTTCTGTGGAGTCAGGATCTTTACGGGATGAAACTGTAGTATTTGGCTCTTTGATATAACTGTGGTTTTAGGCTCTTTACTGGATGGATCTGTGGTCTTTGGCTCTTTGTTGCTTCTGTGGAGTCAGGATCTTTACGGGATGAAACTGTAGTATTTGGCTCTTTGATATAACTGTGGCTTTAGGCTCTTTACTGGATGGATCTGTGGTCTTTGGCTCTTTGTTGCTTCTGTGGAGTCAGGATCTTTACGGGATGAAACTGTAGTATTTGGTTCTTTCCCAGCTGGCCTTTTTAGGCTCTGGTTCTTTGTTGTATCTATGGTGTCAGAATCTTTACTGGATAGATCTGTGGTCTTTGTTTTTTGTCGTATCTATGGTGTCAGAATCTTTATTGGATGGATCTGTAAGTCTTTGTTTTTTTCCCAAGCTGGCCTTTGTTGTATCTATGGTATCAGATTGGATGGAACTGTAGTCTTTGGTTCTTTGATATATTATTTCCTATCCGAACCTGTGGTCTTTAGTTCTTTGCTACAAATGTGGTGACCGACTGGATATGTGAGGGTTTTATCATTTTACTCTATATCTATGGTATTTATTTCTATAATTAGATACACCCGGTGTTTTTTATTCTGTGTCTTTTATTTATTATTGGACCTCTTTCTGCTATCGTATTTTTTACTAAACCTGTTTTTTAGATTTTAAAAAATAAATTCAAAACTAAGCACCAACAATTTCCATTTGTGTATTTATATTTAGCAAATAAAACAGAAAATAAATTTTAACAAACTTTGTCTGCTTCCGCTACAAGCCTATGATCATAGTTTTTGCAGGATTTGTGGACTTTGAAATCACTACTTTACTGCTAAAAAGGTCCTTAACATGTTATATTAGAACATAAAAGCTGCTGGGATTTTTACAAGCTAACGGTTTCCATCATAAAAAGCGATGCCATGTATCACGAGAGGAAGCACACAATGACCTCCAAATCACTGTCAACCCGCCAACTTTGTCGCGGAAAAGTCACCCGTGTGACCCCTAGTTGTTATAGTGACCTCTGCTTGACCTCTCGGTGAAGTCCCTCGATATAGCTTGGGTATTTGTGGACCATTATGTCCCTTGGGACATTCCCCTGTCCCTAGAATCACTGTCACTCCTTTCCGACATTTCTTGTCGCGAATGTAATATCTTTCAGTTTGTCTATTGTCTGAATCCCGATATACATGCTAAAAGGTACAACTTCCTTAAGTTTTGTCTTCATGAGTGTATATAGTAACACACACACACACATTGCTTGTCTTAGTATATTGCCTATCCAATTCATTTACCGTTTTCTTAGTACAGTTAAACCTGTCTATAGCGCCCCCTCTTGGGACTCACCAAAATAGGGTGCTATAAAGAGGGGGTGCTATAGACAGGTCACTTTTAATGTAAAATGTTTACATTTTATTGTTTAAAATCGGGCGCTATAGAGAGGAAAGCGCTATTTAGAGGAGGCGCTATAGACAGGTCACTTTTAATGTAAAATGTTTACATTTTAATGTTTAAAATCGGGCGCTATAGAGAGGAAGGCGCTATTTAGAGGGGGCGCTATAGACAGGTCACTTTTAATGTAAAATGTGTACATTTTAATGTTTAAAATCGGGCGCTATAGAGAGGAAGGCGCTAATTAGAGGGGGCGCTATAGACAGGTTTAATTGTATTTCAATATGCAGCATCTGTAAGTGCATCTACTACATATGATGTATTGGCGCGTCCCATATGTAAATAAGAGTTGAACCAAGTAGGTACTGTCCAAGAAACGTGGTGGATCAAGAGGAAAGAGGCCACCACCACCAGTCTGGACGACAAAAAGCTCACCTCCCCCGCCGCTCGTTAGCCAAAGCCGAGCAAATGTTGAGACTGTCCCGCTGACCTTGGGACGCCTGAACGCCATTGATTCTTTCTCTCTTTAATTGACTTTTTTTACCTGGTTCTTTCCCTGGGACATCTCTCTACACCTTGTAGATTTAGAACGCCTTTCTTAGTCGAGATGGGGGACATCTGTGTGTGATATGAAGGTAAATATGTAAATATAGATGTTAGGCTGATCACTCTGCGTTTGTTAGTTGACATGTGGTTAGAGACAGCTGATATGGAGGAAATATGCAAATAAAAGCTCTAGCTGAAACCTAAAGGCTGAAAAAGGCTGAAATTTAAGCTCTGAGCAAATTGCAAATCTCAATGAGCAAATCTCATATTGATCGTCTATGCAATTACACAAATTTAAAGTCGGTAAAAATGGCGAAGGTGGCGAAAACAATGGCTTTCGTTAGTACATGCTAACTTTAATTTTATGATGTCCAACAAGGGAACCATTCCCCAAATATGTTAAAGAGTTGATTTACTAGAGATTAGTTAATTATATTGCTGAAATATGGATCGAAAAGGTGGCCGTGTTGAAATATTTCTTACAAAAAGAGTACTCGTCAAAATAGCAGAAAAGGACGCGCTATGTCATGTTGATACATATGCAACTAAATATGTAAATAAAATTACAATAGCGCCATCTATTGGTTATAATTAGAAATATTTTTAATACTCTTCTTCAAACATAAAACTATCTCTGTACATACCTTACTGTAAGAGATGTTGATAGAGTAACAGTTTTCACCTTATTAAATATCTATAATTTGAATTCACAAAGTAACTAGAAGTATGAAAATTAGAAACTATTTTAGACGCGTAAGATTCTTTTTGAAATTAAACAATTTTTACTGCCCTTACTGCAATGGTAGATTAAACTGGCGAAACCGCTGGGAGGGTTCACCACTGATGAGCCAGGCCCTCCCATTAATTTTTCCATTGCAGTAAGGGTAGTAGAAATTGCTTAATTTCAAAAAGAATCATACGCGTCTAAAATAGTTTTTAATTTTCATAACAGTTGGCGCGCTAGTGCATCGTAACTAGAAGTATATAAGAAACGAAAAGATTAAGACACGAAGTTTTCTTTTACACATTAAAAAAAATATTTTCTATTGTCCTTACTGCAATGAAAAATTACATTGGGAGGTCTTGGCTCATCAGTGGTGAACACTCCCAGCGGTTTCGCTAACCACATTCGTGTCTTAATGTTTTCGTTTCTGCCCAGAAGTCCACCTCTACGTGGGGAGACACAAGTAAGACCCTGTAGTACGGTGTCGTGAGCCGCTACGGTAACCGTGAACTCTGAAATGTGGCTGACTAACGGGGCAATGACACCCCTCCATTCCATGGAGCAACAAAAACCACCATGTTTTCTATATATTGTAACAAAGTATTTTTTATTTTATTAGCAGAGTATTATTTTGCTACTCTGTACACTTCCCTCTTTTGCTTATCTTTTGTTTATCATTCATAGTTTGTTTTTGCCAAAAATAAATTGTTGTCTCATCCCGAAGTTGGTCTTCCCTCCACGTGGCAATATAATGGCGCGTTATTGCTCTATATTAAACTAGAAGTTTGTACTTATTGTTTGCGGAAGAGCATTTCTCGATGCAAATATTTATAAGTAATTCTGTTGTCTTAAAAAGCTTATGTCCATAGTTTTCTTGAAAACTATTTCTAAGATTCTACCCATCATTGCAACATATATAATCAGAACAGTCCAATACAGTATTATAGTTCTAAAAAGCTGTCTGGTAGATTGATTTGGGGAAATCGCTGGGAGGGGTTCACCACTGATGAGCCAAACTCTTCCAATATTTATCATCTCAGTAAGGACAGTATAAGTTTGTTTTATCACAAAGCAATAACACGCCATCTATATATATAAAGAAAGGATTTAAAAGCACGAATGTTTCTTTTATATACAATACAAGTTTGTTTTATGTTTAAAAGAAACATGCGGTCTTTAGTGCTTCCATTTGTTATAGAAGTGTGAGAATCCACTACGTGTTTGTGAAGGGAAGAGAGAGTGAGAAGGAAGAAGTACCCCCACAAGAAAAGGTCCCAAATTAAGTCCCCGGTGTGGAATGTGGTTCAGACATAAATCCTCTGAGAGAAAGGAACAGGAAGGAAAAGAAGGCGTGCAAGGAAATCCCAGGATTTTCCTCTCAGCGGAAGGATCCTCCTTCCTAGAGACAGCAATGAAGGACAGCGGCCAATTATGTCCCTCGGACAGATCTTCCCTTACACAGCATTGTCTAACTGCTCGAGGAAATGTTCTCAGCGTTTATAACGGTAGTCGAGCTTTCGTGATATAACCTTTTATCAGCTAAATATATTATAAAATAAATGAAGCTTCCAGGGTTAAGTTTCTTGTGCAACTTTTTATTTTCAAGCTTTCGGACTTGCCAGTCCTTCAACAGGATTATCACGTTAATAACTTAATAATAAATACAATTTTTATATACACATTATTATATACATATTTTAAATACTTATTATATATTGGGACTAATATGTCAACTATATATATACAATCGATTTTCTCGATTTAACACATACTCGATTTAAGAAATCAAATCATAATTAAGAAAATAATTTTACCAGTTCCGAGTTCTAAATACAATATGATAACTAATCAGAAATAACACCTAACGTAATTAAAGAACATATAAAGACCGCCGGGTATTTTAAAAGAGAGTTCCTAATTCAATTTTCAAATTGATAGAAGTGGAGAGAGCCACTCTGAAATCACGGGCTCATCAAGTTAATAAAGATGTTCACAGATGATAAGAGACAGGTAGGTTCCAATATTCTAATTTACACTCATGGACAAAACTTAGGGAAGTGGAAAGTCTTTGATATCGCCGGTCATCTGTTTTTGAAGAAGACAGAGACAATTTTGTTCACATTTGGTTACCTCGTGTGTATATATTTCAGAGCTATTGTCTGAATCCCGATATAAATGCTAAAATGTACAGCTTTCTTAAGTTTTGTCCATGAGTGAAAGTAATGATGGCCAAATATTACAAAAGTTATTTTTTAAAATCATTCACAAATACGTTGACTGAGAAGTCCTCAAAATACCGGATATATTAGCAAGAACAGCCCAATACAATAGTAGAGAGGTCTGGAATATTAAACTGGTGACAATACTGAGAATGTTCACCACTGATGAGTCAGACACTTCCCAATATTTTTCCATCGCAGTAAGATGGCAATAGAAAGTTGTTTTATTTAGAGAAAATGGAGTAAATAGCGGGAAATAGTTTCCTATAAGGAAAATATTACTTTAAAATACGATAAGGTACAGTAGAACTACAGTAGAATTCCTGTAAAGGACAACACCTAGTTACTGGCTTTGTAGATTATTTGTTGGTTGGAAGTTTGTTTTCAAAAATATAAATATAGGTACATCAACCAATTATTTATTTAGTTCCTGATGTTACAGTGACTGCTGTCCTCAGGGAACAAATAAAAAATTAGTTGACTGTAACATGCTTTGTGTTTATATTATTTGATTATTCTTTAATTTTTCTTTATGGTTGGGTAGTCGGTAACACTGTACTTTTGGTAATTTCGTATAATTTTGTTTGGTTGATATATATATCTATATATATAAGATAAAAGTTGATAATTATTTTTGTGTTTAAGTTAGATGAGTTTAAAAAAGTTGTTTATATGTATTATATTTATATCTTATTTAGGAGAGAAAAATGTAATAAAAGTAATTATATGTTAGAATAACATGTTTTTATTTTAGATAGAAAAAAAAATTTTTTTTTGAAAAATAAAAAGAAAATTTAACAAGAAAAGAAGATTTAACAACGTAACGTCTTTTAGCATCGGCTTTTACCCGTCATTTAGACATACTCTTAAAATAAATAGGAATAAAGAAGAGATTTATAATGATTATATATTTATTTTTAGTAAAAGAGAGGAAAGAGATAAAGAAAGAACCATACACTTTTATTTCAAACAGGTAGAGAATTGAAAGGGTGTTAGCATTTTTTTAGTTAATTAATAGTTTTTGTAATTTTTTTATATAATTTTTTTTTCCTATATAATTTTAGATTTTTTTTTTCCTAAGAGTAAGAATAATATGATATAATGTTTTTGCCTAGTTAAGGATAGATAAACATATTTTAAATCTTTGCCTATTAGAAATTATTTTTTGGAACCCTAATGGTAGACCAGGACATTACACAAAAGGAGATTGGAAAATCTATTGGAAAGAGAAATCTGTGGTACCAGGGCTCTTCAGATGAAAATACCACATCCCATTTCACCCTTACTTCATTATGGATTGATTTCTCTTCGACCATTAAACTGTATAATTAAATTAATATTAGATAACATAGAAGGAGGTTGTTTACTTACTTATTCAAAGTGGCGTCTGCCGCTCCCTAGAGACAGCGCATATGTGTGGATGTAACATCTGTCTGCCAGGGACCCGCCAACATTGTTCTAAAAGTAACCTTCCCTCTTCTAGGAAATCTTATTTTTAAAATTGTTTGAAGTTAGAAAAGCTGTCAGAAAAGAATCATTAGAAATTTTAAAGATTGTGAAAATATGTATTAAAATTTTGTTTCCATTGATATAAGTTACATTTTTATTAAAATTATAAATTAATTGAATAATAAAACATTTATTATGCTTCAAATTCATTTATATTTGTTTTCCAGTTCCCTCCCACAGTAACTGGAGATCAAATTGAATGAATTTAATGCTTTATAATCGTTATCATATAATTAATATATTTAAAGTCATAGGAAATATATTCAGTAATTCTATCATTTGTTTTAGTATAAGAGTAGAATATAAGTTGTTGGTTAGATTAATTGGAGAAGTTTGAAGTTTCAAATTTATAATTATATTTATTATTGCTTAGGTATTTGTGTATTGACAGCCTATTGTAAAACTTTACTGTTTTGTATTTAAAACCATTGTTTAAATACTCTTTATTAAGATTTTTAATGTCTTTAATAAAGTTTGTTTTAATGTTGTTGATTCTATAAAATCTTAAAAATTGACCAAAATATATGCCTTTGCAGCAATTTGATGATATGTTGGAATTGACATTACAGAATTTAATAATTTTAAAATTATAACAATTTCTTTTGTCATATGTACTGGAAAACAAATATAAATGAATTTGAAGCATAATAAATGTTTTATTATTCAATTAATTTATAATTTTAATAAAAATGTAACTTATATCAATGGAAACAAAATTTTAATACATATTTTCACAATCTTTAAAATTTCTAATGATTCTTTTCTGACAGCTTTTCTAACTTCAAACAATTTTAAAAATAAGATTTCCTAGAAGAGGGAAGGTTACTTTTAGAACAATGTTGGCGGGTCCCTGGCAGACAGATGTTACATCCACACATATGCGCTGTCTCTAGGGAGCGGCAGACGCCACTTTGAATAAGTAAGTAAACAACCTCCTTCTATGTTATCTAATATTAATTTAATTATACAGTTTAATGGTCGAAGAGAAATCAATCCATAATGAAGTAAGGGTGAAATGGGATGTGGTATTTTCATCTGAAGAGCCCTGGTACCACAGATTTCTCTTTCCAATAGATTTTCCAATCTCCTTTTGTGTAATGTCCTGGTCTACCATTAGGGTTCCAAAAAATAATTTCTAATAGGCAAAGATTTAAAATATGTTTATCTATCCTTAACTAGGCAAAAACATTATATCATATTATTCTTACTCTTAGGAAAAAAAAATCTAAAATTATATAGGAAAAAAATATATATATATAAAAAAATTACAAAAACTATTAATTAACTAAAAAAATGCTAACACCCTTTCAATTTTCTACCTGTTTGAAATAAAAGTGTATGGTTCTTTCTTTATCTCTTTCCTTTCTTTTACTAAAAAATAAATATATAATCATTATAAATCTCTTCTTTATTCCTATTTATTTTAAGAGTATGTCTAAATGACGGGTAAAAGCCGATGCTAAAAGACGTTACGTTGTTAAATCTTCTTTTCTTGTTAAATTTTCTTTTTATTTTTCAAAAATTTTTTTTTTCTATCTAAAATAAAAACATATTATTCTAACATATAATTACTTTTATTACATTTTTCTCTCCTAAATAAGATATAAATATAATACATATAAACAACTTTTTAATCTCATCTAACTTAAACACAAAAATAATTATCAACTTTTATCTTATATAATTAATTTAGATTTAGCTTGCTAATCTAATAGAATTTCCTTTTTATATATAAATATTACTATTATTAAAAGTTTTAAATATAGTTATATCAATATATAAATCCATATTAACTCACTCTATAATATCAACTTAATTTAAATTATATTTAAGATTTAAAATTTTATTTGATAAACTTTATTATTTACATATCTATATATATATATATATATATATATATATAAAAATTGAATGTCTGTGTGTCTGTCTGTACTCTATAGATTCAAAAACCATACATCCAATCGCCGTGAAATTTTGGGATATTATTAGGTATATCCCCGGGAAGGTTTTTGAAAAATAATTTCTTGAATATCTTGAATATCCTTAGAGTTATTTGCAGATTTGTATATTTAACTCGCAAGCAGCGCCCCCATTGCGACGATGATAACAAGTTTTTTATCTATAAGTTTTATTATCACTACGTTTATTATCTTAAAGATTATTTATCAAAAGTAAGATTTTCTACCTATTAATTGCGCACAAGTCAAAGTTAGTTTTATCATTTATCTACCACACATATTGGGAGAATAGATAAAATGATGATTTTGTAATGTAGAAAATTAAGAAAGACAAAATTCAGGATGACACTGCAATTTATTTGAGACAAGAATAATGATACAATTCCAAGGCAAGATACTATTCCTTTAACTTCCAATAACCGAGGGAACCAATTAATATTGATTTTATTCAACTTATCGAGTATTTTTCAAGGGACTGGGAAAAAATGTTCACTAGATAAAACGATGATTTTGTAATGTAGAAAATTTGGAAACACAAAATTCAGGATGACACGGCACACAGGGACCGGGAAAAAATGTTCACTTTATCGAGAGATTCAAATTTACGAGTTTCAAATTATCAAAATATATCTATTATTATTTTTTATAAGTTTATAGAGAATTGTTTTAACAAATGTTCGTTAGACAAACCTTTACTCGGCTAAAACCCCGGGCGAAGCCGGGTACATCCGCTAGTATTATATAATCTAAAAATTCGAATATTTATATATTTTAAAATATATATATTTTATTTTATTCATTGATGATTTTACTTTTGTTATCAACAACAACAACAAAAAAGCCTTTATTTAGGGTCACTGACCCTATACAGGAATCACCAGAGGTATGCATAAGAACAAAGCAGTGAGACAAAGGAAATAACGATATATACAGAGTAAAAAGAGAAAGAAAAAAAAAACAAGAAAAGGAAAAAATAATAAGAAGAAGAAGAAAGAGGGAAGCAAGAAATCAACACAAAAAGAGTAGCAGTAAGAAAGTGAGGAGTGAGTATCACTTGGCCTTCTTCTGAGATATGGACTTGTGGAAACCATAAAACGCCGTAGCAATATACTTATTCTGGGTCATATTGTCAATTATTGATGGAAGTGAAGCACAGAGTTGCCCAGTTTTGAGCATAAGGGTTCTTCTTTCTTCTTTCAGAGCAGAGCAATCAAAAATATAGTGAGTGATTTCATTTTTTAGTTTTGAATTACAGAAGGTACAAGTCGGGTCCTCACCGCAGAGCATCTTGGTGTGGTTTTCTCTAAAAAAACTTGAAAGTATTCTAACTTGTGCGAGTAGTGTCTTACAACCGGGAAAGGAAAATCCCCTAAAAGGTATCCCTCCGTCATGAAAGATATGTGAATGTCTTTGTAGTGAGAGTATAGCTTAGATTTATCCATTCTTGTAAGGTCGTTTTGTATAGATTGGTCTGCCGCTGTTTTTAAGAGCCCTGTAATCGCGCTCCTCAGCGTTTCAGGGTCATCACAGGAAACAAGTGCAGGGGATCCATTATTGTTAAGCAGATTGGTGAGCTTTTTAATGAAACCGATGGGTGTGCCCGAAGCATTAGACAGTTCCCGTGTTCTATTAAAACATATACGTTGCAATCTGTCACTGCTTATATTCAACACCCGCAGCCAATACTTCAGGGTTAATTTTAAGGCTGTTACACTCAATGAGATACGACCGGTTTCTAATCTGATTAGGTAACCTGGAGTGTATCTGGGCAGATTCAGGAACCTACGGATAAATATGTCTTGTATATTGTCCAGTAAGTCTTTATGCTCTGTTGCCCACAATGGAGCGGCATACATCAGGACAGCTCTCACTATTGTATCAAAGAGTTTGATTGATAAATTTATTGACTTTGCTTTTGATTTTATTAATATTGGGTGTGTGGCGTTAATTGCTGTAAGTGCTTTTCCTTTAAAGTAATTTGCCGGGTAAGTAGTTGTTATTGTTGGTGTCAGAGAGAGGGAATCCCAAGTTTGTATATCTTGAAGTTATTGTTATGGGTTTATCATTCCAGAACCATCTATCCTTATTTGAGGGTTTACCTCCATTACGGAACACCATAATCTTTGACTTGGACTCATTTAGTGTCATTAAGTTCTCATCGAGATATTCTTTCAGTATTTTGATCTTCTTTTGGAGGTTCATCCTGGACTCACCTATAATTGATATGTCGTCGGCGTACAGCAATAAATGGGTATCTCCAAATTCTGGCAAATTTACACTCGGCAGGTCTGAGTTATTATAAATTTCGATTAAGTCCGTGATAAATAATATAAATAGCAGTGGGGAAAGTGGTTCTCCCTGGAGGACTCCCGAGTTTATCTTAATACTTTCCGTGAATGATCCCTTCCATCTGATAGCTATAGTTGCTTGTTCGTAGTAACTTCTGATCGTACTTATGAATTGGTAACTTATGCCTAGGTTGTAAAGTTTTTTCCAAAGTATTGAGTGAGGTACAGTATCAAATGCCTTCCTTAGATCGACAAAAAAGACATATAGTTTTCCCCTCTTTTTTCTTAATGATAGTTGGATTAAAGTAGTTAGTGTAAATATGTGGTCAATACATGATCTTCCTTTTCTAAATCCCGCTTGGTTTTCGGGTATAACCCTTCTTCCTTCGACCCATTCCTCCAGTCGTGATCTTAGGATTGATGTGAAAAGCTTTGACACATTGCTAATCAGTGCAATACCTCGGTAGTTGGAGGGGCTGTTCTTATAACCATTTTTAAAGATTGGGTGTATAGTGGAATTAGTCCAAATTGCTGGGTATTTTCCAGTCGTCATAACACTATTGTAGAGTTGTTTCAACAGCAGTATGTACGAATCAGGGAGTGTTTTTAATACTTCATTGGGGATGCCATCGGGCCCGCATGCCTTGTTACTCCTCAAACCAGCTATCTCCTTGTATATGTCTGCATTGGCTATCTCTGAGTCCAATATAGGATCGTTCTGAGAAATCACATTATGTAAATTACAAATTCTCAAATTTTTCTCTGTAGTCATTAGTTCGCGGTAAAAGTTCAGCCAGTCCTGTATAGATATTTCTCCTTGGATTATAGATGTGCTTTTGTAGAGCGCAATAGTTTTCCAGAAGGTCTTTGAGTCTTTAGCATTTCTGAGTATTTCCTGTTTTTCATTATCAAAGCCTTTCCTTTTTAGATCCAATAAAGCGAGATATTTCTTTCTGGAAGAAGCATAACATTCTCTGTCTTCCAATCTATTTGTTTTACGATATTTCTTCAGACTTTCTTTTGCCAGTTTTTTCATATCATAGCAGTCCTTATCGAACCACGGCTTAGATTTCCTGGGGCCGCCCTTAATTGAGTAGGTTATTTTTGCAGATGACATTGCTTCCAAAATTCGCTGATTGAAAGTGTATACAAGGTCATCGGAGGCTGGTATGTTTTTTCCCGCAATTCTTCCAGTTTCATTTTAAACATTGCGAGTTCATCGGCTGACCATCTATATCTCGTAATATTATAATCTTCCCGTTTGGTTTTTTTTCTCATTGAAGTTTTGGCCTTTTATCGTTAAAACCAAAGGGTGGTGGTCAGAGTACAGTTGGTCATCGACTTTGAAGTCCAGTAAAATTTGTAGTGAACCCTGTGAGAGTATGCAATAGCCAATAGTTGAAGAGCCTCTTTCAGATATGTATGTAAAATCTCCATCTTTATCACCTCTAGATCTTCCATTAACTATTGTCAAAGAATTATCTTCCAGGAAATCAAGAAGTTTATTAGACAGAGATGATATTATATGATCTTTGGCCTTCCTTACGATGTTAGGGGGAGTTGGAAATTAAGTGGATTGTGTAGTCCTCCCAACTTCCCAGTTCTGATGTTTAAATCTCCAAGTGAAATAATTTCGTTTCCATCTGCTATTTGCTTTTGAATGTATGTAAACAGTTTATCTAAGTTATGCAGCTGTATTTGGTTTGGAGGAAGGTATACAAATATTAAACAGATAACATGTTGGGGGGCTCTTGTGTTTGTTGATAAGAAAATAGATAACCAAGTGCCATCCTTTTCTGAACTCTCTACTCTATATTTCCCGCCTTCCCTAAAACCGACAATTATACCCCCTGACCCTCTTCCCCTTCCAGATTCTTTGATGGCAGGTAATTCGATAATTTGATAATCTTTTAGTGTTATGTTAGTCCTGTTCAGGCACCATGTTTCAAGTAGAGCAAAAATTTCGTAGTTCTTTATGTGCTCGAGGAGTGGAAATATCGAAAGAATCCTATAAAAACCATTTATATTCCAACATATTATTTTTTCCGCGATGTCTCGCGAATTTTCAGAAAAATTTGCATTGTCATCGTCTTGAGAATCATATTTACATGTATTTATGTCGTAGTAACTTTCCGTTATTTGATTATGTACTTTTGTTATCATCGTTTTTAGAAAGACTTTCAGTTTTTGTTGTATAGTTTTGTTGTAAATATGCGTAGTTAACATATCTCTCCTTTTAAATCACTAACATAGGATTAACTTTATAAATTCTATATAATGTGAAAATAACTAATGTGTAATACAGTGGACCCTCGGTTTGCGAGCATAATCCGTTCCAGAGCCATGCTCGTACTCCAAAACGCTCGTAGTGCGAAACTAATTTCTTATTTTTAATAATTGAAACTCGGGCAATTCTTCTTCTACGAACAATTGCACAGTTTCCCACATTTTACATATTTCCCGAATCTGATCTGAAGGGAGGGATCCCAGTGAATTTTCATCCATCACGATTACGGTTATCATTACGGTCATCACGATTAGTTGCTCGTAATGCGAAATTTCACTCGTAATCCGAGGTAAAATTTTTCAAAAAATTTTGCTCGTACTGCGAAAAGCTCGTACTCCAAGGTGCTCGTAAACCGAGGGTCCACTGTATTTCCTCAAGTAATTGAAAATAAAAGCTACTTGACGGTAAATAATTATCTTTTTTTTTTTATCACGACTGCACCTCAACCCTTTATCTTATCGATCCTTTGTCTTATCAAGCCTTATCTAACAACAACAACAAAATATTTATAACATATACATATTTACCTTGTTGTAATCGGGTTAAATTAGGAACACAAGGTATTATAATTATTCCTTATTTTTAAATAGGAAACGTGTGGACAGACCTCTACATCCAAGATTACTCCACCAGAAATCTACGAAGATTTGCAGCTACCCCGAAACTACTCCTCCAAATGCTTCGAAACATCAAGCATGGATCTACCTCCACAACAATCTTGACCGGCCATGGCTACATTCAGGCAGACCTTGCAACGGTATCGAGAGAAGACCCAACTTGCCCCCACTGCCAAGATGAAGACCAAACCGTGGACCACCTCCTCTTCACTCGCCCAACCTTCCAATACCAAAGATTCCAGACAGCCACTCTCCTAGGTATCACCAACATATGTCCAGCATCCCTAGAAAATCTCCCAAGAAAGAAATCTGCCTGGCAACACCTCATTAATTGGACTTCCACTGGCATTGTATATAAATCCAAGAAGACTTAGGTCAGAAGGACATCCCGGGTAGTTGGCGACTTCTGTACGCTCCAGGAACCTGGGTTACTTAAATAAATAAATAATAGGAAACGTTACAGTATCTATATATTTTTCCTAGGTAATTGTGTCCTTTAGATAGAGTGGTGTACTCTTAACGGAGAGATGCTAATTGTCTAAAATAGTAATATTGGTGATGATGAAATTATCTTTTGTAGAGAGAAGTGTCCTCTGGCGTGAGTATCCCTTCATGAAGGTTTGTTCTACTGTACCAACAAGCTGCTAAAGTCTAACAACACGACCTTCAACCCCATAGAGAGAGAACACACACACAAATAAAATGAATGTTTATATTATTGTCGTAGAGAAAAGGGAGATAGAGACAATACAAATATCGAAGAAGTCAATAGGGCAGACAAATTGTCGCGTAGTGTTAAAAAAAAATGTGTAGCGAGGTGATGACAACAACAAAAAAGTGTCCCAATAGTGTCTGTGTGTCACACAAGAAATGGGACATCTACATTACTGAAAGTCTCGCCCAAGTACGGACATTTCCTTCTTGGCGGATAACTAGCTTCCTCGGTACACTTAGAAGAAAGGTTTAAAAAAAATTGCCACTCGCTAGAACGTCTACAAAATAGGATGAATCGCAGGATGTCATTGATAAAAAGAGACTAAAGATAAAAGTGACGAGTTTCTTTATTGAAGAAGTACTAGCTAGGCGAACTTTCGGCCAATAACGTCCTGCAACAGACTAATACAAATACAGCCAGTACCTCTTCAATAAACTCGTCGCTTTTGTCTCATCTTCGCAAATAGTGTATTAACCATCTACGGCAAAAGGCTCATAATAAAGTAGTCTCCCATGAGAGACCATATCCTAAAAACAAAGTTAAACCCGTTATCTTCTGGAGGTAGTGGTCTCTCATCAGAAACGCTGTCTGGATTGAAAGACACCTCACGACTTGGTTTGATATTACAGGATCTCAGATAAGAGACCATCTCCTCGAAGAGAGGCCGAGTTTAACAATGTTTTAGCTTATGGTCTCTCTAATGAGGGACTACATTACAATATAAAAGTATTATAATATACACTCATGGGCAAAACTTAGTGGTAGTGGAAAGTCTTTGCTGTCGCCGGTCGTCTATTTTTTTTTGAACGAGACATAGGTTGTTCACACTTGGTTATCTCGTGTGTCTTCAATAAAGGTCACTGTAATATCTTTCAGAGTTATTGTCTGAATATACATGCTGAAAGGTACAGTATCCTTAGGTTTTGTCCATGAGTGCATAGTAGTACAATAGTCCTATTCAACATGCTGTTGTGTGAAAGTAAAGCCTTTTTCCTCGAGGATCCGTACCACCCGTACAATAGTAGAGCGGTTCGTTAGACTTTCACTTAAAATATCAAACTTCCTTAGGTTTTGTCTATGAGTGTAACTCAATTTAATTATTAAAATTTATCTTTTTTAAAATAACATTTATATATATGGATGTGAAAAAAAATGAAAAAGTAAGAAAGAAGAAAAAAAGGATAATATTGTAACAAAGTATTTCTTAATTTTATTATTTTTATTAACAGAGTGGTCATTTTTATGTTTATATTTTGCTACTCTCTCTGTAAATTCCCCTCGTGGCTTATCTTTTGTTTACCATTCATAGTTTGTCCTTCCCTGAAATAAATTGTTGTCTCCTCCTGAAGTTTTTGTCTTCCCTAATTTTCCACGTGGCAATATCATCAATGAAATGAACAAAGAGATATATATTCAAACCACTCAAATATATTTTTAAAAAAACTCAGTTAAAGAATATAAAAATAAATGTAAAATAATACTGAATATGTTAATTTCAACATAGCCTATCAAATCCATCATCGATCCAATTAAAAAAAAATCGATGAAAATAAAATTAAAATAATCACAGATAATTAATTTGACCACCGAGTAGGGGGAAAACCAGCTTTACCAGATCAACTAAGACCTTGTCTATGGTGCCCTTTATAAAAAAAAAAAAGGGGAGCACGCGAACACTTAAAAGGGATCAACTTTTTTTAAAACCTTTTCTTCTTTAATGGAAAGTAGATTTTTGTTTTGAGTCGTCAATCGACAAAAACAGCATTTCTAATTATTCCTCCGTCAAGATAAACTGGGTCAAGGCCGTCAAATATCGGGGGCTGGAGGTTTACAAGACAAATGGTACAAAACAAAAGAGAAAGAAGAATATAAGGGATCAACTCGGTACAATGAAGAAAATAAACCTCTATTGATCGAATGCATCTCCATTGATGAGGACAAACATTCCTATTTTTAACATTAGTAACAATTAATTTTACTGGCAATGTGTGTTTCTTTTAAATAAAAATCATCAAATATTATCTCTACAGACTTTACTGTAATGATAAAAGTTATTGAATGAGAGGTAAGGTACAAACAATTTATATATTTAGTTGCACGATAATGGGGTCGAATTATTTTCCTTCAATATAATTCCCGATCCAGTTTCCTTTTTACTTTTAACTCTTTTAAAGAAAGGTTTAATGCTATAGATATATATGTTTTCGATGGCTATATGCAACTTCGATTGAGACAAAAATGCATTGCTTGGTTATGCAATTAAACGTTACACCATTGGAATAAATGTGTTTGCTATAATGATATAGTATAACCAACCGTGTAATGTTATACCACGGTTGGAAGGTTGTTTTTAGAAAGATTTTGTAATACCTTTAAGTCTCTTTCTTGACTTTCTCGTGTAACTTGATTCCTTTCAAATTCAATTTGCATATCCTACATCTTTATTTCCAGGCACGTCTGTCTGTATGCACGTAGTTTGACGCAAGAATTCAATTTTGATCGTAGGATTTTGTTGATTCTAGGAGTGGGATCGCGAGGATTTGAAAAAGAGAGGCACTTCTTTGAAATTTTGATTAAAAAAAAAAAGGGGGGGGGGGGGGAGAGGCAATTGATAAATTAATCGAAGAAAGGATATTTTACGGTTTTATTTTGATAAAAGAAGGATCGTTTCTCTGAGGAAATAATCGTAAATCAGTAAATCGTGGATACTTCTACATCTTCTTATCAACCTATTTTCATCAACATATCTTCATCAACCATGTACACGTTTCGGACTGATGGCTCTTTATCAGTGCGGTGCAGGCTTTACCTCAATGACCTACCACGGTGGTCAAAGGTCAAATTTGCCGAAAATAACGACTATTTAAGGCTGAATATTTGCATGAGTACGTCATATATATATTATTATCCCATGGGTAAGATTACACCAGGTCATGAAGGTTGAAAGGAATAATTTTTTCTACTATAGTTTTGGGGTTCTTATATAGGTCTTCCTTCTTAGCTCCAATACAGTCCAGGATATGTGCTGGAGCATTTTGAGCAATCAGGAAAAACTTTTTCCCCCATCAATGAACATAATGGGTCTATAGTATGTCCGGTCTTTAATCTTGCAATTTCTGTGGCTTCTAGAAAGCTGTGATGATAACGTCAGAATATAAAAGGAATCTCTCCACGAAGAAGGTGGGAGTGAAGAAATGTCTGTGGAATGACACTTGCCGAAGGAGGAAGAAATATCGGTCAAAAACTTTCACCACCCACAACGGTTTACTTGCCCCAGTTGTCCTGATGTCGGGCCTCCCGACAAGTTCCTTCGTGTGTTCCCCAACTCCTAGTTTCTGACTTACATTTCACCGTTTCTCTATGAAACGTATGAATTTAGGAATAGATAAACCGATAGGTTATATTATCTCTTAAGTTATTTATAAGCATTTTCAAAGTGGGAAAATCATCCATTCTGGTTAGCAGCACCGTAAATAAAGATATTTCCAAAACCTTTTCAAAAGAGAAAAAAAAAAAATGGATGTTGCCTGAATGGCATATTTAGCACATTGAGAAGTTATTTCGGCCGAATGAAAATTCTCTTATTTTCACGATGTTGTAGTGAATAGTATTCACCCCCATCATCAGAATGGTTTAAAAAAGTACAGTAGGCATCAAATAGATTGAGAATACTTTTAAATAGTTTATGTCAGCGCGCTATACATTTGTTTTTTCCGTTTTAACGAGGATATCCATCGAAATCTCGTGAAAATAAGAGAATCTGTATCTGATTGAGGAGGTTTATTCTCTCAATACTGAATATTTTTGACAAAATTTTCAAAAACGGCTGAAGGGTAAAATTTGCAAAGATCAGTTAAGAGCAAGAAATTGCTTTCTATAGAGAGAGCAATAATAAGAGTGTTATCTACATTCATGGAGACAAAACTTAAGGAAGTTGTACCTTTTAGCATGTATATCGGGATTATAACTCTGAAAGATATTAAAGTGAACTTTATTGAAGACACACGAGATAACCAGGTGTGAACAGCCTCTGTCTCCTTAAAAAAAAAAAATCGACGACTGGCAACATCAAAGAGTTTCCACTCCCTGAAGTTTTGTCCACGAGTCTATTCCATCATTAATTAAGGATACGTATTTATACTAGAGTAATTTAGGGACCCACCATCTCGAATACAGTTCTCCACATCGAAAAGTAAATTCGGGAAAGTTGCATAAGAGATAAATTCGTTAGAAGCATTAGTAGGATGTGGAAATAAGTGTCACTTTATTTGTATTCCTTGTCCTGCTTGGACATTGATCTATTAATCCTTGATTGCTTAGCACACAGTGCAATAGTGACCTTCAAGACTCCCCAGTAAAGACGACAAATATCTATAAATATTTTCACATTTTTTTGAAAGTGATAAAACTAACAGTCCAGTACACACATCAACCAGGTACAACAACCCATCATCACTCACAATTCCGTAGGATTGCGATGGACAGAGAAAATGGGAGGAACATCACTCATGCCAAACAGGTCTTCAGAGATTGGTAAAATTGTATATCGTTTTCCTATTTTACATATTGCTGAACGATTACGATGATGATATGAATGATAATGCGAAACGTTACATCTCCAAAATACACAAGCGGTAATAATTGATGGTGGATAGAGTTTGTGTGAGAGCTTACACTATAGTACACTGAATATCTTCTACACAGGGGGTAGTGGAACTTCGACTTTTGCACTTACAAGATGATATAGTTCCGGTTTTGGTTAATTTTACTCTCTGGTGGGGTTAGATTTGTGCTAATCACAGAAGCCATTAAGACAATTCGTTATTATAAAAAAAAACTACCAATGGTAGTTTACAATCCTGATTCTGTATCTCAAAATTCGACAGTATATATTGATGCACCGTCTTCATGTCCATATTCCATAGGTGCATATCAAGATTATAAATCAGACCAGAACGGGGGCAATCATAAAACATTTATATTTTAACAAGTAGTGTATTTACAAAATTTTATTAAAATTACAAATATATTCTCACAATGAGTGTTTTTTTTTTTTTTTTTTTTTTAAACGCTAGCTTTCAATAGCTTTGAATAAAAAAGATACCCATTGTGAGAATATATTTGTAATTTTAATACTTTTTTTCACAATTTTATCATAAATAGAAATTTACAAAATTTAGATCGCCAAATACAACTGAGAGATATATCTAAGCAAATTATTTACAAGTAAAGTTCTGACGTGATTGATGATGATTTCACCGAGTAGACATTCTGTGACAATATGTATATATATTTCAGCCCCGTAAATTTCCATATATATTGCCACGTGGAAAATTAGGGAAGACAAAAACTTCAGGAGGAAACAAAGTTTATTTCAGGCAAGGACAAACTAAGAAGGTAAACAAAAGATAAGCCACGAGGGGAATTTACAGAGTAGCAAAATATAAATATGAAAATGACCACTCTGTTAATAAAAATAATAAAATGATTGAATACTTGGTTACATAGCTTCTTCCCTATGGGAGCTGTGACCCACAGCTAGAAATTATTGTAGTTACTGACTTGGATCTGACGTGCTTCTGCCAAGGATTCCATCGAAGTCTTGGAAC
This sequence comes from Cordylochernes scorpioides, assembly GCA_030710605.1. Taxonomy (NCBI): domain Eukaryota; kingdom Metazoa; phylum Arthropoda; class Arachnida; order Pseudoscorpiones; family Chernetidae; genus Cordylochernes; species Cordylochernes scorpioides. Next base: position 7,850,704 of record CP092868.1, on the reverse strand, counting down.
TTTGTCCCTAGTACCTTTGCGTCCTTTTTCTGGCGGCGTGAAGAGCGGCTTTGTCGTCGTATCGTCTATAGGGACATCGTCATCTTCGAGGGAAGTCTTGGCTTTAGCACGGCGGTGGAATCCAGGAGTCAGTCCCCGAAAATGTAGATCACAGCACCCATGGCTTCAAGGTCTTCTCGGCATTCTTCAATTTGTCTTCCCTAACTTACCCAGCATCTCCACCAAAATGCCACGTGGAAAATTAGGGAAGACAAAAACTTCAGGAGGAAACAAAGTTTATTTCAGGCAAGGACAAACTAAGAAGGTAAACAAAAGATAAGCCACGAGGGGAATTTACAGAGTAGTAAAATATAAATATGAAAATGACCACTCTGTTAATAAAAATAATAAAATGATTAAATACTTGGTTACAATATAAACTAGAATGACAACCAAAATTTGATTTAACTCTATTCCAAAATTGTAAACTTTCCGTTGAACTTAAAATTGAAATTCATCAAACTTCCGTGACGTCGATTAATCGATATTTACAGTATCTTATCTTGACGAGCTCCAATGACAATTCAGCGTGAACCAATGTGTAAACACTGACCACTGATGAGCCAGGCCTTTCCCAATATTTTTTTTATCGTAATAGGTACAGTAGTAAACTGCTTTATTTGTGAAAGAAAAAAATCGCACTGAAATGGTTCATTTCTTGTATTAGACTAACTCTCCAGAATAACTACACTCTCATTGTCAAAACTTAAGGAATTTTTACCTTTCAGCATGTACAGGGTGATCCAAAAGTCCCGCACAACTTTAAAAATTAATAACTCCGCGAATATTCGCGCTAGAGCAATGCGGTAAACACCATTGTGTTCAGGATGCAATGGGATTTTTTATGGCAAATAATGTAAAATTCGAAACTGATTTTAGTTACAATTTTATTCGCCAGATGGCGCTCTACCAGAATCAGAGATTCAGCGGCCAAATTGTTTGATAAATTGAAAAATATAACTGATCGACACGTATTTTTCTTTTTTGAATACCAAGAAAGAACCCTAATAATATCAAATAACAAATTAATAAAACACCACTTCGCCAAAAGTATGAAGAATTGGTTAACGATTTTCAAATACAATCAGAGATATGTAAAATAGGTAAATGCAAATTAAAACATGTAGCAAAAAGAAAATTGATATTTTAGATACGGTTTGTTTGCGAAGATAATAAATTTCTAATATTTTTAATACAACACTCTCTCAGTATCGATTATATTTATTTTAATTCATTTGAAAAATATGTATCTATCTCTGATAATTTATTTTACTCTGGAATGCCGTTGTTGTTGTCGTGTCCAATAAAGAGCCTCAGATGTACCATGCATCTCCATCACATCAGCAGCAATGTCCACTATCTTGGGTGTGTAAAGCTGCTGCTCTGGGTCTATGTCAAATTTCTGCAAGGCTGCGGCCATTGCTGGACATGAGAATATGTGGGTAGGTGTAAGTTCCACACCAGGACAATTGTTGCATGCCCTATAGGTTCTTGTGCCATCTGGATGTATTGTCATTCCTTTATAGTGTTTTGTTCTAAGTCTTGTTATAGTTTTTGTCATTTTTCTCTCAGAGTTTATTTCGCATTTTGATCTTTTCTTAATTTTTTGTTTAATTATCTTGTATTCTGACAAAGAATCAGCGTCAAATAATGACATTTGTTCTTTCCTTTGGCTCAACTTTCTGGCTTCCTTTGCCAATTCAAATGCCATTTCATTACCCCCGATCCCAGCATGGGCAGGGATCCAATGTAGAATGCAGTTATTCTCCAATGGTTCCAGTTGGGTAAGTAACGAGTGTATTTTCTGTGTGATTTTAGTATTGCCCTTCTGAATTGCTTCTAGAGCGGATATGGAGTCGCTGTATATTAAAATTCCTTCTGCTTGATGCAGGGATGGTTGGTTAAGGCATACATCAAGGGCTTTCCAGATAGCTGTCAGTTCACAAGTGAAGTTTGACGAAATCTGTCCTGCTCCTTCTTTGATTTTGATGTTTGTTCCATCTTGCAGTATTATGTTAATTCTGGCCCCTCCATTACTCAGGCTAAGGTCTGAAGATCCATCTGTATATGCTGTTAAAGGGCGTGTCCTAGCATTTTTAATCAATAATTTGTACTATGAGGACATAGCCGTTAATATTACAAACACATCAGACCTCGAAGCCCAAGGTATGAAAGTCTACCTCAATCAAAACAAAGCCATCAACATATACAATATGTATCACCCTCCAAACAATAAACTTATTGACGATGGAACAATGGCTAAATTTCTTACAGACAACACTATTATTTTAGGTGACCTTAATGCCAAACATCAACTATGGGGATGTTCTACGCCAAACCCAAGAGGCAAAATACTATCAAACATATTTGACGACAATGCCTTCATGTGCTTAAATGATGGGAATCCTACCCATCATTCCTACAGCTATAATACTGCACAAGCCCTTGATATAAGTTTTTACTATCCTGACATTTTCCACAAATGCAAATAGCAAAATTATGGAAAATTAAGAAAATTATGGAACTTCAAAAAGGCTAATATGATATCTTTCGAAAACACCATTATTAAAGCAGCCAAAGTTTCAATACCAAGAGGTTATATTAAGAAATGGATTCCAAATTATACACACCAGGCAAAAAATATTCAAACACTTATAACTAAAAGAAATGAACTACAAAAAAGTGCACCCAAAACCAAACAAATTGTAGAACTGAACTGAACATTGTGATTGCAAAAATAAAAAGATTATACGTAAATATGAAAAGGGAAAAATGGAAACAAACTTGTGAAAACCTGAACCCAAGAAACCCAAATACAAAACTTTGGAATTTGGCAAAACAAATTGACAGAGTCCAGCCACAAACTGAAAACACAAATATGATTGAGAATACAGATGGTACACCAGCAACTAATGACAAAATTGCTGCCAATCTTTTAGGTAATTCATATCAAATAAGTAGTAAAATCAAGGTTGAAAAAAGGCCCGAAAGATTATTCATGACTGTAAAAATGTCACCAGCACTCATAATATTTTCCATGAAAAAAATCAATATGAAAGAGCTAGCTTATGCATTAGAAAACACTGACCTAAACAAGACTCCTGGGCCAGATGGAATCCATGGCCGAATGATATCAAACTTGGGCAAAATTGGCAAAGAAAGACTTCTTAATATTTTCAATAACTCCTGGAAAACTGGAAAATTGCCTCAAGACTGTAAAAATGCAACAATAATTCCCATTAAAAAACTTGACAAATCTGCTGATGACCCTAAAAACTACCGACCTATCTCCCTCACAAATATTTGCTGCAAATTAATGGAAAAAATTATACTCGGACGACTCACCTACCACCCCGACACAAGAAATCTCTTACCAGAAGAACAATATGGATTTAGGAAAGGACATGGGGCAATAGTCCAACTCTTATTTTTCACACAAAAGGTAAAAGATGCACAAAACAAAAAGCCAACTAACCACACCATAGCTGCTTTTTAGACCTTACACAAGCTTTTGATAAGGTATGGAAAAACAAGTTAATTACAAAATTATACAAACATTTCAAAATTGATGGAAAAGCTATCACTTGGATAAATGATTCCCTTAAAAATATATACATCAGGGTCAAATATAATGGCACTCTATCTAAAACCTTCAAATTCTACCAAGGATTACCACAAGGATCAGTCCTTAGCCCAACTCTCTTCACCCTATTTATTGCAGGCATAGAAGACAAATTTTCACATAAAACCAATATTGGACTTTTCGCTGATGGCATTATTCTATGGAGCAGCAACACTAACTGGAAAAAAGCTGAAAGAGATTTGAACAAGACTATTCTCCACCTAGAAAAATTTGCAAATAAACATAAATTAGAATTTAACCCCCAAAAATCTGAAACCTGTCTTTTTACTACCGATAAGAAACTATACAAAATAAGACCAAATATTATTCTGAAAGAACAACAATTGCAATATAATAAACATCCTAAATATCTCGGCTACACCCTGGATCCAGAAATTAACTCCAGTAAACATATTGAAGGAGTTGTTAGAAAAGGAAGAGACCGACTAAAAATCTTGAAATATATTTCAGGAATAATGGAGAGCTGAAGCAACAACACTAAAATTAACTTACACATCTCTAATGAGACCTATCTTGGAATATGGATATCAAATCTATGGTACAGCATCTGAAACAAATCTAAAAACACTGGAAAGGATACAACTAAATGCACCTAGAATTATTACAGGTCTTCGAAATACCTGCCCTAATAATATTGTACTTTGCGAGGCAGACATTATGCCCTTATAGAAGAAGCTACAATCTGCCAAAATATATAAACAAAATCAAGAATTATGGAAACAAACACAGAACTTCCAATTACATACTTAATTGAGAATCCAATCTAAGACTCAAAAAAGAAGGCCCTCCACCTGGCCAAAAGAAATGGATTTTTAAAATATAAAGTGGAAAAATATTATTTTGCTGAAAAAAATAACTACATGCGAACCACTAACAAAATGTTATTTTTAATGCCACTTTAAACGAACCCACCAACAAACAATACCAAAATCAAGGATACTTAAAACAATTATCATTAGAAATAATTAATAAAATTCCCAAAAATGCAATAACTATCTATACCGATGGTAGCAGAGACGAGTTGGGACACACTGGCAGTGGCTCTCTCATTAAAACCACAAATGGCAATGAGAAAATGAACAGAAGAAACCCAGATTTTTGCTCAATCTTCAGATCAGAACTTATAGCCATCTATGAAGTCTTAAAATCCATCAGAAATACTAAACATCACGATATATGGATTCTTACTCATAGTAGAAGTGCCATACAACTTAGAGACAAAGTAAGCAGGAACACAATTGGTTATCTCCAAAAACTCTCAATACCTCAAAAATTCACCTTCAATGTATACCCTTACATGTTAGCATTGAAGCTGCTGATGCGCTAGCGAAAAAAGGTACAAAAGAACCCTTGCTACAGAAAAATAAACTTACTTTTAAAGAAATAGAAACAGTAGCCAAAATAAACAAGAACTGGAGGATCCCACTTAAGCACAGTTGGTACACCCTAGAAGCAGATGGCCACCCAGAACTTTCAGTCCACAAGCCGGCATGCGAAGCATGCCCTTCGCTGCTATTCTGTTCAACTCATAAGCCAAGTAACGGTATCCAAGCTAGTGCTTGGACATTGTACCTGGAAACACCACCTCCCAGACAACGTGTCTGGAAGGATTTCTATACCGGTGGCCTTTAATCACAGCAAAATAGGAAACTATCTACTGTGTCCAGCAGGGACCGCGGGGAGGCAGCCCCCGGTCGACTCTGTTCACTCACAGCTGAGGAAAAGCTCAGCTGCCACGTCGTGGGCTTTCTCAAGAAGCTTGCTGTTATTTCTCAGCAGCTTACTCTCGATCGCGCCCCCCGCCCTACTTCTCTCTTCCTGCACACCCACTACCCTTGGACAATCCAAGACGTAGTGGCGTGCATTCACATCCCTTTCTCCATAGACGCAATCAGGGTTTCTCTTAATTTTAAATCTGTGGAGACTTGGGGAAGAGCCCATGTCCCGAACTACCCTAATGAGTTTGTGGGACATTACCTTACAGAGGTACTTGGGTGTTGTTACCCCATTGAATACCTCTCTCCCCTTCACACTGTTCCTCCATCTGTCCAACCATAAGTCCTGGACGTGGCCCCTGATCCTCCTATAAACTTCTTTCTTGGTCACTGGGGTCCTCAGTGATCTACCTCTAAAGCATCCTGCCTTAGCGATCCTGTCTGCGAACTCATTACCTTCGATGAGGCTGTGTCTCCTAAACCAAGGGAGCTCCGGAGCCCGCGTCATCATCTCCAGCTCCTGGATTATTTGATGCGCGAGTTGCCCTTTCTCCAGATTGATAACGACGAGGGCCGACATACAATCTGAATAGAGGCGGTTCGGACTGAAGTTCTTCTCGGCACACACTCTGAGGGCTACCCTGATCGCAACCAGCTCGGCTGAAAAGACCAATTCGTCCACTCTGAGTGTTAAACTTTCTTGGAAGATCAGCTCTCCATTAGTGTATATCACTACCCCAGCTCCAGTATTGGTTCCAGACTTACTACCATCAGTGAAAACCTCCGTGCCAAACCCTGTCGGCCCTCATTCATAATTCCTATTTCTATTTTAATTATATTTGAAATATCACTTCGCATGTAAATTTATATGTTGTATATAATGGCTCAAGCGCGCTTATACCCTGTTAGTATAGTCATACTAGCCACGCCTGTTGAAGAACCGAAAGGTTCGAAAGCTAGCTCAAGTATAATAAAAGATGCTCCTTCGTAAAACTTTTGATTCGTTATACAATTATACCAATTATACGGAGTTTACCTGTAGAAATATACACTATATACAATGAATATGGCGCCTCTGCCAGCGCTGCAGAGTTTGGTGGAGAATCGCCAGTGGGTCTCCAGCGACACCACGCATTTTGCGATCTACGATGAATACGTAGATCGCGTACTTCGCCGCTTAGGAGATGGTGATGGCGTGGTCCTCGAGACCAACTGGTAAGATACAGGACTGCAGTATCACACCTAGGTATTATGGATTTCTAATTTTATCAATTATTTGTTTGTTTATGCTTATTTTGTGGTTATATTTATGCCTTTTTCCCTGGGAGTGGAGAAGACGCATAGGTTTGGTTTTATTGGGTTTATGGTCATTTGGAGTTCCATTGTCCACTTCTCCAGTCCTCTCATTGATGTCTTCAGTATCTTTTACGATTTTTTTATGGTGCTACTTGTGTGCCATATGGCTTTATCATCTGCATAACAGGCAACCTTTGTGTCTTCAGTGAGGTAAGGATGTATGTCGTTAATATATAGCAGATAGAGTAGAGGACTGAGCACAGATCCCTGAGGTACACCAGCCCATGTTCTTCCTTCCTTGGAAAATTCTCCTTTGACCCGAACCTTTAACCTTCTTCCCCTTAAGAAGTCTGCAATCCAGATTAAGATTTTTCCTCTTACTCCGATGTTGTGCAGCTTTTCACGTAATTTCTCCCTCCACACTCGATCAAAAGCTGAGGTCATATCAAGGAATATAGCCGTGGTCTTCTTTGGCGGTTTTTCCCGGAAAGAATCTATTATTGATTGACAGAAGTAGAACAGTTGATCAGTTGTACAGTGCTGGGATCTATAGGCCGTTTGGTAGAGGTTTATTTTATTATTTTTTGTGAGCCAGACTATGAGCCTAGAGTGGATAATTCGTTCTGGTATTTTACAAAGTATGCTGGCGAGAGCAATTGGTCGATAGTTCTTGTATTCCTTGGCATCTTTGTTTGGCTTCAGTATTGGCACTATAATTTATATCTTCCAATTCTTTGGTAGTTTACCAGTTTGCCATGAAATGTTCAGTATTCGTAGGAGTTGATTATTAGCTTTGATTTCAAAGTGTTTAATCATTTGACCAAAGATTAGATTATCTCTTGGTGACCTCTTGGATTTTTTTATTGATGAGTTTAGCTCATTCAGTGTGAAGTCTCTCTCGAGAAAATATCTTGTTGATGGAAGTTTCTTGCTTGTTTAACTAACTGGTTTATATTATTTTTAGAGTCCTGTCTTCATTCGTATAGTTGAGTATGGAAGTGCTTGAAAGATATTTAGCAATTATGTCAGCCATCTGTTTGTTCTCATTCTCGCTGTTCTATTCATATCGGTTAGAGTATTGGAGGATTGGTGTTGGTTTTGATTGTTCTCTAACACTCTAATTATATTCCAGTGTTGGCTGTCCTTTCGTGGATCCATTTTTTTTCGCAGAATTCTGCCATTTTTCTTGTTTGAATATCCAAATTTATTGTTATATTTTGTGAATAATTTCAATGAGTTCCTTTCTGTTTTATTTATTTTAAGAAGTCCATTGATATTGTCTCTCTCTCTGAAATCATTGCCTCGATGTTGTGGTCCTTTCAGTAAGGTATCCACAGGTCTTTACGTCTACCTCTAGTTATCGATGCTCTTTTGCAGCTTTTTAAATGTTCGAAGAGAATTTTTCCAAGCTTTTGTCAAGCGTTCTGTAATTCAATTTTTCGTTGCACAGTTCTTCAAGCTTTTCTGTGAATTTTTTTCAAGTCGGCTTTCCTAAAGTTCCATGTTCTTTTATTCTAATGGACATTCTCAATTTTGAAGTTTAGGGTTGTTAAAATTGGTCTGTGGTCACTGATTGCACCTCTCAGGATTTTCCATTGTGTTGTGGGTGCGATGTTGTAATTTATCGCTGTGATGTCTATTGCGGATTCTGTGCCTGTGGACTTAGATAGATAGGTGTTCTCTCCGTTATTTAACGGTGTAAGGTCGAGGTTGGTTAGCATGTCCTCAACCTACTGACTTTTGTTATCCTGGACAGGTGATCCCCGAATTGAACTTTTGGCGTTAAATTCGCCGAAGTATGATTGTGATATCCGAAGACGCTTCACTTAATGTCTCTATTGTGTGTGCCCATACAAAATGCAAAGATTTCACGAGCTGAAAGTTGGCGATTTTGAGATGCGTCAAGAATTCGCTGCATGGGTTTTCCGGCAAATTGATATTGATGAAAACTGGCTGTCAAATGTTCTGTGGACAGATGATGCTCACTTTTCTCTAAACGGAGAATTTAACATTCAAAACAGCCGCATTTGGGCAACAGAAAACCCTAGGATTTTCACAGAAATGCCACTTTACCAGCCTAGAGTTACAGTTTTGTGTGGGTTCACTTCTTTTATTATTGGGTCATTTTTCTTTGAAAAATCAATGGAAGAACTTTTAAAACCGTTTTTGTAACTGGTGAACGTTATGAGAAAAGGGTATTCCCATATTGCAGGGTAAAAGCACTAAGCGAAATAACATTCATGAAAGATGGAGGACCTCCTCATATCTCCCGAGGTGCCAAACAATTGCTGAAGGATACGTTCGGTGAAAATCGTGTAATAGGTCGCCACTTTATATACCAGTGGCCTCCAAGATCAACAGACTTGACGCCTTGCGATTTTTGTTTATGGGGATACATTAAATCGTGTGTTTATCGATGCTGGCCTACCACATTGGCCATGTTGAAGGCTTCTATCAGATGGCACGCTTTATCAATTTAACAGATATGTTATTTAATGCTGTCCATTCTGTCATTTATCGTCTGCAGGCGGTGATTGGGAATGAAGGGTGCCACATTGAGCAAGGATTGTGACCTAATACAAGAGAGAAGGCAGTTACCTCATGTGTTGTATAAGCCGCCATGTATTATATTATCTATCAATATTTTGCAGCTCTTTGTGTTGGGATATGGGGATAATAAATGCTGTCCTCACATCTTGACTCTTTTTTTTTTGTGAACAGTAATATTTTGTTTGTCATTTGCTCACATATTATGTCGTGCAAACCAGAGTGTTATAACTTCTCGAATAACACTGGTACACACAATTTTACCCCTTATGTTTAGTTTTTCGCTTTTCGCTCATTAGAAGAAATACATAGATAATAGATAATAGATAACATAGAAATACATACATAAGAAATACATGTAGCATAAGGAATATTTTCTGTACACCAATAACTTTAGAAATTTTGTGAGAAAAAATAATACAAAATGATCTTACTACCACGTTTTTCAACGCAAAAGGTCGATTTAAAATTTATTTTTATTTGAGGGGACACATTTTTAAAATTGTGTACAGTATAATAAACAATGATAACATTTGACAAGCCCATAGGATATTTGGAATAAAGTACGACAAATATATTTTGTCACTCCCCTCTATATTTCATTTGTTGGATCATGACAAATATCCAGTTAAATAGTCAAGGGTCGCCAATCAGTCAAGAAACTACACATTTCTTATAGCAAGAAATCCTATTAATAGTGCCATCATAATTTTTGGTACTATATTAACATTTCAAAAAATCGTGTATTGATATCAGCAGTGTTTTTCAAACATTCAATCTATTTCACAAAACCTCATATAAAAATAAATATTTTGCTACATGTTTTAATTTGCATTTACCTATTTTACATATCTCTGATTGTATTTAAAATCGTTAAACAATTCTTCATACTTTTGGCGAAGTGGTGTTTTATTAATTTGTTATTTGATATTATTAGGGTTCTTTCCTGGTATTCAAAAAGGAAAAATACGTGTCGATCAGTTATATATTTCAATTTATCAAACAATTTGGCCGCTGAATCTCTGATTCTGGTGGAGCGCCATCTGGCGAATAAAATTGTAACTAAAATCAATTTCGAATTTTTCATTATTTGCCATAAAAAATCCCATTGCATCCTGAATACAATGGTGTTTACCGCATTGCTCTAGCGCAAATATTCGCGGGGTTATTAATTTTTAAAATAGTGCGGGACTTTTGGATCACCCTGTATATCGGGATTCAGACACTAACTCTGAAAGATATTACAGTGACCTTTATTGAAGATACACGAGATAACCAAGTGTGAACAACCTCTGTCTCCTTAAAAAAACAAACAAAAAAAAAGAAGACGGCGACATCAGAGACTATCCACTTCCTTAAGTTTTGTCCATGAGGGTATAGTTCTCAAAAATATAAATATTAAAAAAACTTGCAGTAAGTCGTTTATTTAATTTTGTATGAACATAGTATATCCCGCACAATCGGCAAAATTTCGGAAATTAGATATAATATTGTGAGAGAGACGTTGAAAAGAAAAAAAAATGTTATTTTTAATTCATTGAAAAAGGTTTAGTGATATATATACAAGTATATAATACTTTAGTAAAAACTCAATAAAAATTAATCTAAAAAAATGACCACAAACAGTATGCAAGGGGGAACAGTAATAAATGGGATTAGACAAAGTTTTCTCCTCTATTAGCAAGTGTTACATTTAATTTTAAAAAGTAACAAAATAATAAAAGCTACGTAAAAACATTGCAATATAAATGAGCGTTTTATATCTATTTTTATTGATATATCAATAGAAGGCAGCGTGGTTTGAAGATATTTTAAATTATATTTATGCAAGTCAAAAAAATAATCGCCCTTCAAAAATTTGTATAAACCATTTAACAAAATCGTGATAAAGAACGAGATGCGAAAGCTTTCAATTTAATTTAAAAAAAAATAGGGTTAAGTAATAAAGATAAGGAGTGTCCTCTAAACCTTACATAACGTATCATGATGATGGAAGATGATGAAGCGAACGGCCAATGATCTGACAAGGATGGAGATGGATCGTGGACCCATGGGTCATCCTTCCATGTGAAGAAAGTTATATTGACCTTTTTACATCACAAATCCTATACACTGCCAAATTCTTAATAATTCAATCTTCTAAAAGAGATAGAAAAAGTAGGATTTCCTTTCCTTATTTGCATAGTGATCAAAATTGGAATCAAAATATCATTTTTTTTAAACTAATATTTCAGTTGGCTGAACGCCAACCTTTATCAAGGTATAATAACATATTAAAATGGTGTTCAGCCAACTGAAATATTGGTGAAATAAATGATGTTTTGACCCAATATACTGTATTATGCCTTTTTAATTAAAGATTTATTTACGGATTGCTCTATTTTCAAAACTTATTATTATCAGGGTGGATATGTAAATAAATAGAGAGAATGAGTTATTCACTCTTGAGAATTCTAAATTTGAAAATACAGAAATTTGCATATAGTTATCAGTAGATAGGACCCCTCCCCCCCCCCCCCCCCAAATATTTAGAAAATATATTTTTTTAATAATCAACTTATTTTATTATTTCAATAACTGGCATTTACGAAAAACCGATCATTTTTTAGAGCAATAAAAAAGGCCTACTTACAATCAGGAAGTAAAGTATAGTGGGAAAGCTCATATTTGCGGATGGTAAATATGTAATTAGGTAGAAAATTAGGGAGTTTAATTGCTGAGATACTTTTTGTGCATTTCAAGAGAAGATTCCATTATAAACACTCTTTTTACAGAAATAAAATATGAGGGAAGTTTGGCCTAGTTGTAACCTTTATATATTGATATGCCAATATTTCACATTTAAGGAAACGATTTTTCTATATAAAAACACGATTTTTAAATGCCTAATAGGTCCAAAAAAATATTAATTTCATAAAAAAAACATAAATATTATAATTAAACTTTTCCAAACATATATCAAAATTCAATTATGAATAGTAAAAGAAAAAAAATGCTACTTTATAAAGATAGTTAAGATGTGAAGTTATTTTGCAAAGTCATCAAGTCGTATGTCCAAATAGAAAACCTTTCCGAATATATGAAAGTTCAAATAAAAGATTTTTTAAAAAGCGTAAAAAGATAGGTAGATAGATGGTAGGCTTCGAAAGCTGTGGTGAGGGGTAGGTGGCGTGAGGTAGATAGGTACATATGCAAATAGATACAAAATTTAAGTAATCTTCCCCATATCAACAATTGAGTCAGAAACCAGTAAAAGGAACCTACTTTTTTAGTGGTTTTGGCGGGAGGCATGTCTTCACCCCACCCCCAGAGGTCCTCGAGGGACCTGAAGTGAAGAGCAAACAGCAGGCGTTCCACGAGACGACCTCTCATGAAATGACGGCGACCTTGCCCAACCCGCTAGCCGTCTATAAATATGTCCAAAGTCAAATAACCCGGGACGGAGGGAGATAAAAAATTGGTCTAGTTAACACATTGCCGATTAGGTCATTTTTTATTTCACGGTTTATTCCGGTTTGTCTCGATTGTTAGATAAATTTGCATGTCCTTGAGGAGCTCGCGACCTTCTCTTCCTTGCCCCACTTCCACCTACACTTTGATAACAGGGTTGTCAGATCGCCCTTCTGTGAGTGGAAAATATATTACATTGATGACCCAAAGAATAAAATGATTTTATTGAATTGAAAATTTTGATTAATCAATATTTGTTTATAGATTTGTATTGTGCCAATTTTCATATAACGATTGACCTAAAACCCATCGTGAACCTTTTCAAATAAGCTTAATAGGCAATATACATATTTCTTCCGTGTTTAAATATTACTAGGCCAATATGTAATATTTATATAGTCGTGTATGTAATATATATAGTATGTATATATATGCAAATTTCCTTTAATGAACTTTCTGTAATTTCCAAAATATCATTATTTTGTGTTTGTTACTTAACTTTTGCACGTCAGTGTATTGTGCGTGTGATTTAAGAGATATTTTTATGCAAAGATTTACTATTTATTTGAAGAGATTTCAATGTATCATTAATAAGGCTTATTTAAAAGGACCTTGCCCCACTTCCACCTACTCCATGACAGGGTTGTCAGATCGCCCCTCTGTGATTAGAAAATATATTATTTCATATTTTGGTTACAATACATTTAAGCAAAAAAAAAATACATATTTATCTAAAGATATTTTTTATTGTGTCATTAATGAGGTCTATTTAAATGGACCTTGTCCCATTTCTACCTAGGCTATGATATAGGTGGAATTATCATATTAGGCCTTCTGTGATTGGTAAAATTATTTTTTTTACTAAACTACTTATGCAAAAATACACATTCGATAAAATTCAACACATATATTGTTAATTTATTCAACCTCTTTAATATGATTTATAATATGATAATATTCCATTGTAGTAAGGAGGGTATTAATTGTTTAATTTCAAAAAGAATCTTACGCGTTTAAAATAGTTTCGAATTTTGATTTATTCAACCTCTGTTTAAATGAATCTTGCTCTACTTCCTCATACAAAATGATAGGCAGTGTTGTCAGAGATAGAAGTCATGCTTCTGTGATTTTAAAAATACATATATATATTTTTTTATATTTCATATAAATCAAGTGCTATTTTTAAAAAATCTATTTTAAAAATGAAAAAATAAACACAATATTATTTATTGAACCAATCATTTCTAAAGTACCATAGCCGGTTTGTAAATTGACTGACAGTGCGTGTATGTGTGTTATCAGATCACTTTTCTATCATTGAAAAATGTATCATTGAATATTTCATTTGATTCTATCTAGTTAGGTAAATGATTTTTGGCTTATTTCGACACATGTTAATAAACCATTAATATATTCAGGCTTTTCCAATTAACCTTGCCCCACTTCCGCCTACACTATGATAGACAGGGTTGTCAGATTACCCTTCTGTGATCGGGAAAAAAATATATATATTAGCAAATCAATAATAAAAATGGCATATCCTGACCAGGAGCACATGTGCTTTACAGAAGGCAGAGCGCCATCTGGTGGAACAGAAATCAACTAAACATTGATTTAGCCTGTTCCCTGATATTTGGCCAACCCAATTTCTTGATAAATCAAGAAAAGCCATCCACGAACGCGTTTCGCGCTTTTGGCGCTCGTCAGCGTGGAGTAGGTTGTACCACTGCGACCAAAAAAGACTTCTTGGCCCCATTGGCTTTTTTTTTTCATATTAGTAAACATGTACCTTAACTAAATGGACCAATTGACTTATTTACACCTAAAATATGATAGGCAGGGATGCCAGATTTACCCTTCTGTGATTTTAAATTATTATAAAATAGTTTTCGAACTGTATAATTTTATCCTGAAGATAGAGGTTGCCTGGCCGGCATTCATATTTCTATGAAAAATAGACATTTCGGCCAGTTAGAGGTTTTTATTTTTCTCAACGTTTCGACAAAAATCTTTTGTCTTCGTCAGGAGAAGTAAATAAAAATAAAGCATTTTGCAAGGCATTAAAAATTGTTCTCTTTTTTTTTTTTTAACGTCATGCCAAATGCTTTATTTTTATTTACCTCTCCTGACGAAGACAAAAGATTTTTGTCGAAACGTTGAGAAAAATAAAAACCTTTAACTTGCCGAAGTGCCTATTTTTAATAGAAATATAAAAAAAATAAAAATGGCATATCCTGACCAGGAGCACATGTGCTTTACAGAAGGCAGAACGCCATCTGGTGGAACAGAAATCAACTAAACATTAATTTAACCTGTTCCCTGATATTTGGCCAACCCAATTTCTTGATAAATCAAGAAAAGCCATCCACGAATATCATAGAAATATGTATAATTTTACACACTCAACCTATTTTTTGATGATTTTTCCATTAACGATTATTTTTTTCTTTATAACATGGACTTTATATACTCTTTTAATAAATTTAATAACACTGATAGACAAAACTTAAGGAAGTTGTACCTTATAGCATATATATATCGGGATTCAGACAATAACTCGGAGAGATATTTGATGCACAGTGATATATATTAATTAATATAAAATATAAATTATAGTTTAGGTCGCCTTGGTTATATCTCTCTTTATTATAATTCTATTTATTTATTAAATAAATATTAAAAACTCTAGGAGAGGTGAACACACTACTGATAAGCTCTCCTAAAATTTTACATCACAGTAAGGAGGCGGGGTATAAATATTGTAGCGTAGAAATCAAGCCTTGGAATATTCTAAGATGTAAAAGTATTTATTGATGACGTCACAGCGACGAGTCGACAATTATTAACAGGTCAGCCCAAAAACTATTTACAGCTAGAGAATCTTAAGCAAGCAAGCAAAGAAATATTTTAAAGATGTTTTCACAAATACAGATTAATATATATTTTTTTAATCTGTTGAATATATTTTCATTGAATAATATTAAATTAAATAATAAAATATTTCTTCGTCACAATATACTTCTTTTTTTTTTTAATAAGAAAAAATAAAAAAAATCTCGTTGAATTGTTTCAATTTGTATAAAATAGATATCGCACTCTATTTTTTTTTCTTTTTATTTAATTACAAAATTAATTCAGTATATTTGTGTGTAGACCAAAAAAAAAAAAAAGTCTAAAGTCACTATGAGGTAAAAAAAAAAAACACTATTGAAAGAATTTTTTTTTCGTGTTTTCTTCAACTAAACAAGGAGGTTCAGGGTCAAAAAACACAAACTCTGAGGGAAATTGTATCATAGACCCCGATCTACGATATAAAAATAACCCGCCACCCCTCACTACACTACCACCGTTTTTTCCCCAATTCTTGGGCAGCAGGGTGCTGGTTCTGAAACTGATCGGCTCAATCAACACGTCAACTTGAGGGGGAAGTCCTGGTTCAACACCCACTTTTTCACATAATAATATTCTGGTAAAATACCTCTCAGGATCTGATAATCAACCACTTTTGTAAAAAATAAGTTACGACCCCGCGAAAGAGCACAAAATTCTTCAGGCGTGCGCCGAGTCCATACATCTCAATTTAAAAAAAGAGATTTTCTCGTGGGAAGTTAGTGGCTGCTTATACTACAAGTGTACCAAATGTCTACACATGCAGTAAGCAGTTCGACATTGGCATTTATAAGTGTGACAGAGTCTCGTTTGATTACTCATTGATGGGGTTGAACTTTTTCAAGAATCGGGAGCCATTGCTTGGGCTATTTTTTTTTCTTCAAAAATAAAAGTGTCCAATGTGCGGGATTCGAACCCGGGTCGTTTCTGTCGAAAAACGACGGTTTATATCATTCTTCCAGTAAAACAGAATGGCGAGATAAGTTCCTTAGTGAAAGTAAAAACAGATATTGTTTCATCACTTTTGTCAAACTGATAGTATGTCATGCATGAGAGCTTATTGTAAGTCTCTAGATGAGCTAAGTTAGAATCCATTTTATATTACATAAATATAATTTGTTATATGTAAATATAAATTTGTTTAAATATTTGGGGAAATAATAAGCTAGAAAAATATTAGCGATTTTATATTCATTTAAAAGAACGTGAATCTACAACTTGTGTTTTTTAAACAACGAATACCAAACTTTTGAGCTTTTTCTTCTGTTTAGTTAAATATAATTATGCATTGAGTTGATGTAAAGGAAGAGATAAACTCTCTACATTACCACAATTCAATACGTTCTTGTTTAACTGAAAAAGAGCATGCAAGAAAGTTTCTGCAATTCATTTTAATGATTTTTTTAAATAATTAAGACGTCACCTTCTATTATTCTTTTGTAATTATCAAAACCCGTAATCGTTTTGATCATGAATGCATTTATCGGCTTCCGTAATCTGTTGGCCCTTTCTAAACTAACAGCAGCTCCTGTTACAATCAGACAATCCTGGCGATGGTAGATGCATCAATGTAACAACACTAGACTGACAGAGGCTATCCAGTAGAAACATAAGCTTAAACGGTGAGAAAGATGGGTAGTTCAATGGTAACGAGAATGGAGAAAGAAGTTGAGGTAAGATTATTAAGGAGGAACAAAGAAAAAAAAGGGAATGTGTAAAAAAGTGTAAGTCTGTATAACAAATGTAGTAAAAAATTCGATTATTTTCATGAAAAATCATAAAGAAACTTCATGTTTATTGGGGGAAAGAAGTTTCTTCTGAAAGGATACTCTACTGTAATAATGTAATCTGATCGTTGTACACTCGTAGACAAGACTTAAGACAGTAATGCCTTTTAGAATGTATATCGGGATTCAGACAATAACTCTGAAAGATATTACAGTGACCTTTATTGAAGACACACGAGATAACCAAGTGTGAACAAAATTGACTGTCTCCTTCAAAATAAAAAAAAATAGATGATCGGCGACATTACACTTCCATAAGTTTTGTTCAATGAGTGGATATTATGAATTTTTACGTTCTGTGTCTCTCGGTTGTGTTTCGTTGCTCTTTTACAATGTAATTACATATGTAACGCTAGAGTAGAAGTGTAGATTATTGTCAAACAATCCTTAAGGTATGATTATTGTTTATTTAAAATGATTTCAGTGGGAATTATCTGTTTTTCACCTCTCTCTATAAGATCTTCCAATACCAAAGTTTCCAAACAGCGGCGACAATCCTGTCTAGGAGATTTCCAAACTAAAAACCCCCAGGATTCCTGGAAGGTCTTCTAATGAAGGATGTTACCACCTCGATAAATTGGACATTCTCTTGCACAGGTAGTCTGAAGGACAGCTCGCGACACCGAGAATTTAGGTTAATTAAATAAAATGTTGGCTGTCAAAGTGAAATTGCTTTGTGTCACTCGCGAACGTTTGGCGACTTTCCGCGTGATAATATATACACACATGGGGGGGAGACAACACTTAAGGTACCTTTTAGCATGTATATCGGGATTCAGACAATAACTCTGAAATATATTACAGTGACCTTTATTGAAGACACACGAGATAACCAAGTGTGAACAGCCTCTGTCTCCTTAAAAAACAGACGACCGGTGACACCAAAGACTTTCCATGTCTATAAACGATTCTAACGGCGAAAACTGGGAATCCCGAGATGAGTTTACAGATTTAGTAATCCTTATCTAGCCTAAAGTGTTTACTTGGTTTAATGAGGTTGAATATGGTTAGGTTAGGTTAGGTTAAGTATGTACTATATGAGCGCCATTTTTGTTTACAAAATTATGAAGTATTTACGTGAAATTTGGAAAAGTTAACATTTATTTTACTACCCTTACTGAAACGATGAACTATTGGGAGGGTCTGGCTCATCAGTGGTGAACCCTTCCAGCAGTTTAAGCCAGGTTATCTCAATATTTCATCACTGAAAGTAAGGGCAGTAGGGAAGTGTTTATCTTCAAAAAGAACCACTGCGAATAAATAGTTGTTATAATTTAGGATAGGTTCAGGTGTTAGGGTTAGTAAAATCAGTAAGCTAACCCCGAGATACCTCCCGTAAACACTACCATAAGTGAACCATCCGATGAGCAAATACCTCTCTGAATAGCCATCTTTCATTAAGATATCATAATGACCTGACATATAATCCAACCTCCGATGAGAGACCACCTCCAACAGAGACGAGAGCGTATCTCTGTTTCTGAATTTTCGGTTATTGGAGAATCTACAGTACCATTCTCTGTACTGTAGGTGCATTATGGATTTCACCAAAATTTGCAGTTAACATTTATCCTTTCTTACAGCACAGAAGTTTAAAAACGAGGCTTTTTGTGATTATATAATTAAGCTCCCAATTTATCGATGGACTATTCATCCATCTAGTTCGAGGATTTGCGCTGCTGTCTCGAAAGCTCCTTAGATGAAAAGCAGAGAAATCCATTTCTAAATTAGTTTCGGCCGTCAAAGTAACCAACCTTTACCACGGCAAATATTAAGGTAGTTCTTTGGCGATGAGACCATGTGATCATGTATAAAGTGAAAGCAGAGAAAGCAATTACTAGATATTTAAAAAAATTGTTTATAACACACAAAGAATGTAATATTTATTTTCTCCATCTTTCAATATCATTAATATTTAAAATATGTAAAAAATAATTTGTATATAAAAATAGTATATATCGTCAATTTGTTATCGTGATACTCCTGTAGAAGGACTGACAAGTCCGAAAGCTTGAAAATGAAAATTTGAACAAGAAACTTAACCCTGGAAGCTTTATCTATATATATAAAAATGAATGTATGTGTGTGTGTCTGTCTGTCCTTTATGCCTGACCAAACCACTCATTGGAACGCCATGAAACTTTGGGAAGTTATTTAGTATAGTACTGAGAAGGTTTCTAGCAAATAAAATTTTTGAAATAACTTTTCGCTTTAAAATAATCAAGATAAATATTCTAATTTATCTGTTATAATTCAACAATCTGCTCTAAATATTATCATGATGATAAGATGATTTTGTAATGGAGAAAATTAGGAAAGACAAAATTCAGGATGACACGGCAATTTATTTGAGACAAGAATAATGATACAATTCCAAGGCAAGATACTATTCCTTTAACTTCCAATTACCGAGGGAACCAATTAATATTGATTTTATTCAACTTATCGAGTATTTTTCAAGGGACCGGGAAAAAATGTTCACTTTATTGAGAGATTCGTTAGACAAACCTTTACTCGGGTAAAACCCGGGCGAAGCCGGGTACGTCCGCTAGTTTACTTTATAAAATTACTAGATGAGTTGCGGCCGTCAAAGTGAATAGCCATCGGCACAGCGGGTAATAAGGTAGTTCTTTGGGGATGAGGCTAAATGATTATTAAGAAAACTATAACAGAGAAAGCAATTACTAGATGATGAGTTTCAGAGGTCAAAGTGAACGTCCATCGCTACAGCAGCAAGCATTGATGTAGTTGTCCAGCGATGAAGCAAGGGGATCATACATAAATCGATAGCAGGGAAAACAATGAATATAGCTGAAGAGCTGCGGCCGTCAAAGTGACAGGCCATCACTACAGCAGCAAGTATTGAGGTAGTTGTTCGGCGATGAAGCAAGGTGATCGAGGTTTGGAAACAAACAAAAGACGCCAGGATAATCGCAGGCGATTTGCCTCAAGGGCAATAAATTGACTGACGACCCTGCCATTGGAGATTTTGCAAGCCTTGCATGACGGACGTCCTCTTTTGCATCGATACTTGGCTCGTTTGAGATAACAAACACGCCATATAAACCATTGTAATCATTCTTTATATCTCACTCTATTTTAATTGCTTACCCTTCCTTTAATTGTTGTTCTCTGAATTTGGACCCAATAAAGCAACCACTACCTTTACTTGCAGAGAGTACTTGGTGAAGCCTTAGATCCCTCAGCCATGACCGATATCCAACTCTCCCAGGCTTCCACTTCCCATTGTCGATGCTCCCACAATCTACTTGTAAAACAACACTTGAAGTTACACCGCATGAATTTCTTTTCAATGAAAAATCTAAATTTTATTTCAAGGTGAAATATTGACTATTTCTAACCTTTTTGGATGAGGTATGAAAGGGTGAATTATGAAGAGTAATGATGAACGGAAAAATGAAAGTGTCCAGGGATGGGAATCAAACCCACTATGTTCCGCTTACCGGGCAGATGCCATGTCCACTAGGCTACCCTGGACAATCTACTTTTGTCTACCAGAATTCCTTTACCTCCAGAGGGCCTGTTACCTAGATGATTGTGTTGTGATTGTCTTCAATGTTTTCTCCTAAAAAAGCTTGATTTCAAGCTTACAGAGGAAGGTGTGTAATTTCTAATCATGCTTTATAGCATGTTCATTAGAATTCTCTTAGTGCTTCTCGATATAATAAATAAATCAACATATGCCATCAGCAACGTTCAGGAGCCTAATTTTTTCGCAATTTCACAACCATGGTCGAGTATATTCTTCCCTTTTTATTCTCTCTCTTTCTACATTTTTTAAATTTAACCTTCCTTCACTTACCTTTTTGGCTTCAAATATCTTTTATTTTATTGATCAAGAGGCCTCTATAACCTGCTTTGTTGAAGTACAGTCTACATCACGCTGATGAGTGCTAACATCCCAAATAGTTTGAGTCAAAAGGCGATCCATCAATTAAGATTATATAAAAGGGCGTACCTGGATCTGTAAAGGAAAAAAATTACAGTGCAATAAATTGATAAAGAGGGAGCAATCTCTCGAAATATTTTTAGAATTTTTTTTTCTCTTTACAGATCCAGGTACGCCCTTTTATATAATCCGAAATATTGCACTAGTGATATATCCTCTGATGGGAAATAACGTATAGACAAGTAAATAATCGTTATTATCACTGAACTTTCCCTTATCGAGAATTTTGAAAATTGGAAAGCCCCTGAAAAAGCTCCGCGTCAGTTTAAATATCTGAATGCCTCTTTTTTCTAAAGTTTATTTTTTTTTTTAATCCTGATAATAATTTCTGGATAGTTGTCATTCTGTACTTCAGGAAAACCCCAGTTATTTATAGTTCTCCCTCCTGATTTGTCAACGTCTCTCTATCCTGATGAAGTGTAGAGTGAAATTCGATGAAACACATCAATGGTAATGATTCGTTTCTTTTAAACGAGGTTTTATATGGCTATATAAAATAGAAGTGCTTGCGAACCGACAATATTCATCTTCAATATAGTGACACTCAGGTAATTAAAGATTTTCGAAAGCAATCTCTCGAAATATTTTGAGAATTTTTTTTCTTTACAGATCCAGGTACGCACTTTTATATAAACTTAATTGATGGATCGCCTTTTGACTCAAATTAAATAACTGCAAATTTTGAGAACGATTGATAATTCCTCGATTTTTTAATTTTAGAAGGGTGATAATCTCATTATGTTAGATGATGCCTTGCCATCAAATAAAAGGTACTTTGGTTTTTATGGGATGCTTGGAAACATATTGGCATCCTGACCTATAACGTCAGATGTATGGTAGAAACAAAATCCTCCACATATTGTACAATTGGCCAATGGGATCCCAACAATTAAGGCCACGTGATAAAGTGGACCAATAAAAGACTTGTAGAATTTCGCCATAGATTGGCAATAAAAGAATTGCGGGTGATTAATCACGCTGTGATAAATTAACATCCCGGCATTAAAGAAATGAAGATAAAGGAGCTTTACAATATCCTTGACACTAGGGTCGTGATGATGGATCTGAAATGCCGGTCCGTGGCGGCGAGTCAAGATATCTACAGGTCTACTGTTGGCTTGAGACTTGATGCGGCACATATGGACTCTATTACTGGTCAATTGGTGATGAGGTATCTACAATATAGATCTACAAGCATTGAAAACTCCACAGATATCTACACATTTCTAACTTTCTATTGCCAATTTTCCAGTAAGATGAAGCGACTGAGCGGTTAAGAATGATATAGGTTTCCAAAAGCCCCTAAGGAGAAGAACCTGGAAAAACCACCTTCCGTAAAGGATAAGTGCTGTTTTGAGGATTTGTACGCCAGCGTTCTTAGTTCAGCTGGCACTCTCTGGAGTCAATAAGTTTCTCAAGAAGCTGCGAGGACTTATATTATTTGATCCAAGAGGACGAGGCTATCCAACGGATGCCTTGGTGAGGTGGCGCAGCCTAATGTCCTTCCAGATATCAAGAAAAGCTGCCGTTCTTGTCTTGGTGAAATACAATCCTTGGTGGTCTTCGGTGGAAGCGATGGTACAGTGTGAATATGGCGAGTTCCCAGCAGCGAGTTGTGGGATGACGACAGTCTGCCGCCACAATTAAAGCGAATTGTTTCGCAAGAAGAGGGACAATCTCCTGAGGGCAAGAAGACAGGTGTCCGGCATCTGGCGGAAACACACTTCGCCTCACCTTAACCTGGGGCCTTTCTCTGTGTGTAGCTTATAGATATGGGGTGGTAGGATGTGGTAGTGGGGTATGTGAGAATAGGACAGAAGTTTCCATCATTTTTCTTACCTGCGATATACTTCCATGTCTTTAAGCGATACATAAAACGTGTAGGCATATAACAATAATGCTATACGAAGGAAACTGAATTATAGGCCATGTGGACTAAGACATGATAACCTACTAAACAGAGTGATACGTGGATGTATTGAAAGTTCCAGATCGTGTGAACCAAGTAAAGAGAGAAATCACCATATCAAATATTAATATTAATAATTAGTCAAATTTGATAATACGCATCAAATATTTACAACAGAATTCAATGTGGACGGAAATTTTGACGGGAGGATATTCATCTATAAAATAATGATCACCTCTCTCGTCTAAATAGACGTCATAACTAGATTCCATTTATTGACCGACGCTGAAAACTAGCGGTCTCGATTCGGTGTCACTGTGCCATAGTTTCGACTCCGGGAAATGCCAATTAATCCGATAAAGAACTAATTTGCATATCCCCCAGGAACTGGTAATGATAATCATGATGATAATAAATATTAATATAAATTCCATGTTACTTCTACTACTAATAATACCACACTACTAAAAAAATAATAATGTCCTTAAAAATAATAATAATTGTGGGAAAATATTAATTCGTGCAGACTCCAGGCGAAGCCGGGCCATTTGTTTCAGTTTAAAATATAATGTAGAATGAAATATATAGGTCGTGTTATAACACCATACAATATAGTAGACCAGTTTGTTAGATCAAACTGGGTAGAATTGCTGGTAGGGTTCTTAACTGATGAGTCAAGAGGCTCTATCAATATTGTTGCACCAGGCTGCGGTTTGGCAGATTCTTCAGTCTTGATTCTCTCCTCAGACTTGTCTTGTATCTTTCCAGAACGTGTCTCAACCATTCTACAAGGTTAAACCAGTCAATAATAAGACAACTATATATTTAGGTAGCACCTCGAATCTCTCTTTATTTCTCACATCAAAGTTTAAAGCAGGTGGGGTATTCAGTGTATTAAAATACAAATGTTTTATAGTAATAATTAGTAGTAATAGTAATATTATAAAAGTAATATTATAATAGTAATATTATAAAAGTAGTAATAGTAATATTTTATAGTAATAATCTGTTTTATAAAAATAAATGAATATATAATTTAAATTTTAAATATATTAAAAATAATATTATAAATAATTTTTAAAATACGCGCATTAATCATGATGCAACAATATTTCATATCTCATTGCAATAACAACAATATACACTTGTATATGATAGTAGACAGATGTTTCTAATTATAAAAAAAAGCTGATAAACCTATTTAGCTTTCTTTCCTGCTCATTATGCTCCAGATGCCTCGTGTTTACAAAAGTGCTAAATCAGGGTTATGACCTTTTCCTTTATACCTCACTTCAAAGCCGATGTTTAGGTTGACCTGACGTTTATTTTAATATTTGACCTTCTTTGACCTTGCTGGTGACCAGATTATCGTCTGTGGAAAAGAAAGGAAAACTAAACGATCTAGTTCATTCTCCCGCCTTTTTTTTACGAGGGCATTTCATGTTTAGTTTATTTTTTAGATATGTATAAAAATTTTATGGGTTTTCTCAGAGATGGCCTTGGAACTTCTTTTCTCCCACGTTTGACGTTCCACGTATCACATAATATGTAAATATGGCATTTGCATAGTACGGCCCGCAGGCCAAATCTCGCCCTCCATTTGATACGACTGTCGTAACAATTTTTATAAACCTTATTTAAACCT
Organism: Cordylochernes scorpioides; assembly: GCA_030710605.1. NCBI lineage: Eukaryota > Metazoa > Arthropoda > Arachnida > Pseudoscorpiones > Chernetidae > Cordylochernes > Cordylochernes scorpioides. Next base: position 7,825,814 of record CP092868.1, on the reverse strand, counting down.
GGTCTTTAGAATGCACAAAGATATTTTGTATTGAATATTATTAATATCCTAGAATAAACTTATATAAGACCAGTATGTCTTAATAAAAGTTTTTGTATGTATGTGTATTGAATATTATTTTATACTAGCGAATGTGTGTTGTGTACCCGGCTTCGCCCTGTTTTTACCCGAGTGAAAGTTTGTTTGAAGAACATTTGTTAAAACAATATTTTTGGCGAAAACACCAACTTCATGATTAATTATTTTTGTCAATAAAAAATGTTGATATTTGTCACACATTTCAAATCTTTATTTTCAAATAATTTCGTTTTTGAGAGTGATAAAATAAAATGCTATAATAAATAACCTTTTTTTAAAGCATTCGTTAGTCAAAATTTACTCGGGGAAACGTATTTAAAAAAATGTATTCAAAGCTATGATGATGTTTAATGATAATGAATTAATATCATTATCTTTATTATCTATGACAAATTAGTGAAATTTGTCCTTTTTTTAACGGGATAAATACCAACTAAACTGCTATTCTTCTAAAGATAAATATTGATGTTTGCCACTATTCCCCGCCAGAACTGTATAGAATGATAAGATATAATTACATAATAAATGATATTTGCTAAAGCATTATTCGTTGGCCAAGATTTACTTGGGGAGAACCAAGACATTGTCCTGTTATCTCTCATTGGACCAGTTTTACATGTTTTCATTAAATAGGTCATGTGGTCCTATTATTTAAAAATATGATCCAATTCAAATAAATATTCCAGATAATTGAATTATCATCGTGAATAAGCAACCTAACAAAAGTACCGAAATATAGAAATGGATATAAAACGTTTTTATATGACTTAAATAAAAATATGAGAGTGAAAGATGGTATATGTCATTGTGTATATTGTGAGAAGAGATTTTTTAAAAATATGTGAAACAATATATTCTGTTTATTAAACAATATTCTCATTAATTTGCAATAAGAAAGAGGCTTCGCCCATGTTCTGCTCAAGTGAATATTCCCCGAAAGAATTTTGTTTCTGTCCACCATGATGCAGCTAACACGATGCGGCAATATCATCATCATTTTCTCATTAAAAATATAAATGAATTAGTCGAGTACTTGTTTAATTTCAATTTTGTTGGGTTGAAAATGTGACCTCTTCGAGGCTTAACTCCATATCCTGTTAAAATTAAGCCATATTGGTTAGATATTGAGGTAACTTATAAGAAACAAATAAATAAACATACATACGTTGAACACAAGGTAATAAGACCAAATCCAAATAAATAAATAGTGTGTGACGTTTCGGTAACAACGTTGTTACCATATTCAGACAAAAGTACTGAATGAGATATTTTACCACAGCATGTTTTAAATAGTTACTGTTATAACGGTGGCTTTCGGTAACAGCGTTGTTACCGAAACGTCACACACTATTTATTTATTTGGATTTGGTCTTATTACCTTGTATTTATAATCTATAATCCAAATTGTGCTTTATCATACATACGTTGACTTTTACATACAGTATAACTACCTCTCTGTATAGGACAACACCTAATTGCAGAGCCAAAGTGTCCTTTAGGGAGAGGTGTCTTCTTACCGGAGAGTTGCTAATTTGTAAAAATGGTTATTTTGCAAATGAAAACTGTCCTTTGTAGAGAGAGGTGTCCTCTAGCGCGAGTGTCCTCTCATGGAGGTTTTACTGTATATAGAGAGAGATTTTTATATACGTTAATCAATCAACCACTGTTCGTAACCCGGTCTCCATGTTAATAATGAAAACCAAACTGATGAACAAAAGTTAAGATAGACAAGAGATTAATCGAATCTTACAAATTTGCCATAGAGATAGCTGGTCAAGTGGTTAAGCCAATGCTATGATAAAAATATATAGATGGAAATTTTACACAACATATTGTAAAATTTGTAAGAATTGTAAACAATTAAAACACCTTGTAATACAAATAGCCTATATTTAATATGTGCATATTTACAATGTGTGGACGTTCCCAACACGTACAAATTCCATATCCTATATTTAATCTGTTCTCTAGGTGTTAAAATCTATAAATAGATAAGTAGGCCACACACAATCATCAATATACCTATCATCGCTATGTATCATTAAAGACTATCTTAATGGATTCTTACCTGTGAATATTTTTATTTATTTTTGACCATATAATTTTTTTTTATTGAAGGTTTCCTTTCTATCACAAGTAAAATAAGTTTAGCTAACATAAATTGTTTTTTTTTTAAGTTATTAAAAGTTTAAAAAGTAGCATAAAAGTATAATTCTCACAATTAAAAAAATAAAATGTTTTCTTGTAAAATATGAGAGTGGACATTATGATGAAAAAAAACTTATATTTTGAAATTTGCATATGGGGAAACAAAAATATATAAAAATGTTACATATATACAATAAGTATATCGTTAACTAATGAGGGAATCTTATAGACATTTGATGTAGACCTTGTAGACAAATGTAGATGTTCTCTGTTACGTCTTCCTTTATATCATCTGGGTTGACAGATCAAATCTTTCCAATTCCCCCTCTCAATCCCAATAAGTAACAACATTCTACACGGAAACATAAAAGACAACACTACCTATTTTAATTAATCGCTATTTCGTACCAAAGAATAGAACTCCGTATCAGCAGCCTTTAATGCATTCGATTGGAAGTATGCACACAAACCACAGAAACATTGTCATCTAATTACTTATATAGATATAGGATCTGTCAAATTTTCCATGAATTTAATAAGGGATGTTTAAGCAGATTTATGTGATTCTTCTGAGACATCTTTCCTGTTAAGCCGAAAATTTCTCCTCAATTACCCAACTGAGAAAATTGAAACATTGTAATTCGTGTTTAATCATTTGAAATTCATAGTTCTCACCTTCTTGTAATGAAAAATTGGGTATATTCTAAATTTAACGACTTCCAAGATGTCTTAAGCCCTTATAACTATACCCAACTCTCTTGCCTGGGCAATCAGTCTAGTGTTGTTTTACATTGGTCCGTTATTACAGCTAAGATTGTAGAATTAGGTTAGGAATTCGTTAAGAGTTAGGTTAGAAACTCTCAGAATACGTCATTTAGATATAAATCAAACATGGAAAATACAAGGGTTAACCCCAATATGTAAATTGAGAGAAGCTGAACGTTTTTGAGTCTCCAATTTTACCTTTTTCTAAAAAATTTAAAGATAAAAAATGTTGATAAAACAGCCTTTATAAGTGGGAATTCGTGGGATGGGATTTCTACGTTTGTTATCGCTAGATAGTTCTTCAGACAAGATGTCATCCTCTCGTCAACCAATTTACACGTTTTTCCTGAGCCGTGATGCGAGAGGAGTTAACGAAGACCTCGTGATGGAGGAGGACTTTGAATCCACGGCTGTGTATAATTGTATATAATTTCTTTGTGTTTCCCCGTTGGTGTCTCTAGATTAGTCTGTGTTAGATAGCCGTGTTTTTATTTACTTTGTTTTTACCTTTGTGTTTTCCTTGGACTTATCATACAAATCCGGGTATGAGACTAATTGTCTTAATTATGTTTTTTGTGTAAGCACTCAGGGGGAGACAAAAGTTAAGGGAGTTTCATATTTTGATGTCGCCGGACGTCTGTTTTTTTTTTTTTCAAGACAAAAGCAATTTTGTTTACACTTATTTATTTCGTGTGTCTTCAATAAAGGTCATTGTAATATCTTTCAGAGTTATTGTATGAATCCCGTGCTATACGTGCTAAAAGGCACAACTTCCATAAGTTTTGTCCATGAGTGTATATAATCTGCATTATAATCATTAAATGTATGTATCATTCACTTTTTACTATTTTTTCTTTGGCAGATTCCGTGTGAATTCATGTATCAAGCTGTATAAAGGATTTGAGTGTGTATGCTTAGTCTATGTTCGAAGAGAACATGTGGCCTATCCTCAGTAGAGGAAGGCACGGAAGGAAGAGTCTGTGTTTAAAGAGACCATGTGGCCCAGCCTCAGTAGAGGAAGGCATTGAAGGAGGAAGATATGGAAAGACCATGTGTCCCATCATCAGTAAACGAAGGCCCGGAAGGAGGAATCTGTGTTTATCATTCACTATTTTGTTGATAAAAGTGTTAAAAACCTAAAATATTGAGTTCTTTATATCCTTTCTTGACTCAGCAACTCTAACTGGCAAGCTTGTATGGGAGAAGTAAATGGTAATTAAGATGTCGGCTAAGCAGATTCAAGAAAGGTTCTACGTATCTGTCATCCGGAGGTTGATGTCCCTATCTCCGCATGTCAGGGGCCTCTCACTAGGGAAGTGACACCTCCGCGCCCCTTGATGAATGTAGTCCTGTATGTCTGTCCACATGAGAGGTACTCGACCTTTTTTACGTACCGATCCCCAAAATAGAAAGCCCCCCGCCGTTGCATAATACCGCGACCAAGGAAGGAAATATGGGGCATGTTTAAATGCCTTATTTGTGTCTAAATACAAGAGGGGTTTGTTGATGTAGTAGTCTAGAGCACGTTGTTTGAAATATCTTGTTGGACACATTTTTACATATTTACCATGTGGGAAAGTACCTCAAGTACAAAAAGAACACAATGTATATAGGGTACGATGATCGAGGGCTTTTTAACATAGCTAAACTTAAATATACTTTTGGATACAATTTTAATATATCGTAAATTTTATGCTTTTGTTTAAAAAAAGAGAATTTCTTTTGTCAAAAGAAAAGAGATAATATTTTGATTTTATTTTCTGAGTATCATATCAGTTAAATTTTTATGGTAACAACGAGTAAATTTGGGCTTAAAAATCCACGTTTTATGTCATGGTTTAAACTATGACCCTCGCCAATACTGGTAGAGGGGCTACGAATTTCTGAAATTCAATAAAAGCTATGAAATCAACGATGTGTGTTCAAAATAATCTAAAGATGGAAAAGTTTAAGCTATACCCATTTTATACAGAATTATACCTTTCACTTTCAAAATTCAAACGCAAAATGGATCTTCCTTGGCTTTTGTTCGAAACAATTATATAGGCTGACAAAATAATTAATTTGTCGTAGGTTTCAAAATCGCCCGCAAAATTCTAAACATTTAATATTGACAGAATTATTATATATAAGGAGCACGTCCGCAAAAAGTCTCCTAACAAATTCCTTCGAGTGCTACAATGGTCTTCTCTATATATATGATGGGATATATCAATAACACCCATTATGCATATATGTACTCATTCATTATAAGAATATTTAATGACATAGCGCTTATAGGTATTTTGGGAACACTTAATATTATGAGATGGCCGATTATTATTCAATCAGCTGAGCAAATGAATTTTTCAATATTCTTTGAATGCTGTTGTATATCATCATCATTCTTATGTTTTTTTTTTTCGAAAAGTCATCAACATGGATCCTTAGACTCACAAACACAATCTCATCGTTAACTTTTGTAATGAATGAGTACATATGCAAAAATGTGTAGTAACATTCTTCATTGTATACCTTTGTTGTAATATGGACATGTAAATAGATCTGTTAAGACCGTCTCTGTATTATAATATACACTCATGGACAAAACTTAAGGAAGTTGTACCTTTTAGCATGTATATCGGGATTCAGACAATAACTCTGAAAGATATTACAGTGACCTTTATTGAAGACACACGAGATAACCAAGTGCGAACAGAATTGCCACTGTCTCTTTTAAAAATAACAAACAACCGGGGACTAAAAAGACTTTTCACTTCCTTAAGTTTTGTCCATGAGTGTGTGTAATTGAATACGACAGATAACGGGTGGAAAAAATCTATTAGCAAAGGTAATACAACACGATTTCAAAATATATTAAAGGAATTTATTGTGGTCGTGCAAGAATGACGTGGCTGAAGCACCAGCTTAGCCGTGATAATGCCACATTCCTCAGAGATGTCATACAATAGGCGGTGTGTGTAAGTCAGATTTTCCTCTGGTATGGTGGCAAGATGGTTAAACTTCCTGCCAATCATAGAGGACTGTAGGTTTCAATTTCAAGAAGGAAGGTTCCAACTTAGGGGTCATCAATGTCTGTAAGGTCTACTGAACCCAGGATGTTAGCCAGATAGGATGAGGGGAAGAAAGCCGGGAAGGAGGTCGCAGCAAACAAGGAGTTTACCAACAACCAGCCAAAATAATAATTACTGGAGAAATCAAGGGCTATTACATGCACCAGGCTTGGCTGGTCAACCGTCTGGATTGTCTTCCGTGTCGCCAAAGTGTCTTTCATATGTCTATTAATTCCACACATTCCTTTGTGGTTGGACTGCTTAGGTGGGGGCAGGCAACACATACTTCGGATTAAGAAAAAGGCATCTCCTTATCGTGCAACTGAAAGTTGCTGATGGCTTGCGCCATCTATCTATCTATATTTATTCCGATAGATGACCCAAGCCATCAGCAACTTTCAGTTGCACGATAAGGAGATGCCTTTTTCTTAATTTATGAACCTTATGCCAGTACAATGTCACATTTGTACTATTTTTTTTTCACATACTTCGAAGTTTGGTTTTCGACGAGTACTAAAGAATTGTGTTTTAATTTCCACCCCATTAGGTGTAAACTAATGGACAAAATTTAAGGAAGTGGAAAGTATTTGGCCAGAGACGGAGGCAATTTTGTTCACACTTGGTTATCTCATGTGTCTTCAATAAAGGTCACTGTAATATCTTTCAGAGTTATTGTCTGAATCCCGATATACATGCTGAAAGGCACAACTTCCTTAAGGTTTGTCTATGAGTGTATATGGTTAAAAAGATTAGAGAAGAAGTGAATCGGGATGTTTAGAGAATATTCTTAATTTAAAAAGGAACTATAAAGATGTTTTGGTATGACTTCGACGTACAAGCTGTACCACGCTGACGAAGGACAATAACCCGATTCATGTTTGTATTCTTCTTTAGATTATCTAAGAATTTGTCAATTCTTTCTGAAAAAAAAATACCCAACGCTCAGTTTTGGTTTTCTCGTTAGATGGCAGTGGGTCATCAGCAACATTACGATCAGAAGGTGTTCAATACTATAAAATAATGATGTGGAAAGTTCTCGGAATTATTGCAGCTTTCCGGCAATTTTATAATACATTTAGCCATGTGTTTGATTATGATTTAGGTCGACAATCCATGTAATTATCAGAGATGCCATTATTTCTTATGATAGCCCTCTCAATATTCACTCTACTGAACTTCTTTTCCTTCATTTTTCTTTTCTCTTTCAAGATTTCTGCTCATTTAGAAGTTTGTTTCTTTTAGCATTACTTATTGCCATTTTCTAACTTAGCTTGTTCCTACTTGGGGAAGTTGGATTGTCTTTCTGGTACGTCGGCTAGATAATAACCTTTCGCAGATTAAATTATACGAACTTTTTCGTTCTTCTGTATTACTAAAACATCTGGTCTATGCGATATATTTTACCAGTGAAAAGATTAAAAAGTTTTAAGATATTGATACGACAAGACCTTGGGAAACATTAATCAAGGTGCTTAGTTAGAAAGATGAGGATGTATTGGCCGGTTATTCTCCACATTTTAATGTGTGGAATTCAGTTTTTCTGTTCTTCGGTAGGTCTTCAGTAGCTCCATTTTTCTCTATCATTAGCATTAATCTTTATTTATTCTTAACTTCTTATCCAAAAGCTCAATTCTACTTTGCGTTCTCATTACACTCATTTTAACCTACAGAACATTTCCCTCATCAAGCCATTTCCTTTTAAAATGTCCAATCCAATTCCTCTGTCTTTTTTTCTAACGACCATCAACAGGCCTCTCCCAATGATATGGATGGTAACCATGCCAGTTTGATATCAACATCTCTACTCAGTAGTGGTATAATACATGTGGTTCCCAGTTAGAGAAATGGAATGCGGTGTACGTTACTCCGAAATTGCCAGTGGCAAATTCGATATCCCAATGACTTCTCTATGAAATTGGAATGAAGATATCCAGGAAAGATTGTTTGTCCAGTACGTCCACATAAAGTTGACTGGGGCGTTTGTAAAGTAGAGTGATCCCAAACGAGCAGCGTCCATTGTTACCCCGTCGCTCCACCCATCTGGGTCGATGGCGTAACTCCGCTCTATTAGATGATTAGGTATTATCCAGGCTGGCTGATTACTGGAGGCATGGTGCCACGTGTGTGAGAAATACATCGTGATCACTCTCAGTATGTGTATGTGTCTATCATTTAGGACGTGTGATTTTGATTTATATGATGGTAGCGTTGTTTTGGCTATAATGGTGGAATAGATGAAGTGAGGATCACATTGGAGCAGCGAAATGTTGATCACTGACGGCACTTGATAACTTCTGTATCGATCTTCATATGCATATTTGAGGATTTTGTGGTATGTGGATCACTGGTGAAACGTGTACATTGATCCCAAAGTTCGTGCCATGATTAAAACTCATTGAACTCTAGTTGCATGTGGAAATATCGTTCGAGAAGTATGTTTTCTTGATCATTAATAAACCTTCAAAGTAGCCGGTATTTCTAAGTCTCCCCTCAGTATAGGCTCGTTGATAATTTGTTTAACAATGAATAATAATAATTAAGAATACTATATGATCATGCAAGAACATCATTTTTCATATCCCAAGAGGAAATGTACACTATCAGAATTAATGACATTCATCTCGGATGAGCTTGTATCCAATGATAAACTTCAGCCAAATAAATTCAACATTCGACAAATACCATTCCCCACAAAATATTCCAGACATCCATCGTATTTAAGGATAGAATTAATCCATTTACCATCAAAATTCTCAAGTTCTACAAGCTTTATACCGTAATATGGTTTATTGGAGATAAGAAATAAGAAGATAGGAGAGAAGTAATAAATAAGATGAGGTTAAAACATACCTTAAATATTGTTACTAAATCATCAAAATCAGCAAGATGCTAAAGAACAATGATGATGAAGAGAATGTTGAGAGGGATTGGTACGCCGTTTATACCTTACTAGCCGAATGACCCGGGCAACGCCCGTGTTTTACCCGATTGAATGTTTTGATTCAAATACTATTTGTTACAATTATAAATTGGCGCCTTAAATAATTGCATATGTTAGTTAATAACTATAGCCTATGTGCTTTATCTGTCGTTACATGTCGGGCATGTATATCGGCCGTTCCAATAATATGCTATACAACATAGTGTTACACAATCAGTACTTACACCTATACTTTCGATATTTGCGGACCTATAATGAGGTATTGATAACAATAGATTATTTAAGGAGCGACCCGCTCCAACACAGTAGTTACAAAAACAACAAAGCTAGTGGGGGGGGGCATGATGGGGGGGGGGGGGGGGGGGGGGGGGGCAAAGGTGGCGTGACCGTAGCCAACCAATAGGAGAGCGCCATTCCAAAAAAAAAGCAAACGGTGACAGAGATGAAACCTGATGACTGATTATTGATTAAGAGATGAGGAATGACGCTCGTAACTGTATATAGAATACCAGAGGTCGGCAAACCTTTTGAGTCGGAAGAGTCAAAAATTAAAATTTACAAAATATAAAAGTTTTTAAAGAGCCACAGCATTTTTTTCTTGCCAACAATAAATAGTACTCGCATAAATAATATTTGCGTATATAACTATATAAAGATCCGCAGCTTCACATCCAAAGAGCCGCAGTTTGCCGACTCCTGCCTTATACACATCTCTATATTTGAGAGGTCAAATAATTCTTACGCAATAACAACAACAAAAAACACAGAATATGATCATCATAACTACATCTGCGGAACAATCAATATTGCAACACACTCCAGGAAACCTCACGTCCCGACATCCTCGTAAAATGTCCCCATAAAAAAAAGGTAGATTGAGAATTATCGCATTAGCGAGCGCGACATAATTTGTAGCGTGTCCCCCAAGTAGGGCTAACACAAATAGTGGAGGAAACTGGGGAGACAAATGTTGGGTTATTAAATTCAATAAAAAACAAGTGTTCGATGTGTCCATTCAGACTTTCTCTGCTGGGAGAGAGAGATTGGGGGCTTGAGGTTAATCCTATAGGGAGCACACATCTACTGGGGAGATTATGGCGTCACGGGCCATTGTGTCGACGTGAGGGGACTACTGTCATCTACTTGAATCCATTTATTTCGCGTTCTGAACTTTAGAGATGCTTCATACTGATACCGCGTCTACGTGCTGAGATGATTGAGGCTCCCTGTGGTCTTGTTTTCTCTTCGTAGATTGTCTACTGTAAGTTGTCATCTACTTGAGAGAGAATTCATCTATTCTTACTGTCTCTTGGGTAGAGTTCATACTGCTATTGTGTCTACATAGGAGATGCTAGGGAAACGTAGACCGTTAGTTATAACCTCTGTTTCCTACAGTAGATTGAAATCTATGTAAAAGAGAATCTATCTGCTTCGTACTGTCTCTTGAGTAAGGTCAAAACATTTAACGTATTAAAAATAATAATAATAAATTTATCCCAGGAAACCTAATTTTTTCACCTATATATTGTAACATAGTATTTATTAATTTTATTATTTTTTATTAACAGAGTGGTTATTTTTATTTTTATATCTTGCGACTCTGTAAATTTCCCTCGTGGCTTATCTTTGGTTTACCTTTCATAGTTTGTCCTTGCCTGAAATAAATTTTGTTTCCTCCTGAAGTTTATGTCTTCCCTCCACGTGGCAATATTGACACAAGGGATTATTTTATTGAACTGTCTCTTGAGTCCATACTGCTATCGTGTATATACAAATATTACTTGCATACTGTATTACTTGTATTTTGAGATATTTGGAGAATGTAGACTCTTTCAATTAGGTTTACCCCACTGTAGATTGTCATCTACTTGAACTTATCTGTTCCATGATGTCCCTTATGTATGTTTATACTCTCTAACGCAGTCTACATATATATGATGGGGCAATGTAGACCATCTGACTATGTGTAAATGTCTACGTGGCGGATCCAAGGCCTCCATCTACAAGGTGAAGGGAGTTAACCAAGACCTCCTATAATTGCCTAGAGGAGGACTCTTCGACGGTACCTAATGGTACATAATCTCCTTTATAGCTTCCCATTTGTTACATCTCTTAAATTAATGGGTATGTTTGACCTTGGCGGATGTGTTAATAAAATTGTTTAAAGTTTGCGTGATAGAATCTATCTAATGTGTACTCCCTCTCAGGTAGGATTCCTACTGCTAGCGTATCTACATAGAGAAAGGTAATGTAGAATGCTTCACGATTTAGCGTTCATCCTTGTGCAAGGTAATGTAGAGAGAGGTACACATTAGGATCTCTTTAGTTCCCCACTTTAGATTGCCATGAGAGAATCCATCATTTTAGTTCCCTCTCTCTCTCTCTCTGGCAGAGGCGCCATGTACATAGTTGTATTTTTTAATCATTTTTAAAATTCATTTTTTTATTATAACCATCATCCTCATTATAAATTTCTCATTTTCTTATAATTAGTGCGGACTGTGCACTTTACATGTATTGACAAGATGTCAATAAAAATATGTCAATTGTCAATTGTCTCTCTCTCTCTCTCTCTTCCTTTTATTCATTTCAACACACAAAACTCGATATCCCAGCTAGATCCTTGTGTTCCGAGATATTATTGAATGTAGACCACTACATTAGGTTATATTCGTGTAGGTAAGTCACAAAGGTACAAAAACAGGTAACAAAAATAATATAAATGAAGGATTTGAATCCTTTCCCAGGTTGCAGAAAATGACAGTATTTACCATCGACTATCTACGTAGATTGGTCTAGCGATCCAACTCACACTGAGAAATAAATAGAACGGGAGTTATCTCGAACGCGGATGGAAACAGCATTTTTAAATGTCTAAAGTTGTTCAAGTGCCTTTTCAATTATCACAACAGTGTAACTGTGGATGCAACTAACCAAATGGGTTGCATATCTCTTTATAAATGTGATGTCTTACTGATTTATAGATGTATAGACATTTGGTACAGTACAAGCGATCGCAAACCCCAATGAGTATCATGGACTTTACTGACTATACACTATTTTGATAGAATTGAAAACATACCTATGTGTGTCTACACCTAGAAATAATTTCATACAATTTTTAGTGAATCGACATATCACGGCCTATATGCAACTTTCTTATATCAAGTCACAGTTGGTATATTTATAAATACTGCTTGAACTGTAAAGGATATCGTACTTATTTTCATATGTTACAAGCAGAAAAAAATCATTCTTGTTTGTGTATGGGCATTAGTAAAGCAGTAAAGAATCAAACTAGTTCTGAATATATAATCTTTTTCCCCGCATTTTCTCTTTGGTGTCTTCCTATACTGTCCCTATCCGCTATCACCGTTGGTTGATCGGTCCGTTGGTTGCTTACTCATGCAACATGGCACGGGTTCAATTCCTGGCGAAGCAATTTTTTCTTAATCTATTTGTCACCCTAGCTTTCTCTAATTATGCAGGATCCTCAAATATAATCTGAGTATGCAAATAAACAGGGGTTCTGTTAACTTTTTAAAGCAAATTCGAACCATTTTGCATATGCTTAGAGAGAAGATATAGAGCAAACCCTTCTCCCAGCATAGTTTCAATAACTTTTATAAGGTGTATTTCATACTATGTAATATATAGCTCGTGCGCTTATACAATTAAATGCGTTAAACTTTGGCACTATACACAGCCCAAATTTGCATACTTTCTGATACTATGGAAGGTTACAAATAAGGAATACAACAACTTCCAGAATATGTAATGAAACTATTAATAGCCAGTTATATGCAGCATTATCTCCGCCGTTATTCATCATGCAAATCTTCCCACAGAACAACTATATATTCTTATCACCCACGCGCTCCAAAATAGCATTTTTGAACTCTTTTTACTTGTATCAAGAACACGTGGTACAACCATTGTGAGTAGTTAGCGACTGCCCTTTAATGTAAGTGCACCACATGTTTACATATCAAGAGAGCAAAATTCGACTTTTGCACTTTATAAGGTCCAAGAGCCCAGTTTGGTTACTTGCACTCACTAGTTGCGTTGGACTTTTGTAGAAATCGGAAACAATAGAAGCAGAAAAAAAAGTGCTTAATGCGGGATACGATCCCGTCTCGTGGTTATGAACGGTGGGTGCCCTTCCTCTACAAACTCTCGCATCTTTGAAACACAAAACCAGAAACTAAATAAACCTGAAAATTTCCTTAAGATATAAGAAATCTCAGGTGTCGAACACCAACGGTATTTTTTTATATGAAGAACCTATAAATTTTATGCAAAGAAACACAACGTGTCGTTTGTCATTTATTTCCTGCTTACATAACTTCTTGTTACATCCTTGAATTTTTTATATGAAAAAAAAAAGGTTTTGTGTGTTGTGATAAAATACTTTGAATACCTCTAAATTTAGTGTTTGTGATCTATTTCGTTATATATATGCCTGTAGAAGGGCAGCTTACGCCCGAAAGCTCGAATTTATTTTTCAAATAAAGAAACTTATCCTTTTTGAATCTTTTCGTTATTATATATTCTTTTATAATGTGTTGTGTTTTATACTATATCTAGCTTACTTATAATGTTGGGGCATATGGTTAGAATTGCTGTTTTTTTTTTAGAAACCACATAGCAATGTATAATACTTTATTTTGCGAAAGGATGGAGCGCACAATCTCTATATTGAATAAGTTAAATAATACGCCAGTTAATTTTGAATCGCTAATTATATCTATTAGAAATGTGATTATGAACATTTTTTAATTAAAAAGGCATATATTGGATCAAAATATCATTTATTTTACCAATATTTCAGTTGGCTGAACACTTACCTTTATCAAGGTGTTATAACATATTAATGTGTTTAAAACCTTAACACTTTAAAATTTTATAAAACCTTGATAAAGGTTGGAGTTCAGCCAACTGAAATATTGGTAAAATAAATGATATTTTGATCCAATATATGCCTTTTTAATTAAAGATTTATTTATGGATTGCTCTATTTTCGAAATGAACATTTTGTGAGGGAATTTATATTGATCCACAAAAATAAACTGATTAATTATTTAATGTATTTCGTTTAGGGTCTTTAAATGCAAATATACAGGTCTCATACAATATATATACTGTCTATATTCTATATATTCTACTTCAGACATATAATGAGAACAAATGGTTTAAAAAATACGTTGATGTTGGAAAGGAAATGTAGGGAGAAGAAGAAAGAGAAAGAGGATATAATCCGGCTAGAGGGAGTCAAGAAAACTACCGGAAGGTCACTAGATGAGCTGTAGTGATGATCACTAACAGATCAAATTCGGGAATATTTGTCCATACAGTCACCTAAAGTCGACTTGATGGACACTTATAATAACTATATATAATAGAAGCTTCCCCATGTGCACTAGGTGCAAAACCGAAGAGGCCACTCCCCAACATTTACTATTGCATTGGAAAGGACAAAAGATCCCTGTACAAAGAACCAAGAAGAGTTCTTGAGCTTCTTTACGAGCATGACCTCCAAGATCTTGTCTAATTTAGACTAAAAGGATAAGTAATATATATATATAATAGTTGTGTAATAAACTGGCGAAACCGCTGGGAGGGTTCACCACTGATGAGCCAGGGGCCCTCCCATTAATTTTTCCATTGCAGTAAGGGCAGTAGAAATTGTTTATTTTCAAAAAGAATCATACGCCTTTAAAATAATTTCGAATTTTAATAATGATTTTGGCATTATGCGCTTCTTTTTATAAATATCATCAAATATTATCTCTACAGATCTTACTGCAATGATGAAAGTTATTAAATGAGAGGGCTTGGCTCATCAGTAGTGAACCCTCTCAGCGGTTTCGCCAAATCAATCATCAGACCGCCCTACTATTGTATTGGATTGTTTCTCTATATACCCTACATTTACTAAAGAGGACAGCTTGTGGGAATTTAGGGAATCTATTTGCATAAGCATATAGGTCTGTAGATGTGCCAATCTATAGAGATTAATTAATTAGGTGAAACCGCTAAGAGAATTGATGAGCCAAACCCTCTCATTTAATAACTTTCATCATTACAGTAAAGTCTGTAGAGATATTATATATATTTGATAATATTTATCATAAGAAACAGATTGACAAAATAATTATTATCACACATTTTATTTATATCGATAGATGATAGTAATTAAATTTGTAAATATAATAGATCTATTGATAACACAATCTCTTATTTTTGAATGTACGTGTCTTTATAAGTAATAATTAAATAACTATGTGTTGTAAAAAATGTACAAAAAATGGTTGCATTTTTACCAAAACATGCAATACCATAAGTACCCACACACACTATTATTAATTATGTATTCTAAAAAGCGTTCATTTTAGATCATCAACATTTTTCTTATTTTATCCATTTATTTAAATTTGAAGAACGCCAATATTATCTTAATACAGGTATCTAGTATCAAAAATAATATTGTTATAATCCAATATACAGTTAAACCTGTCTATAGCGTCCCTCTAAATAGCGCCTCCCTCTCTATACCGCCCGATTTTAAATACGTAGTATAATGCGATTTAAATTAAAAGTGACCTCTCTATAGCACCCTATTTTGGTGAGTCCCAAGAGGGGGCGCTATAGACAGGTTTAACTGTATATGATTTTTTTATTGAAAGAGAGATAAAGATTTAATTACGATTGTTTTTTCGTTTTTCAATATATAGTTCTTTAATTTATATTAACTGCACATTAAAATCCATATAAATCCTTATTTTTTAATATTTTCTTTTTATAATTATTCAAACATGTAAAGAGGAATAATGTCAAAAATATTTAACAATGATGTAAATTTTAAAAAGCTGTCGAACACACAATGTGATGTGTGAGGGTTGATTTTAACATGTTAACAAAGTTGGATATAAAAAAGTGATCTGTGAAATGTCAAACTTGACATCGACCTGAATATGAAGTCATTTTGTTGTCAAACGATCATTTTGACATTCCTGTAATCGTGTCCAGTAAATACTTTATTAAAAAATAATTGCCCCTAAATCTTAATTACATTTTTAGAAAATATTTCCTCTCTAAATAAAAATTGGAAAGATTGGTTAACTTGTATTTTCATCACATTGTATTTATTTCAGCACATTGGATTTAATCTTTTTTTAAATATGATGTTATATAAATAAAATTTGTATGTTGTTGTAAATATAAAAAAATGTACATGTCATATAAGTTAATTTTATAATAATTTTAATAAAATTGTGCTTTTAAAATATCAAAAGATCAACGTTTATATATTTCTTTTTTATTAAATAATTAAATATTATTTAATAAAAAAGGATATAACGAATCAAAATATATTTTATTGTTTTTAAAAGTCAAATATTTATTCATAATAAAATGCTTTATATTTTTATTTTTATCCAATATAAGCGTTTATTAATAATTTTAAATGAATTGCTCGATATATTCGAGAATATAATAAAATATATATTTAGAATTTGTCTTTTGTTAAAATATGTTAAAGGAACAACGTTTAATTGTTCGTTTTATAACTGTATTTAGGTTGGAAATGTTTAGAAATTCAGTTTTATATTTGTGCTATAAAGCGTTTACTATTGAAATGTATTATCGATCAATTTATTTAAATTATTTAAAGCCTAAAAATACGCGTACTATACTCTCTTTGAAAAGATAATATTGTTTCGAAAAATATTATCGCTTAGTATAAAAAATAAAGGATTTCAGTATCCTTTTTCAACTAGGCATTAAATGTATAAAACTTGTTTATGTATTCATTGTATATCAACAAGTATAAAATGATCGTCTGTTAATATTAGTTTTGAAATGGTTCGAACATTGGCGTTACAAATTTTAGCAAATAACGCAGAAATATATTCTAATGAAAAGGCAAAGATATGAAAATGTTAAAATATTTTCACTTACCTTATGTCAAAATTTAGTAAAAATCCAGGAAAAAGCAGATGAGACACACGTTGAAGGCTTCAAAACATCCTCGCTGAAGTAACCGTCCTTCCAACCAGCGGCGCGCAGGAGAACAACACCTTACAATTGGCAACACCAGAGGTCGTCGTTTGCTACCGGTTTTCAGATGGCGCCTTTTTTTTTTTTTTCAATTAACGTTAAATTTAAAATAATGCCTGAATAAACTAAATAAAATTAGGAAAATTAATTATATATATAAATATTAAATTTTAAAAATTTTTGATGGAAACTTTCGGCTGGCGTCTAACCCTTGGCGGCGGATTTGGAGCGATCGTCTATAGCTGGCAAACTTTTGCTGACCTTCTAACCCACAAAGCTGTCCGTTTGGCACTAAATTGGTGCCCTCCCTTCACTACTAGAACATCTCATTAGAAAGTGAAACAAAAGGTATTTTTTGTACTAGCAGAATAATTTTAGTGCTCGTTAGGCTTTACAAACATTTTTATTTTTCGGTTGAGTGAGCTAAGTGAATATTTTTAAAAGTTTATTTTTTTTAAACAAGTTATTTTAAAAGTTATATGTGAAAAATGTGTGTTCAAAGCTATCTTTATTATAGGAATTTTTCTACTTTAATTATTTAATGTGACGTGTTAAAAAAAAAACGTGTATGCTTTTCCCACCATGCTGATTTTTCTTAATCTTTAAAAATTATAATTTTTAACCACCATATGAAATATCTCTCGTTCTCTAGTGTATTTAAAAATTTTTCATGTTTGTACTTAATATAATTTTTTAAAAATTGTGGCTTTTGTGACCTATTTTTAAAATCCTTTGATTAATATTTTAATTAAAAGTCTAATTTTTGGATATTTTCCTCAGCTTTTTATCGCTTTCTCACAAATATTTATTTTAGACAAAAATATTTGAAAAAAGTTTTTTTTTTAATATATTTGTTTTATTATACTTTTATCAAAACTCAAATTGTGTAATTTATATTTATACTATCAGTGTCGGATTTTTTCTATATATCTTTAACATTTACAAAATTTTAAATTGTTTAAAATATTTTCGTTTGAAATATTTAATTCATTCTTTGAAATTTCATTTTAAAAAGAAATATACAATATATTTGATGTGCACCAAATTATCAAAGTATTTAAACAATAGATGTATGAAAAAAACAATAGAAAAAAAATAAAAGATAAGTGGGTCGGGGGGGGTTGATATTAAAAATAAAGAAGGCATCTCCTGACCACGAGCACATGTGCTTTTTAGATGGCAGATGTATATGAATCTAAAAAACACTATTATTATTTTTAATATTTGATGTACATTTATTTTGATGTATTTATGGAGATCTCAGATACACTAATGTTTTTAAATTTATTTTAACAACTATCTATTTTTAATTTTAGATCAACTAAACAAGGTTTTAAATAGCAATTTATTTTTATTATCATCTGAATCAAAACAAAACACTATAATTTCTTATACCATATATTAAAAAACATTATAACTATGTATAACACTTAAAAATAATATTAATTACATAGGAACACAAACCATTTTTAAATAATAAAAATATATATTTATTTAGAATTAATGATAAAAAATGTAGGCCGACGTAATGCAGGAATTTTTTCCCAAAATATTCCAAGTTCCAGGGTCGCTAGCCTTAAAACAAACTTAATTAACCAACCGCCAAAAATTGCTCTCAGATTAGATTTCTTCCCGCCACTTTTTTTTTCTTTACTTTTAGCTCGGCCACATTGGCTTCTGATTATTAATTCACATATTTTCAATTATGATTTTGATTATATTTCTAACAATAGCTCAACGCACGCAAATAAACCTTTTTTTCAATATATAATTAGTTTTTAAATATATCAACATATATAAAGGCTTATATAATATTTTAATAATAAATAATTAAATAAGATTTTGTTAAAATTGCATGATGATATATTTTTTTCTTTAACAAAGGTTTTACACAATATTAAGGCTTTCTAATTCCTCTCTTATATGAGAGAGGTTAGGTTTTTGGTAGAAAATATATTTATTTTAAATTTATATAATATATTATATACACAAGCTGTTAAAACTATTTTACCGTTCTTTTACTTTGTACATAGAAAGAAGGTCTTAGGTGAAGGGAGACAACGAGCAAGACATCTATATCTATAGATAGCCCCAGCTTGGACCGACCGAGGGCAAAGGTCGGCGTGGGCGGAGACGACGGAGCGTCATGTTACATTCTTTTTTGGTCAGTTGGCAGGATTCCCTTGTTAGAAGCGGAGGGGAAAGTTGAGTTCCCTTGCCAGGCGGAGCAGACACGCCAAGAAAATCCTACAAGCAGCGTCTTGTAGACGGAACGACGTCGAAGAAAATCCCACGAGCAGAGTTTCGTGGACGGAGAGACGTCGAAGAAAATCCCACGAGCAGAGTTTCGTGGACGGGAAAGGACGCATTGGAGTATCCCTCAAGCAGCAACTTGAGGACGGAAAAGGACGTCTTAGACAACCAACGAGTCGTGACAATTAGACAACCAACGCGCGACAATTGGACATCGCACAAGACAAGAAAAGCCTGCGACGGTGCTGCCACACCAGAGGTACTGTGTAAACAAACGCTCGACACCCCCCCGCCATTTATTTTTATCTCCCTTCCCTGAGATTAGTTAATTTTTTTACTTTCTCTTTTGCTTAACCTTGTTTATTGTTTTTTATACATAATCCCTTAGATATAAGTATAATTTAGCTTAACCATTTTTCTTGTTTTTACCCATAATAATAGTATAATAGTTTTTTACCCCCTTTTGTTTTAATTTTTTAAAATAAATCCTTTTATTATACTGTGTTTCTGTGCATTTATTTCCCCCATTGTTTTTCCTTTCAGTCGATCACCCTTTATTTTATTTTTTTTAAACGAACACGAACACAAGCTATATCTTGACAAACACACAAAACATATTTATCTTATGGTTACAAAAATAAATTATTTCCGCATTATATATAATACCAGAAGTTTATAAATATCTATTTCTACATAGGTTTGCCCCATAATAGAATATATTTTCAATTTAGGAAATTTTGAGAAAAAATATTTTTGTAAAAAAAAAAGAAAAAATAGAAAAAAGGTCAGGTGTTAATATTAAAAATAAAAAAGGCATATTATGACAGTTCATATGGCGTTTTGCCATCTAAAATGTTCATATAAACGGTCAAGTAATATCTCTCTCTATATTTTTATATTTTAAATATATCTATTTATATATATACACGTATAATTACATTAATACTTACTATCAAACCTCCCTTTGAAAATTAAACGATTTATAGCCCGTCAAAGGATTCTATGGCTACTTTTCCGCGAGGATATCACGGGATTTTGGAACAGCGACCCTTTAAATTGATACTTCTGCAATGCTGTCATCCAAGACAATTTGGTCCATTATCTATTCCATTGCCCATTTCTACAGGAAAAGAGACTGGAAATTCGCGAAATTTCAGGGCTAACTCACTATAATGAACAACATGTATATAAAATCTTTACTACTCTCCTGCTGGATAAAACATTTGTTTATAAATATTTTAAATTTTTCAAGGCGATTGATAAAATGAGAGAAGAAGTGCTCAACTCCACAGACAACGGCTGATTGCTCCCCCTCTCCTCTAAATTGCTTTTCCTCCTCACTCATGTACATATATAACTTTTTAGGGGAATCCCCTTGTAATACAATAGTGTCTTAATAAAGGTTTTTGTTGTTTGTTGTTGTTGTTGTATAATTACATTAATTATAAATAAATTTGTATAATTTTGATAATATATAATATTTGGATTTTGTTGCTCTTTTTATTTTTCGTGTTTTATTTAACACAATTATTATAAATAAACGTTCTTCTCTGATTTATAATATTATAAAATAAATAAAGCTTCCAGGGTTAAGTTTCTTGTTCAAATTTTTATTTTCAAGCTTTCAAACTTGTCAGTTCTTCTACAGGATTATCACGATAAATATGAAATATAAATCACGATATTTAAATATGTAAAAATTAATTTGTATATAAAATAATATATAACATCTATTTTTTATCGTGATAATCCTGTTGAAGGACTGACAAGTCCGAAAGCTTTAAAATAAAAATTTGAACAAGAAACTTAGACCTAGAAGCTTTATTTTTATTTTATAACAATTTTTATGTAACAAAATTTAAAAAAAAACCTTATCAACAACTCAATGGAAGAAATATAATAGATAAAATTAAAGAGAATTCAAAAACTATTAATTTTAATTTACATCAGAAGAATTTCTGTAATTACTAAACGGTTGTTGAAAACTTTTTGGATGATCTGGCTCAACAATGTGAACTATCCCAGAGGTATCGTCTGCTTATATAATCTCGACATTTGAGGGTTGTTATGATAGTGTGGAGTGAAAGCTTAATGATATCAAATGCTTGTAGAAATTTCACATATAGGGTTGTTTCGAAGTGAACTTTCCCAGAGGTATCGTCTGCTTGTATAATCTTGACATTTGAGGGTTGTTATGATAGTGTGGAGTGAAAGCTTAATGATATGAAATGCTTGTAGAAATTTTACATATAGGGTTGTTTCGAAGTGAACTTTCCCAGAGATATCGTCTGCTTGTATAATCTCGACATTTGAGGGTTGTTATGATAGTGTGGAGTGAAAGCTTAATGATATCAAATGCTTGTAGAAATTTTACATATAGGGTTGTTTCGAAGTGAACTTTCCCAGAGATATCGTCTGCTTGTATAATCTCGACATTTGAGGGTTGTTAGATAGTGTGGAGTGAAAGCTTAATGA
Organism: Cordylochernes scorpioides; assembly: GCA_030710605.1. NCBI lineage: Eukaryota > Metazoa > Arthropoda > Arachnida > Pseudoscorpiones > Chernetidae > Cordylochernes > Cordylochernes scorpioides. The sequence continues at coordinate 7,804,043 of CP092868.1, read as the reverse complement.
TATGAAATGCTTGTAGAAATTTTACATATAGGGTTGTTTCGAAGTGAACTTTCCCAGAGATATCGTCTGCTTGTATAATCTCGACATTTGAGGGTTGTTATGATAGTGTGGAGTGAAAGCTTAATGATATCAAATGCTTGTAGAAATTTTACATATAGGGTTGTTTCGAAGTGAACTTTCCCAGAGATATCGTCTGCTTGTATAATCTCGACATTTGAGGGTTGTTATGATAGTGTGGAGTGAAAGCTTAATGATATCAAATGCTTGTAGAAATTTTACATATAGGGTTGTTTCGAAGTGAACTTTCCCAGAGATATCGTCTGCTTGTATAATCTCGACATTTGAGGGTTGTTATGATAGTGTGGAGTGAAAGCTTAATGATATCAAATGCTTGTAGAAATTTTACATATAGGGTTGTTTCGAACATATATATCCACTTTAAAAGTTAGACACCAAATAGAAACACTGTTGGGCCAAATTATCAAACAGAAAATATAGCTCCCCATGTATATATGCTTAAGAATAAATGATTTTTTCTCAACTTTTTAATGATATACAGCATGATCCGTATAAGTAACAAGGCATTCCTATTTTTACTCTATATAAATATTGATATATAAAATCAAATAATAAAAAAGGTCAAGTGTTAGTATCAAAATTTAAAAAAGGTATATCCAGACCTCATGTGCTCGTGGTCAGGAAATACCTTTTTTATTTTGATAAATATTTATTTTCGTGTTTTAAAATTCTCACAAGAAGAACAATTTATCTATGATGTACAGCAATTCATATTTACATATATGCGTATGATATTTTTTTCTGATAGCTGCAGTTTACAAACAGACGAGTCTTCGCGATATTGTCCATCTATCTAATCGTTAAATCTTTCCCAAAACTTCCCGTAAATTACATTCATCCTATATGGTCAAAACAGGATGGTTAGATATTACACTGTAATAGCTTTTGTTATTATATGGCTAAGTGTGGGTTAGTGATATGATACAGTCTATGTGTGTTTACAAGGAAGTGGGTTCAAAACCTACTTTGGAAGTTTTTTTTTAAATATAAAATTGATTGTTTTGATAACACCGCTTTCCTGTATAATTTTTGATCGATAGGAAATGTAAAAAAATACAATATTGGGTTCAGAAGAATCTGGCAAACGTAATGGTTGGACAGTTTTTTTACTTGTGTCGACATGTGGCGCGCACTTACAGTATAAGTCCATCCTACACTCATCATCTTCTTTAATACATAAACTATTTGGAAAGGTAAAATTGGTAGATACAAATATTTACTTGTACAATAGCTCTACTACATGTCTACACATGTAGTACCAGGCAATGGTGCGCAGAGGGCTGTGACAGTTTATACTTCAAGTACAACACTACAATACATCCAGATGGCACAAGAACCTATAGGACATGCAACAACTGCCCTGGTGTGGAACTAACACCTACCCACATATTCTCATACCCAGCAACGGCCGCAGTCTTGCAGAAAATTGACATGGACACAGAACTTTACACACCCAAGATAGAAGACATTGTGACTGCTGTGATAGAGATGTATGGGGACATTTAAGGCTTTTCGTTGGGCACGACAACAACACATGTCTCTACACATATAGTATATCCCATGTTTTTCATGATGGGTAGAGTCTTGTAACAGCGTGTACTGTAAGTACACCATATATCTACATAGGTAGTACCAGACAAAGGTGGGTAGGGGTTATTGACAGATTATACTGTAAGAACACCACATGTCTACACATGTAGTACCAGACAAAGGTGGGTAGGGGTTATTGACAGATTATAATGTAAGTACATCCCATGTCTACACATGTAGTACAGATCATGATGGGTAGAGGCTTGTGGCAGCTTGTACTGTAAGTACACCATATATCTACATAGGTAGTACCAGACAAAGGTGGGTAGGGGTTATTGACAGATTATACTGTAAGAACACCACATGTCTACACATGTAGTACAGATCATGTTAATCTTGGTGGGTAGAGTCTTGTAACAGCTTGTACTGAAAGTACACCATATGTCTACACATGTAGTACCAGGCAAAGGTGGGTAGGGGTTATTGACAGATTATACTGTAAGAACACCACATGTCTACACATGTAGTGCGGATCATGTTAATCTTGGTGGGTAGAGTCTTGTAACAGCTTGTACTGTAAGTACACCACATATCTACATATGTAGTACCAGGCCAGAAAATAATCTTGGTAGATAAAGGGTTATGACTGAACCAAAAGTAAATCTATTTAAAAATCTATCCAACAAAGGTGTTAAGGAAATTTCTAAACAAAGATCTCTTGTTATAGATTTTTGTCATAGATTATATCGAGTTATATTAACAACATCCTATATTTGAACATTTAGAAAATGATAGAAAACTTCTAAAAAGATTTCAGCAAATTTGCAGCATGGGATGAAACGTGGCGACGAAGGGAAATAAAATCAATAAAAACTAATGAGCAGGGTTAATGAGAAGGAAGCTGTTGATTGGCCGGTACCTCCATTTCCGGTTATCTCACTCACCGGAAGTACCTGATGACACAAAAGAGTTTTTCTGAAACTTTCTCTTTGATGCCTCATTCTTCATGAAACTGTTTTTTATTTTCATGTTTTTAATTGACCATTCATTCCCTATTTTTGACGTAAATATGACTAAGTTTGGCCTATTTAAAAAAAATCGTATGTTAGCTATGTAAGTTTATATGTATTTACATATCCCCGTATGTTAGCTATGTAAGTTTATATGTATTTACATATCCCCGTATGTTAGCTATGTAAGTTTATATGTATTTACATATCCAAGTATGTTAGCTATGTAAGTTTATATGTATTTACATATCCCCGTATGTGTAAATATGGCCAGAGGTTATACTGGATCGCTCGGTCCTGAAGGAACATGTGTTGAAGAATTAGACTCAATATTGTATCGATGTATTGTAATATCATCGAACCGTTCTCAATTTACCATTCCAGAATAAGAATATCAAAAGAGAGTCAGATTTCTATATTCTAACAGGTATCCACGGAAATGATAATATTTTGTTATAAAATAAATATTTAAAAAAATATCAATCCTAAGGTTTTAAGAGGATCACATGACAAAAATAACACAAACGAGTGGTATTATTTAATAAAATATATAATGCTTCCAGGGTTTCTTGTGCAACTTTTTATTTTCTCAAGCTTTCGGAGAGACTTTTATCAGCCCTCTTTGAAGAAAGTATCAAATAATTAAACTAAACGCCTAAATGTGAAGTTGAATGTTGTGGTATTGTTGTACGTATATGGATAAATCAATGCATTTTTTATTTTCTCACAAGCTTTTGGACTTATTAGCCTTTCACACACCCACACACAACAGGAGTATCGAATTAACAAAAATAAACGCCGAAATGAATTGTATTATTGTTGTATTGTTGTGAATAATTGTTGTTGTATTGTTGTGGTATTGTT
>CP092868.1:7670328-7800461 GCA_030710605.1 Cordylochernes scorpioides | reverse complement strand
TATATTTCAGAGTTATTGTCTGAATCCCGATATACTTGTTAAAAGGTACAACTTCCTTAAGTTTTGTCTATGGGTGTAAATATAGGGAAGGAGGTTACATATAACATATCAGAGGGACAACAAGATCTATGACCGGCAGGCCAAGTGGGTGAACTTCCCAACTTGGCTTGGAGTGTTGTTGCGGGTTTGATGGAGCGGTGTCCAAACCTTGGATTGCCACATCTCTACACGCCATCGCCCAGTAACTTTGTGTGTTGAACGTATTTGTGTTGCATGGTTGTAGGTGTTTTGTATTATATTGTAGCTAAGTATTTATTATTTTACATTAGTATTAACAGAGTATCATTTTTTATGTTTATATTTTACTACTCTGTAAACTTCCCTCATTCCTTTTGTTTATCCTTCATAGTTTGTTCTTGCCTTAAATAAAATTTCTCTCTCATGCTGAAGTTTGTTTTCCCTAATTTTCCAAGTGGCATTTTGGTGGAGATGCTGGGTAAGTTAGGGAAGACAAACTGAAGATCGCCGAGAAGAATTTGAAGCCAAGGGTGCTATGATCTACATTTTTAGAGACTGGCTCCAGGATTCCACCGCCTTGCCAAAGCCAAGACTTCCCTCCAAGATGACGATGTCCCTATAGACGATACGACGCAAAGCCGCTCTTCACGCCGCAAGAAAAAGGACGTAAAGGTACTAGGGACAAAGTTCCAAGACTTCGATGGAATCCTTGGCAGAAGCACGTCAGATCCACGTCAGTATCTACAATATTTGCAAGCTGTGGGTCACAGCTCTCATAGGGAAGGAGCTATGTAGCGAAGTATTTATTATTTTACACTAGTATTAACAGAGTATCATTTTTTATGTTTATATTTTACTACTCTGTAAACTTCCCTCATTCCTTATATTTTGTTCATCCTTCATAGTTTGTTCTTGCCTTAAATAAATTGCTGTCTCATCCTGAAGTTTGTCTTCCCTAATTTTCCACAATGACATTTGCCATTCCGGCAATATATTTCCATCGATTTATACTACAAAGGAAAAATACTCCAAAACAAACTCAGCAGGCTTTTGCGATAGTCACCCGTCCAAAAGTTCATGTCGTAAAACCACATTAGGCTTACAATGCCTACGCCTAATTCACTCATAGACAAAAATAAAGAAGGTTTCATATTTTAAATATAAACTACTCCGCATTTGCTTATATAAAATAATGGCACAAAACTTAGGAAAGTTTTACCTTTTGGCATGTATATCGGGATTCAGACAATAACTCTGTAAGATATTACAGTGACCTTTATTGAAGACACGGGAGATAATCAAGTGTGAACAAAATTACCTCTGTCTCCTTCAAAATAAAAACATACGACCGGCGATATCAAATACTTTCCACCTACTCAATATTTGTCCATGAGTGTATATGCCGAATCATCGATATGGATTTATAGTCAGTCAGCAAGCAGGTTTACAGGGGAAATTCGATATAAAAGAGCTATTGATTCGGTTAGCGATCTAATTTGCATATTCCCGGGTCGGAACCTTTACAGTAACACCTTCCAGACGTAATTCCAAATGGCGGGAAAGTTCCATTCACATACATAAAACATTATAGAAACATATGCAAAACAAGAACATTCACAAATGTTTCTCCTCTATTTATATAGACATCGACATGAAGTCCAATAACAAAGGGAGTAAAAAAAAAGTTTAATTTCGAAGTCAATAGTCCAATAAAAAGAAGTTGTCAGTGTGGCCAGACCGGTTACAACAGAGTAGTGGTAGGTCCCAAGTAGAGCGAGGCCAACTGACCGGAAGTATCACGTGAGCGGAAATGGCAATCTGACACTGACCCACGGGGGGTGGATGATTCAACCCCTGGTGTGATATCAGCTCCTCTCACAACTTGGCACAGCATGGCATAGCCTGGCACAACTCGGCACAGCATGGCATAGCCTGGCACATCTCGGCACAGCATGGCACAACTCGGCACAGCATGGCATAGCCTGGCACAACTCGTAACAGCATGGCGCAGCATGGCATAGCCTGGCACAACTCGGCACAGCATGGTATAGCCTGGCACAACTCGGCACAGCATGCCATAGCCTGACACAACTCGTAACAGCATGGCGCAGCATGGCATAGCCTGGCACAACTCGGCACAGCATGGTATAGCCTGGCACAACTCGGCACAGCATGGTATAGCCTGGCACAACTCGGCACAGCATGGTATAGCCTGGCACAACTCGGCACAGCATGGCCCAATTAGGCACAGCATGGCGAAGCATGGCACAAGGCGCAAGTTGGCATAGCATGGCACAGCATGGCTCAACTTGGCACAGCTTGGCACAGCATGGTCCAACTTGGCACAGCATGTCACAAGGCGCAAGTTGGGCATAGCATGGCACAGTTTGGCACAACTTGGCACAGCCTGGCACAGTTTGGCACAGCACGGCACAACTCGGCACAGCATTGCACAGTTTGGCACAGCATGGCACAACTCGGCACAGCATTGCACAGTTTGGCACAGCATGGCACAACTTGGCACAGCATGGCACAACTTGGCACAGCATTGCACAGTTTGGCACAGCATGGCACAACTTGGCACAGCATGGCACAACTTGGCACAGCATTGCACAGTTTGGCACAGCATGGCACAACTTGGCACAGCATGGCACAACTTGGCACAGCATGGCACAACTTGGCACAGCATGGCACAACTCGGCACAGCCTGGCACAGTTTGGCACAGCATGGCACAACTTGGCACAGCATGGCACAACTTGGCACAGCATGGCACAACTTGGCACAGCATTGCACAGTTTGGCACAGCATGGCACAACTTGGCACAGCATGGCACAACTTGGCACAGCATGGCACAACTTGGCACAACTTGGCACAGCATGGCACAACTTGGCACAGCATGGCACAACTCGGCACAGCATTGCACAGTTTGGCACAGCATGGCACAACTTGGCACAGCATGGCACAACTTGGCACAGCATTGCACAGTTTGGCACAGCATGGCACAACTTGGCACAGCATGGCACAACTTGGCACAGCATGGCACAACTTGGCACAGCATGGCACAACTCGGCACAGCCTGGCACAGTTTGGCACAGCATGGCACAACTTGGCACAGCATGGCACAACTTGGCTCAGCATGGCACAACTTGAGATTTAAGATGGGGTAAAACTTACAACCGCAAATAAAATATAAAAACCATAGAATTTTAGTCAAATAATTCACTCATCGTGCTGATATACCGTATACAGAGAGGATCTATCCGAGACACATTTAAGTAGAGAGAGCACCACCTTTAAGATTGGTTGATCAGATTATTTCAAAAACTGAATCTATAAAACAACCCAAAGACATCCCACACCTAAAGAACAATAGTGTTACGACGAGAAAGTTCAGCATCGCCGTTGTGGTAAACAGGGTCAGTTCAACCAAATGTGTTCACCGCCAAGTATACCTGAAGGCCAAGGGAGAAGTTGTGCTCCCTGTTGTTAACGGCGGATGTTGTATGATACTCCCTGTGCATTACTTTCTCTGTTCATGATTTTTCAGGATGCCTGAATGACCAGTTTTTTTGGTCGTTGAGGTACAGCTTGCACCACGCTGATGAGGGCCAACAGCCCGAAACGCGTCCGTGGTTAGCTTTTCTTGATTAATCAAGAATGGGTATTTGGACAATTCTGGAATAATTGAAAATCAACGAGAATAGTTGGTATTTATTCCGATAGATGACGCAAGCCATCAGAAACTTTCAGTTGCACGATAAAGAGATGCCTTTTTTCATAATATCATTGTCTAAACTCGTTCAATAAGTACAGGTATACTTGACAAAGTTATCAGAAATGTACTCCATACAGCTCATCTGTCCAAAGCTTTAAAAAAATGAGTATCATTTGTTTGATAGGATTTCTTTTATTTATAGACCCTTTTATATTCCCATTTATATGTACTCGATTTATATATTGTATATAAACACTTTGTAGAACGAAGTTTGACAACTATACCGCAAACGTTTCTTTTGATCGAAAAATCCCTGTACATTTTGTTTTTCTGTTTATCATTACTCTTCAAAATTCATTCTATCATACTTCATCCCTAAGGTTAGAAATAATCGTTATTTGTCCTTAAAATAAATTTCTATTTTTCATTCAAAATAAACATTTGCGGTATAATTGTCAAACATCGTTCTACAATCATAAGCCGCATTATATTGTATTATATATTTAAAAAGGCATATCCTGACCAGGAGCACATGTGCTTTACAGAAGGCAGAGCGCCATCTGGTGGAACAGAAATCAACTAAACATTGATTTAGCCTGTTCCTTGATATTTGGCCAACCCAATTTCTTGATAAATCAAGAAAAGCCATCCACGATTTATCAAGAAATTGGGTTGGCCAAATATCAGGGAACAGGCTAAATCAATGTTTAGTTGATTTCTGTTCCACCAGATGGCGCTCTGCCTTCTGTAAAGCACATGTGCTCCTGGTCAGGATATGCCTTTTTTAATATTGATTTCAACACCTGATCTTTTTATCTTTTATTTTTTTCTTTCGTTTTTTCATATTGTAATATAATAAACAGTTTGTGATACTAAGGAAAATATCGACAAATTAAATCATATATATTGGAATTGAAGAGATCCTGATATAGAAGAGTGGGAAAGTGAAGAAGGAAAGTCTTCGATACCAATCAATTACACTGATAACTCCCACAATAGACAATTGTCCTTGAAGACAATCTTTCCCGGGGAATTTTCTATATAGACATTGCTTCTTGTTAGACGTCTCTCTCTCCGCCTTATATATAGCTATATTAAGAAAAAGGCATCTCCTTATCGTGCAACTGAAAGTTGCTGATGGCTTGCGCCATCTATCGGAATAAATATCAACTATTCTCATTGAATTTTTAATTATTCCAGAATTGGCCAAATACCCATTCTTGATAATCAAGAAAAGCTAACCACGGACGCGTTTCGGGCTGTTGGCCCTCATCAGCGTGGAGCAAGCTGTACCTCAACGACCAAAAAAAAAAGGTCATTAAGGAATTCTGAAAAATCATGAAACGGGTAGTTAAGGCCAGAATTGCGTGAGAACTATACACAATGTGAACCCATATACCTACACTATATACCTATATAGTGAAAGTTTATATTAGATTTTATTTATTATTACCAGTTACAAACAAGACACGCTATATCTGATCTGGATAATTGCGCGTGAAACTATTTACAATAATTGTAGTAGAGTAGGTAACAGAATTGTCAAAAAGAAAATAAACAATTAATAGCATTAAATAAACATATCCATTAAACAAATAAGCAACAACATAAGCAGATAGACCGCAAGATAGTTATTTACAGTATGTTAAGCAATGATGGAAGTTGATGAAGTTATCTGTAATAATTAGTATCGTGGAGAGAGATTGAAACAACTTTTATTGATCGTCCATATAAAATTATATAGTACCAAGAAAAAAAATATATTACATATTTATAAAAGAAAGTAAAATATATATAAAAATTAATAAATATTTACATCAGCCTTCTCTGAAGGGATGTCTAGACTATGTCAAATGGCCGCCCTGAGTTCGGAAAGGCCCGTGCTTATGGAGGGGTTTTTGTCCCCAACGTGCTCAATTGCATTGCCGAGGAATTCGTACAGAATTTTCCTGTTTTCATAGGAGAGTGCATCGGGGAGTGCTTCTCTGTCAGAGCGGTGTAGAACCGTGGAGAGAGAAAGTTGATCGAGCTAAAGTTTACATTAGATAGATAGCCATTGTTGTTATCATGATTTATATTAAACTTACAATAAAGATTAAAATTAGTTTCTTTATGTTTGCTTATTTGATTATTAAAAAGGAAACTCATTGTTAATTTTGTATCGTGTAAGTTCTATATATACTGTTATTCCCAATTATCTAATGCGAAGAATATTTTTCGAATAATTTATTTATTCTCTCACAGAAAAAAAAAGTCCAATGTGTGGGATTTGATCCTGGGTCGTGTCTGTCAAAAGTCGGCGGTTTCTACCGCCCGCCTACAGACCTCCAAAGTACATAATTTATTTATTTATTTCAATTTAAAGCGCTATGTCCCCCTAGGGACACTTACGCTGTCATACATTTATGCCTTTACATTTGTGTATACATATATGTCATAATTTGTATAGTTAATGACAAGAGATATAATTTATTTCCGTCAAACTAAGTATGTAAATATGTTAGGCTTGTGTTAAAATTTAAAGATGTAAATTCATCCATGTATAAAAGCTGGACAAAAAAAATAAAGGTGGCAGACATCGCGGGTGCGCTGTTCCCTAGGCATAACGGCTGCGCCTCTTCATTTAGCTACGACATATATATTTACAATAATTTTAGGCCGTAAAGAGAATATTACATAATGTGAACATACTTATTGCAAACATCTTTCAACTTCTATATGTGTATTATATTTAAGTTAGAATATAGGTTTTAAGAGTGGATATAATTCAAAGTTGAAGCAATGGTTGATGGTATATGTCATGGCATATGGTGGTGAACGCTTCCAACGGTTTCGCCAGTTTAATCTACTATCATTATCTGTGAAAAGAGTTATCGCTCCTTACATGAAAAATATGATAGAATTAGACTTTTATTTAAATATTTTACGTATTTATTTTTCTGTGGAAAGACACGTGTAAGCATGGACAAACAACTTGGAACTCCACGTGCAGGATCCCCCAGAGCTGGCTGAACCTGGCCTGTGAAATGGTAAAAATACGTCGATTAGTAACTCGAACATTGTGCGAATTGAGGTCGATTGGGACGGAGTGTCAGGAGGCTCGCTATTGTTGGGATTCTTCACTAGAACGTCCGATGATAATGTATCACTTACACCAGGGTACAAGCCATGAAAGGTAGTTAGCAGCTGCTTTTACTGCAAGTAAACCACATGTCTACACATGTAGAAAGTATGTTAGACTTTTACACTTACAAATGTGCCATATCCCTGTTTGGTTATTTACACACATGGGTGGACCCTTCTTCTGCGTGGCGGGCGGGGGAAGGAGCACAAGTAAGGGACTGCCCTGTAGGGTGAAGTACGGTGGGGTCTACGTGAGCCCCAAGCCGCTACAGTAATCGTGAAGGCCTCCAGGGAACTCTGAAATGAGGCTGACTAACGGGGCAATGGAGCAACTCCATGGACAAGACACCACCACTCATGGATGGGGTTGGATTTGTATAAGAATCGAGTGCCATCAAAGCAACCATTTTCTTCATTGAAAAAAAAGTTCCCAATTTGGAATTCGATTCTAGGCCGTAGTTGTCTATAATCGACGGTGTATTCCAATTCTTCATCAACCTCTCGGTGAGGAATATGAAATACGGGAGTTGTTAGAATGTGGTCTTGGAAAACATCAACACAAAGTTTAGTTGATTGATTGATATCTTCATCGATTGTATGTGTGATGGCATCTATACATCAGCATTGTCAGATAGCTTAACAGAATGGAGGGAGAGTTTTTCTGTTCTTCGCTCTTTCAGCCGGACAATGGAAAAGAAGAAGAGAAAGAGGGGAATGATTGTCATGATAATGATCGGCCATATCACCAAATAAACCAACTGACCAATATCTGAACAGAATGAATAGATTGTTTACGTTAGTTCATAGGTCATGTGGTTTCAGAAGGAAAAATATCTTAGAAAGATACAATAAAACACTTGTAGAATATAAAATGGTAAAATGTAAAGAAATTCTCAGAGCCACTACCCCAATTTCCATATCAGGTCTCTTGATACTTTTATTCCTGAATCTTTGCTTAACACTTCGCAAAGTGCAGATCGACGAAGAACGTGCAATCGAAAGTTCGCCCTTTCGCACAATTTGTCTAACGCAGACATTGTCTAAAGCGAAGATCTGATAGATATAGGTAAGACCAGGGTACCTAGTATATGTATTTGAGCATGTATTAAACGAACACTTGTGTTGTTATTCAGTAGTTTATGACTTTGTCCTTTGAGTGGCTGTTTAATACAGGTTTTACAGTAGTACACAACGCTATAAAACGTACAAGGAAGGTAATACAACGCTGGAGGCAAAGTTCCTTGCCCAACTTCCCCGTGAATACAATAGCTTGCTGAAGGTTATAAAGTTAGGTGTAATTTTGGCTTTTTTATACACTCCACACTTAATTGGTTTATAAAGGGGGCTTTCGACATTGTTCTCCACTTCATACGTCAAAGGACAGCGAAGGACTCGAATTTGCATAGCTCAACTTAAAAATACACTTATATTCTATATTTACAGGAGGTACTCAATATGCAATGATGCAAACTGATATCTATCGAAATATATATTTTTTAAATCCTTATTTTTTTTACATAAAAAAGGAAAAATAAATAGCCGTGCGTAAGGGCTATATATATGTACAAATAAATATTTATTTTAAATGTTTATATTTGGATGAAATTCCTGTAGAAAATAGTTCTTAAACTCGAAAGCTCTTGCCAATTATAATAAATTGGAGTAGAAACCTTTTTTGCGGAATAGTTAATTAAGTGTTTTAAAAAATAAATGTATCGATTTAAAAAAAAAGCCAAAAAAAAAAAATTAATCCGAGCATTAACCTCTTATAGAGTAGTATATACTCATGGACAAAACTTAAGGAAGTTGTACCTTTTACCATGTATATCGGGATTCAGACAATAACTCTGAATGATATTATAGTCACCTTTATTGAAGACAAATGAGATAACCAAGTGTGAACAATATTGCCTCTATCTCTTAAAAAAATAATAATAATAAATAAATAGACGACCGGCGACATCAAAGACTTTCCACTTCCTTAAATTTTGTCCATGAGTGGATATCTAGACCAAAATACTGAACTTGTTTGAATATTGTAGGTACGCTTTTTAAAATGAAAACAAATATTTAAAAACCTGTTAAGAAAAGTGTTTGGGGGCATAACGGACATTTTTATTTATTATTTTTTAAATTATTATTATAGAAGATTTTCAATTATTTAAATATTTAATGCCGTTGTAAAATTACCTTACGATTTCATTGAAAAGAAGAAAAAATAGATATATATGGGGAAAAAAGATATGTAAATATAAACAGTTCTGTGGATCCTTTACTGAAAATTATTTGTTAGAGATATTTGACATATTTACACATTGGCAGCTCGAGTGACGTGGGTTGACATTCTGTGTGACATTCTGGAGTTCATCCAAGGTGACAAGGACACGTACAACCCACATGTTGGGTGGACATTTTTTAAACTACATGTTGTTAATGTTGTCATAGTTCTTGATGGAAATGTTTCAATTATCATCTACAGTACCACAGTCACAATACTGGAGATACATCAACAGTATACTTCCCATTGATCCCACTCTCCAACCATCTGACATCTACAGTACTACAGCCACAATACTGGAGATACATCAACAGTATACTACCCATTGATCCCACTCTCCAACCATCTGACATCTACAGTACTACAGCCACAATACTGGAGATACATCAACAGTATACTACCCATTGATCCCACTCTCCAACCATCTGACATCTACAGTACTACAGCCACAATACTGGAGATACATCAACAGTATACTTCCCATTGATCCCACTCTCCAACCATCTGACATCTACAGTACTACAGACATACAAGAGTGTAAATAGACCAACAAGTCTAAGCCATATAAACGCCAGTTATAAAAGCTGTAATCCACAGTTCCACTTCACCGATACCGCCAATAAATAAATGACAATTTACTTTTATTTACCGCCGCACGATCCTGTTATTTCAACCACCATAGCTGCTGATTAGCTGCATTGTTCGGGATCCAGGGGGATAAAAGAATGAAATCTCCCATTTCCTCCTAGTTATACCGTAGTAAAATACTAGTTATTAGTCTAACGACGGCGACCTCACTTCGCTCCATCAAAAAGTTTAAAAAAAGGTGTTTTAATACACGCTTGTTCTATCACTCTTTATGAGAGGTTTTTTCACCCCTACAATTGTTTTGAGACATTTTAAGTTCAAGAAATGACCAGGTTAATCTTGGTATTTATTGATCTTTTCTCTCAGTTTTATAAATAGATTTTGGAATGTGTGCGGTTTAAGGAGAGAAAGATAAAAGTCATAACCCGGGTAAGAAAAGTTATTCTTAAGAATTCTCTAAAATTCTTTTGTCGTCAGTTTTCTATTGTCGGGGGCTTACAATTACATATCGAGTTACCGTTATTGCGATTTAAAAAAAAGTATGGCGTTCTCATGAGATTCCTTTGTCTCTTTTGACGTAGTTCAATTTCATCTTGGAAAAGACTTGTCTATTTCTCCCATTGAGGTAAAAGGAGAATAGCTTTCGTTTATCAAATTGTGTTAATGTACAAGGTTGTCCCAAAAGTTGGTAAATATATTATGATTTATCAGTGTTTACGAACTTTTGGACAACCTTGTAATTCTGACACTTGGCCCACCTGCTGATTGGCCACCCTTGATATAGAACATCAGAGATTAAATCATTCTTCTATAAGAATTCTGTTATAATTTTACCATGGTTGTCCCAAAAGTTCGTAAACACTTGCGAAATATAAATCATAATATGTTTACGAACATTTGGGAAAACCTTGTAATATATATGTACAAAAAGAAGCACCTATCCCTTTTAAAATGCTTTAAAACAATTTATTTTGGTTTATCATCCCAAAATAGAATGTATTGGTAGTGATGAAGAATGAAATACAACACCAGTTTGGAAAATTCAGACAAAAATCCAAACAGTATACCATGGTTTCGTGATATAGCCTTCATCAGTACAGGGGTGGCTTAGATAACATCCTACAGAAGGAGTTATGAAACCGGTTGAATATGCAAAAAAGGAGGTATTAAATCTTGTGATGTGCCAGGGCCGATTTTCAGGCTACAATACATCATAAGAGTTACAGGAGAGAATCTCTCTCTCTCGTTTTCATGTACAAAAAGCTTCCTTTTGATAAATTAGACCTATTCCATAATATATCCCCGTTGAAGGCCATAGCCCAAATCATAGTATACAGGTTGAGGCTTTTGGCTGAATTTGCCTAAACTGGTGATGTGGCACATCACCAACAGTACGCTCCTCATCCCGAAGACCCATTTACATATCTACACACTGTGCGGAGAGCCGGCAGAAAAGGATCCTATGCTAATATGCAAATAAATAAAAACATTAGTTTTATTTAAACCATCGCTGCGTAGTGTAGATAAATTGGTTGTCCATGTGAGAAGGTTTCTCACGAAAATAAACATTTACTATAGTAGAAACAATGCAACACAGATGTGTAGTAAATCGACAAAAAACAAGAGTTTCCTATCCTTATCCAGATATACCTGACGTATATAATTCAGAATAGGTCGTTATAATTGGAGCATATCAAGCCAACTTGTAAGGATTAAGTCTCTCGTAGGTATATCGCCAATAATTTAGATTAGATGTTATCCTTATAATTGGATCATCTCTAGCCAACTTGTGGCCTATCGCAGGTATATCCGCCATGTTATATAGGCGGGATGTGTGTGGACGGGGGTCTAATACACGGCTGGACTTCCTGGAGACAATTAGATCACAGGCGCCATTTAAATTTTGAGACTGAGGCAATCAGGGCGTGGAGAGATCGTGGAGATTGGGAGCCGCTGCTTGGCGCTTTGATATAACTGTGGTTTTAGGCTCTTTACTGGATGGATCTGTGGTTTTTGGCTCTTTGTTGCTTCTATGGAGTCAGGATCTTTATTGGATGGATCTGTAGACGTTAGCTCTTTCCCAGATGGCCTTGTTAGGCTCTGGTCCTTTGTTGTATCTATGGTGACTGGAACTTTATTGGATAGATCTGTGGTCTTTGGCTCTTTGTTGTAGCTATGGTGTCAAAATCTTTACTGGATAGATCTGTGGTCTTTGGCTCTTTGTTGTAGCTATGGTGTCAAAATCTTTACTGGATAGATCTGTGGTCTTTGGTTCTTTGTTGTATCTATGGTGTCAAAATTTTTACTGGATAGATCTGTGGTCTTTGGTTCTTAACTAAATTTGTGGTTTTATGTCATTTCCTATCCGAACCTGTGGTCTTTAGTTCTTTGCTACCAATGTGGTGACCGACTGGATATGTGGGATATATGAGGGTTTTTATCATTTTACTCTATATCTATATGGCATTTATTTCTATAATTAGAGACACCTGGTGTTCTTGATTCTGTGTTTTTTAGTCATTATCGGACCTCTTTCTGCTGTCGTATTTTTTATTAAACCTGTTTTTAGATTTAAAAAATAAACTCCAAAACTAAGCAACATCAATTTCCATTTGTGTATTTATATTTAGCAAATAAAACAGAAAATAAATTTAAACAAACTTTGTCTGCTTCCGCTACAAGCCTATGATCATAGTTTTTGCAGGATTTGTGGACTTTGAAATCACTACTTTACTGATAAAAAGGTCCTCAACATGTTATATTAGAACATAAAAGCTGCTGGGAATTTTACAAGCTAACGGTTTCCATCATAAAAAGCGATGCCATGTATCACGAGAGGAAGCACACAATGACCTCCAAATCACTGTCAACCCGCCAACTTTGTCGCGGAAAAGTCATCCGTGTGACCTCTAGTTGTTATAGTGACCTCTGCTTGACCTCTCGGTGAAGTCCCTCGATATAGCTTGGGTATTTGTGGACCATTATGTCCCTTGGGACATTCCCCTGTCTCTAGAATCACTGTCACTCCTTTCCGACATTTCTTGTCGCGAATGTAATATCTTTCAGAGTTATTGTCTCAATCCCGATATACATGCTAAAAGGTACAACTTCCTTAAGTTTTGTCTTCATGAGTGTATATAGTAACACACACACACACATTGCTTGTCTTAGTATATTGCCTATCCAATTCATTTACCGTTTTCTTAGTACAGTTAAACCTGTCTATAGCGCCCCCTCTTGGGACTCACCAAAATAGGGTGCTATAGAGAGGGGATGATATAGATAGGTCACTTTTAATGTAAAATGTTTACATTTTAATGTTTAAAATCGGGCGCTATAGAGAGAAAGGCGCTATTTAGAGGAGGCGCTATAGACAGGTCACTTTTAATGTAAAATGTTTACATTTTAATGTTTAAAATCGGGCGCTATAGAGAGGAAGGCGCTATTTAGAGGGGGCGCTATAGACAGGTCACTTTTAATGTATAATGTTTAAAATCGGGCGCTATAGAGAGGAAGGCGATAATTAGAGGGGGCGCTTTAGACAGGTTTAACTGTATTTCAATACGCAGCATCTGTAAGTGTATCAACTACATATGATGTATTAGGGTGTCCCATATGTAAATAAGAGTTGAACCAAGTGTACTGTCCAAGAAACGTGGTGGATCAAGAGGAAAGAGGCCACCAGTCTGGACGACAAAAAGCTCCCCTCCCCCGCCGCTCGTTAGCCAAAGCCGAGCAAATGTTGAGACTGTCCCGCTGACCTTGGGACGCCTGAACGCCATTGATTCTTTCTCTCTTTAATTGACTCTTTTTACCTGGTTCTTTCCCTGGGACAGTTCTCTACACCTTGTAAATTTAGAACTCCGCCCGCCTTTCTTAGTCGAGATGGGGTTAGTGACATCTGGGTGTGATATGGAGGAAATATGTAAATGTAGATGTTGGACTGATCACTCTGCGCTTGTTAGTCGAGATGTAGTTAGAGACAACTGATATGGAGGAAATATGCAAATAAAAGCTCTAGTTGAAAACTAAAGGTTGAAGAAGGCTGGAAAGCTCTAAGCAAAATCTCATATTGATCGTCTATGCAATTACACAAAGTTGGTAAAAATCGCGAAAGGTGGCGAAAACAATGGCTTTCGTTAGTACATGCTAACTTTAATTTTATGATGTACAACAAGGAACTCGGAAACCATTCCCCAAATTTGTTAAAGAGATGATTTACTAGAGATTAGTTAATTCTATTGCTGAAATATGGATCGAAAATGTGGCTGGGTTGAAATATTTCTTACAAAAAGAGTACTCTTCAAAATAGCAGCAAAGGACGCGCCATGTCATGTTGATACATATGCAACTAAATATGTAAATAAAATTACAATAGCGCCATCTATCGGTTATATTTAGAAATATTTTTAATACTCTTCTTCAATCAAAAACTATCTCTGTACATACCTTACTGTAAAGAGGTATGAGCAGTGCTGTAGTGGAGGGTATACGGGGGTATACGCCGTATACCCTATGCTTTTAAAATTTAGATAGAGTATACCTAGTGGTTTTACTTAAAAATAGCGTATACCCTATGATTTTGTTCAAATTTTTTATTAAAAATTTATTATTTTCTTTCTTTGTAATAGTAAAAAAAAAATGATGATAAAAATTGTACTGAAAAATTGCAAAAAATTTTCAAATTAACAATTCACACAAAATATTTCATTCATTTAGTAAAAATTTCTTGGGAAAAATATATCAACTATATTCAAATTAATAATCAAACAAGCCTCCTTTAACGAAAAACGGAAAACGAATATAACCGAACCTTTAATTTTTGAAAATGGTAATTTTGTTTAAAACCACAATGAAATGAAAACTTTAAACTTTCCTAATATTTAAAAGTTATTATGTTTGCTTAATAGAAAATATGTTAAAAAATTAAAGTTTAAATAAAAATAAAGTTATATTTTCTGATGTTAAAATCATTTACAAAAAAAAGTAAAAACGACTTCTTCAAGATAGATGTTCTCTTATTACCAATGCTGTATTTATCCAGCAGTGATGTAAACTAATACATAAACAATTTGGTTTTCGATTTAAAAACGATTTTCTTCTAATTCTATACAATTTAAAATATATTTGAATTTTATCAAATACTCTTCTTTAACTAAAGTTGCTATGGTAACCATGCTAAACTACGTTATTGTGGACGTTAATTTTGCATATTCTTTAGTTTATTTGAAGTTAGCAAAAGCTGTTGACAAAATAACATTGATTTTCAAAAAAATATAATTTTGAAAACTTCTTTAAGTAAGTTAATTGATACTGGCTTAAAAGCTTATTTAAATTGTTTTAATTGTTGATGAAAAGTTGGTGTTTGTTTTTTAAAAAAATAAATAAAATAAAGATTTTATTCAAAACAAATCGATTAAGTAAGTATCTAAATTTTGTTAATGTTAAAATAAGTGAAATTTAAATTTTCTGTACTTATACTAGCTTTCGAAAATAACTCTTCTGTTTAATTATGGACCGCTGGTTGAAGACAGGAAATTTATGTACTAAAAGAAGTTTGGAGGTAGAAGAAGATGCAGAAAAGAATGAACTAGAAGAAGCTGTTAAAAGAAATGAAAACACTGTTGGTACATCAAATGCAAGTACTATCTCAAAAAGAGCTGATATATTGATCAATAGTTCACCAGAAAAAATGAATGACCAGGATTCCAAATTTGAAGTTTGGAATGATTCCCAATATATTCAATTTAAGGAAAAGTATCCATGGCTTTCAATTTCCAAAGGTAGACTCGGATGTAACATTTGCGCAAGTGTTAAAACTTTAGGGGCTGCAAAAAGTGAAAGAATTCATATTTCACCAGAATGGAGTAACTACCTAATAGAAGCAGCAGGAAAAGATCGGGCAAGCAAATTATCAAACATTCGAATGAAAATTAAAAAGCATTGTGAGTCTGAAGCTCATAAAATAGCTGAGAATATTAAGAAAGACAGAAAAAAATAAATTAGAAGAATATGCAAACAATATGAACATTGAAGTAGAAAATGAAAATATTAAGCTTTTTAGAACTGCTTATAATATCGCTAAAACAAATAGACCATATTCTGATTATGAAAATCATATCACGTTACAAACATTAAATGACATTAAATTAGGATCAACTCTTCACTCCAGATATTCTGCTACACAAATAATAAACCATATAGCCTGCGAAATGCGGAAAATGCTTGTTGCGAAGATTTTGTCAACAAATTCAAAAATTACTATACTAATTGATGAATCAACAACCTTAAGTAATAAATCAACTTTGGTCATTTTCTTGAAAGCATATTTAGGAGGAGAAAGTATTGATTATATTTTCTTTGATTTGTGTGAATTACAATGCCAAGACTCAGAA
This sequence comes from Cordylochernes scorpioides, assembly GCA_030710605.1. Classification (NCBI taxonomy): domain Eukaryota; kingdom Metazoa; phylum Arthropoda; class Arachnida; order Pseudoscorpiones; family Chernetidae; genus Cordylochernes; species Cordylochernes scorpioides. Next base: position 7,784,343 of record CP092868.1, on the reverse strand, counting down.
AATATTGAAAAAGAGCTTTTGAATACTTTGTATAAACATGGGTTGAACGAAGAATATTTAAAAGAAAATTGGATAGCAATTGCGACTGATGGGGCAAGTGTCATGGTAGGAAGACATTCGGGAGTCGTAACTCGACTTAAGCAAAGGTTTCCAAAACTTTTTGCATGGAACTGCCTCAACCATAGATTAGAGCTTTCTGTTGGCGATACTATCAAAGAAGTCCGCGGAATCAACCATTTTAAAGCTTTTATGGACAAACTGTATTCATTATATAGCCAATCTCCCAAAAATTGTCGTGCTCTGGAGGAAGCTTGCCATGAATTAGGAACAAGATTTGCTAAAGTGGGTCGAATTTTAGGAGTACGATGGATTTCAAGTAGTTTTAGAACAATAAAAACCGTCTGGGAGTCATACGAGTCATTGCACCATCATTTCAAATCATCAACATATCTCGATTCCACATATCAAGGGTTATTAAGAAGATTGGAGAGTCCAGAATTTATATTAGATTTAGGTTTAATGTACGACACACGCTTCAGGAAATGTCAATGTTGTCTTTAGAGCTGCAGTCTAGAACAACTACTTTACAAAAGGCGGAACATATAATAAAGAGAACAATTAGAGTCATAGAAAGCTTCAAAACATCACCAGGAGAAAAAAGCTTGCTAGCTCTTGAAGCGGCAGAAACTTAGTTTTTAGGAGCGTAACATTAGTTCCCAATGCCAAAATTATTCCGATTGATAGAAAAAAATTTCTTCAAAGTGTGTGTATAATAGAAAAGTTAAAATTAAGGTTGTGTACAGAATCAAATGAAGATAATGAGCAATTAATTAAGGATATTTCAGCTCTACAACCAAACAATTTTGACGCAGAAAATGTTCGATATGGAGAGGTGGAAATGAGACGTATTTGTCGAAGGTTTAACTTAGATGAAATGAAATGCATTAACGGCTTGAGAGATTTTGTTGATGATAAAAACAATGTTCCCGAAACACTTCAACCATTTTTCAGGGCAATTCCAACATTGCCCTGTTCAACAGCTGAATGTGAGCGAGGTTTCAGCCTGATGAATGATATAATAACAAACTTGCGGACTTCTTTGCTAATATCAAATGTTTCGAACTTAATGTTCATAAATTCAAATGGACCACCAATCGAAATGTTTCAGCCGAAAAAATACGTTCAATCATGGCTTTTACATCATAGATCATCTACTGACACTAGATCAACAGTTTGTGCCAGAAAAAATACAGATGCATCTCGGCAGTCATTATGGGACATTTTTATGTAAAAGTTGTATGTAATATTTTACGTCTTTTTTTTTCAAATAAAAATATAATTAAAAATAACCTTGTTTATTTTTACCAAAAATTTATATTCTCAAGCGTATACCCTATGCTAATTTTACGACTACAGCACTGGGTAAGAGATGTTAATAGTAATAGTTTTCATCTTAGAAAATATATCCATAATTTGAATTCACAAAGTAACTAGAAGTATATAGGAAACGAAAAGATTAAGACACAAAGGTGTCTTTTACACATAAAACAAACTCTTTTCTACTGGTGGGGAAAACTCCCCGGTTGAAAATTTAAATTTTTGTAAATATAAATATTTCTTTAAATTAATTTATAATAAGGCAAAATAGCCTGTCTACGAAAGCTTTAAACTTTAGAACCTGATGTCCCTGATTCGAACACGCTTTTCGTTATCTTTTTATTTTCTCTAATTATTTTTGTGATCTCTTCCTCATTTTGTAAATATTGACTGAGTTGTCAATAAATTGGTTTTAATTGTCAATTCTTTTCTACTGTCCTTACTGCAATGAATAATTATATTGGGAGGTCTTGGCTCACACATCAGTGGTGAACACTCCCAGCGGTTTCGCTAACCACATTCGTGTCTTAATGTTTTCGTTCCTGCCCAGAAGTCCTCCTCTACGTGGGGAGACACAAGTAAGGGACTGCCCTGTAGTACGGTGTCGTGAGCCGCTACGGTAACCGTGAAGGCCTACAGGGCCGGAAATCTGAAATGTGGCCGACTAACGGGGCAATGACATTCCTCTTTCCATGGAGCAACATGCTCCACCATGTTTCCTATATATAGATTGCTCTATATTAAACTAGAAGTTTGTACTTATTGTTTGCCGAAGAGCCTTTCTCGATGCAAATATGTAATTCTGTTGTCTTAAAAAGTTATGTCCATAGTTTTCTTGAAAACTATTTCTAAGATTCCACCCATCATTGTGCAGCATATATAAACAGAATAGTCCAATACAGTATTAGAGCTCTAACAAACGGTCTGGTAGATTAAATAGACGAAATCGCTGGGAGGGTTCACCACTGATGAGCCAAGCCCTCCCAATATTTTTCATCGCAGGAAGGACAGTAGAAGTTTGTTTTATCACAAAGCAATAACGCGTCATCAATATATATAAAGAAAGGATTTAAAAGCACGAATGTTTCTTTTATATACAATACAAGTTTGTTTTATGTTTAAAAGAAACATGCGGTCTTTAGTGCTTCCATTTGTTATAGAAGTGTAAGAATCCACTACAAATTTGTGAAAGGAAGAGATAGAGAGAAGGAAGAAGTACCCCCACAAGAAAAGGTCCCAAATTAAGTCCCCGGTGTGGAATGTGGTCCAGACATAAATCCGCTGAGAGAAAGGAACAGGAAGGAAAAGAAGGCGTGCAAGGAAATCCCAGGATTTTCCTCTCAGCGGAAGGATCCTCCTTCCTAGAGACAGCAATGAAGGACAGGGGCCAATTATGTCCCTCGGACAGATTTCCCCTACACAGCATTGTCTAACTGCTCGAGGAAATGTTTTCAACGTTTATAACGGTAGCCGAGCTTTCGTGATATAACTTTTTATCAACTAAATATATTATAAAATAAATGAAGCTTCCAGGGTTAAGTTTCTTGTGCAAAATTTTATTTTCAAGTTTTCGGACTTGACAGTCCTTCAACAGGATTATCACGTTAACAACTTAATAATAAATACAATTTTTATATACACATTATTATATTCATAGTTTAAATACTTATATATATTGAGACTAATATATCAACTATATATATACAATCGATTTTAGACATGCCCGATTTAAGAAATCAAATCGTAATTAGACCAGGGCTTTCCAGTCCAGAGTTCCAAATACAATATGATAACTAATCAGAAATAACACCCAACGTATTTAAAGAACAGATAAAGTCCGTCAGATATTTTAAAAGAGAGTTCCTAATTCAATTTTCAAATTGAAGGAAGTGAAGAGAGCCACTCTAAAATCACGGGCTCATCAAGTTAATAAAGATGTTCACAAATGATAAGAGACAGGTAGGTTCCAATATTATAATTGACACTCATGGACAATACTTAGGGAAGTGAAAAGTCTTTGATATCGCCAGTTCGTCTGTTTTTAAAGGAGACAGAGACAATTTTGTTCACATTTGGTTATCTCGTTTATCTTCAATAAAGGTGTCACTGTAATATCTTTCAGAGTTATTGCCAGAATCCCGATATACATGGCAAAAGGTACAGCTTTCTTAAGTTTTGTTCATGAGTGTAAGTAATGATGTTCGAAAATAACAAATATTAATATTTTAAAAAATAATTTTCAATGGTATATACGTTCATTGATAATACCTCAGCCAATACAATAGTAGAGCGGTTTGTAGGATTAAACTGGTGACACTCTGAGAATGCTCACCTCTGATGAGTCAGACATTCCCGATATTTTTCCATCGCCGTAATATGATAGTAGAAAGTTGTTTTTAACACAAGGTAATAAGACCAAATCCAAATAAATAAATAGTGTGTGACGTTTCGGTAACAGCGTTGTTACCATCTTCAGACAAAAATACTGAATGTATTTGTACTTTTGTTGTTTGTTGTATTGTACTGAATGGATTCAGTACTTTTGTCTGAAGATGGTAACAACACTGTTACCGAAACGTCACACACTATTTATTTATTTAGATTTGGTCTTATTACCTTGTGTTTATAATCTATAATCCAAATTGTGCCTTATAAGAAAGTTGTTTTATTTAGAGAAAATAGAGGAAATCGCGGGAAATAGTTTCCGTAAAGGAAGGTATTACCTTAAAAGACGATAAGAAAAGGTACAGTAGAACTACAGTAGAACTTCTGTAAATGACAATAGTTACTGGCTTTGTAGACCATTTGTTGGTTAGAAGTTTGTTTTAAAAAACACACAGCTACATCAGCCAATTATTTATTTAGTTCTCGATGTTACAGTGGCTCGCTGTCCTCAGGGAACAAATAAAAAATTAGTTGACTGTAACATGCTTTGTATTTATTTGGGTAAAATATAACAACAAAAGCCTTTATTGAGGACCTCTCGTCCTATGAAGGATTCGCCAGTTTACAGAGTAATTGAAGAGAAGAGAACTAAGAATACAGAGAGAAACCTATAAGTAGTAGGTATAGTATAGTATTTTCTACACTGTGACTATATACAACAGCAACAACAAGCCTTTTACTGGGATCAAAGTCCCATACAGGATTCGTCATTCTAATCCTGACAAAGATTATTTACATATAATTATTTACATCAATTATTTGGGTAAAATATTTGATTATTCTTTAATTTTTCTTTATGGTTGGGTAGTCGGTAACACTATACTTTTGAAATTATTTTAAAGGCGTAAGATTCTTTTTGAAAATAAACAACTTCTACTGCCCTTACTGCAATGGAAAAATTAATGGGAGGGCTTGGCTTTTTCCATTGAAGTAAGGGCAGTAGAAGTTGTTTATTTTCAAAAAGAATCTTACGCCTTTAAAATAATTTCGAATTTTGATAACAGATGGCGCGCTAGTGTATCATACTATACTTTTGGTAATTTTGCATAATTTTGTTTTGTTGATATATACATATTTACCTTGTTGTAATCAGGTAAATTAGGAACACAAGGTATTATAAGTATTCCTTATTTTTAAATAGGAAACGTTACAGTAGTTATATATTTATCCTAGATAATAGTGTCCTTTAGAGAGAATGGTGTACTCTTAACGGAGAGACGCTAATTGTCTAAAATAGTAATATTGGTGATGAAGAAAACTGTCTTTTGTAGAGAGAGGTGTCCTCTAGCTTGAGTATCCCTTCATGAAAGTTAGTTCTACTGTACCAACAAGCTGCTATAAGAATGCAGGTAAAGTCTAACAACACGACCTTCAACCCCACAGAGAGAGAACACACACACAAATAAAATGAATGTTTATATTATTGCCGTAGAGAAAAGGGAGATAGAGACAATACAAATATCGAAGAAGTCAATAGGGCAGACAAATTGTCGCGTAGTGTTAAAAAAAAGTGTAGCGAGGTGATGACAACAACAAAAAAAGTGTCCCAATAGTGTCGGTGTGTCACACAAGAAATGGGACATCTACATTACTGAAAGTCTCGCCCAAGTACGGACATTTCCTTCTTGCCGGATAACTAGCTTCCTCGGTACACTTAGAAGAAAGGTTTAAAAAATGTTGCCACTCGCTAGAACGTCTACAAAATAGGATGAATTTCAGGATATCATTGCTAAAAAGAGACTAAAGATAAAGGGACAAGTTTCTTTATTGAAGAAGTACTAGCTAGGCGAACTTTCGGCCAATAACGTCCTGCAACAGACTAACACAAATACAGCCAGTACCTCTTCAATAAACTCGCCGCTTTTACATTTGGTCTCTTCTTCGTAAATAGTGTATTAACAATTTACGGCAAAAGGCTCATAATAAAGTAGTCTCTAATGAGATAACATATACTAAAAACAAAGCAAAACTCGTTCTCTTCTGAAGGTAGTGATCTCTCATCAGAGACGCTGTCTGGATTGAAAGACACCTCAGTACTTGGTTTGACATGACAGGATCTCAAATAAGAGACCACTACGTCCAGAAGAGAGACCGAGTCTAACAATGTTTTAGCTTATGGTCTCTCTAATGAGGGACTACATTACAAAATATAAAAGTGTCATAATATACACTCATGGACAAAACTTAGTGGTAGTGGAAAGTCTTTGCTGTCGCCGGTCGTCTATTTTTTTTTTAACCATGCATAGGCATTTTGTTCACACTTGGTTATCTCGTGTATCTTCAATATAGGTCACTGTAATATCTTTCAGAGTTATTGTGTGAATTCCAATATAAATGTTGAAAGGTACAGTATCCTTAGGTATTGTCCATGAGTGCATAGTAGTACTATAGTCCTATTCTAAATGCCGTTGTGTGAAAGTGAAGCCTTTTCCCCCGAGAATCCGTACCACTCGTACAATAGTAGAACGGTTCGTTAGACTTTCACTTAAAATATCAAACTTCCTTAGGTTTTGTCCATGAGTGTAACTCAATTTAATTATCAAAATTTATCTTTTTTAAAATAACATTTATATAATTTTTAAAAAATTAATAGAAATATAATAGAGATAAATGCATGTAAATATTATTTTATTTTATTAATCTGTTTAAAATAACTCTGTTGTTCTTGGCCACTAGATGGCGCCACCTTAAATATAAATAGATTGTTTTGTTTTTTTTAGTGTTGGTTAGGTAAGTTAGATTTTATTTTATATAGGTATGTAAAATAGTGATATAGAATTAATTGTTAAAATTCTATATTTACTTAATTTAAAATATATACTTTTGCTCAAAGAGTTCAAAATAAACTACTTGAGACTGATTTTCTCTTTTTTAATTAAATTCAAGACGACTGCACCTTCAATTTTAACAAATCATTTTTTGGATTTACATAATTATAGAACAGCTAGCCGACAGGATTTGCCTAGTAATTCTCTCTAGAATGCCTCCGAAAATAGAAAAGCCAGTTGAGCAACAATCTTTTACGAGTAATTTTGATTTACCCAAATATGATGGACAAAATTTTGATGTTACTTCATGGTTAAAATTCTTTAATAAAAAATGCCAGCAAAACCATGTTGATGAAGACTATAAACTAAAAAATATTTCGAAATACCTTGATGGCGAAGCTTTTAATTTTTATATAGAGACATTGCAAGATATAGATGATTGGAGAGAACTAGAACAAAAATTACTTTCATATTTTACAGTTAAGGACTCTAACCTATTTAGTAAATTTTTAAATTTGAAATATAATGATAAGGATGATCTTGATAATTACTTTAAAGAAAAATCTTCATTGGCAAAGAAGCTTAATTTGGATACACCACTTTTATTAGAAGCTCTTACAGAGGGGATGCCAAATTATCTGAAGAAATATTTAATTGCAGCAAGAGTTAAGGAAACCTCAGATTGGATTAGAATAGCTACTCAATTAAAATACTCTACCAATCAAGAAAAACAGCAACCATCCACAAGTAATAATGATAATAGGCAGAATTTTCAAAATAGATCATACTACCCAACAAGGTCAAGGTTTAACCCCAACTCTCCTCCAGGTCTACAACTCCAACCACCTCCAAGGTCATCTCCAAGAGTAACCACAGCTCATCACCAGGAAGCATCCAGCAGGTCAACCAATTTACCACCCTACCCCATTAATCATTTTATCTTTTTTAAAGCTATATTTTTTACCACCATTACCATAATCAACCAGATGATCCAAAATATCAAGCAGAAACTCTCAATCATTTTTTTTATTTTAAATATAACATAAGTCGACAGGATTTTTACCTGTTTGTTCAATATGCCAAAAGCAAAATTTTTCGAATTCAAATATGCAAATTCTCCAATCAAAAATAGCCTTCTCCATTGAAAAATCGTCACCTACAAGTAACCATAGTCATCATTAAGCCATAGACAAATACAATCAAACATAGCTTTCTACAATAAAAAATAGCCCTCTACGATCGACAATAGTTCTCTACAATCGACAATAATCTTCTACATTCAACAATGGCCATCTACAAGACAAGCCATCTCCAGTTGACGCCATCCGAGATTGGAATTCACCAGCCATCACACCTTCCGACCAACACCAGCCATCTCCATCTACAGCCAACTTCAGCCAGAGGCCATAACCATCCTTTTCAAGGTACTTTGTATCAACCATTTTTCGCAGTTTATTTTAACTTTTCAATCCTCACTCATGTTTACAATAGTTTACAATCGTTTATTTGCTTATAGTTACATATATTCCTTTTATGTCATTCTTAAATATTATTTCCATTTAAATAGTGCCACTACTTTGAATCATTTTAAAATGCCATATTTTCTTCAAATAATTAGTTCTATATCTTTCCTAAATATATTTCCCATTCCATATACCCTTTAAACATTTGCATTTAAGTTAAACCTTTTCACCATATCATTTTTTTTATAATTCTATATGTAAAACAGTCGGCTGGGAGGACAACAACAACAAATTAATATATTTCTCACATTCAATTTCTTTATTAAAAAAATTAGCTAAACTTTAATGTTTTTTTTTTTCATATTTTGCAATTGTTATTTTTCAATATGTTCAAAATTCCCTATTTCTTATCATATGACCAAAATATCCTCTATAGCGTCACATTTATATTTAAAATTCCCTAACTTTTGATATGTTATTTTCTTATTTAATCTCGTATCAAAATATGTTTTTATTTACAAAATTCGCATTTTTACCCCCTTTTAATTTGTTTTAAATGCCATAATTTTGTTTCTCATTTCGCCTTACAAATATGTAAATTTACCGTGGTAAACATATGTAAATTTCAACTTTTGTTCTGTTCACCTTGAATCTTTTTTTTTTTCAAATGACCATTCTCAATTCTTGCCATTAATTCATTTAGCTTAAACATTATAATCATTTATCTTTATGTTCATTCCTTGTTTTCACATTTACTTTTTGTACATAAACTTTTGTCTCTACTTATTGCCTTTTCTCATAAATGCCTTTGTCTTATAATCATCAAATGTTTATAGCATTTCCATATATCTTTGCCAATTATTTTTTATATTGTTTTCTATGTTTTTCTTCTTTATTTTTCATTCACATACTTTTGCAATTATTTTGTTTTTAATGTTATCTTTTCTTTAAATTTTCCGTCCTCATTTTTGATGTTATATATGTGCATTTTTTCTTGCTCTTTCCAATCTGTTGGTTAATAACAAACCAATATGATTAGGGAATATCACATTTTTACTCTTCACCATATTTTTGTTATCATCATTCACACTTGTAATTTCCAATCTATTGGTTAACAATAAACCAATATGATTATGGATTATCACATTTTTATTTTCACTTGCTCCCAATTGTTTTGTTATTATTCACATTTTTATCATTTATATAATTTTGTACTTTCCTGTCTATTGGTTACCATACAAAAACCAATATGATAAGTGAATATCGCCTCTCACATTATTTTCTTTCCATAAATTATTTTATCTTTTTTAACAATATTTTTTTAATCACTTTTCTCTGAATGAACCCATGTTATTTTCTTCACAGGGGGAAATGTTATATTAAAATATTTCATTTAAAATTATGTTATATTAAAGTATTATTTTATTTTAAAAATATATTTCATAGATAAAATACTCTTCTAAAATCGACCGCCAGAGGTCACTCTTCCCGTATAAAAACTCATTGTTGTTGTTCCCCGTGGGCCACCCAAGGACAGAGGGCAAATGGTTTGGCGATTCGACGGCGCGGGCTGCTCGAGAAATCGACTTACGCAGCGACCCATTTGAACGCGCTATGCAATCCATGGTGTACTTTTCTGGTTGGTCGTCTTAGCACTGGTACCCCACCAGTATTCTTATCCAAAACTTTAATATATTCATTTTTACAAAAAAAAAAATAATAATAATAATAAATAAATAAAAATAAAATAATAATCTATCTTTTCCCATCAGTTGCTGAATCATTCTCGCTTTATCTAATATTCTTATTTAAACAACAGTTGTCTTTCTTTTATTTTCCCTGGCCTGGGGAATCTAACCTTTTTGAACAGCCTTGGTTGCGTGCAGCACCTTGATACTTTACATCGTGCATTGCGGCTTGTCTGCCTGCTACAAACCTGCTACGCCTGCTTCAACACCATTGAACCCGTCTCTGCCACCCCCTGAACTCCGCGGATCACCACCCTGCTCCCCCCCCCCGGTCCTCCTCTACATCCCGGCTCTCCTGGCATCACCTGGCGATGATCCCTGGCCACCCATCCCCAGGCCCCTCCAACTATGCTATGTATATATTCCGCTTTATGCGTCCATCGGGGCTCAAAAATCATTCATTTTGGTTAGCAGCCCCGTAAAATAAAGATATTTTCTCTTCCCCGTGGGCCGACCCAAAACTTTGTAATTATGTAAATAATATTTTGTTTTATTTATCCTTACGCCTTAAGCCAGGCATTACTTTAATCAAATTATGTTTTCATATATATCACTTTAGCTCAAATAAAACAATATCTGATCAAAACTATTTTCATTATTTTACTTTTCAAGATTATAGCCACGACTGCACCACCATAGTATAATCATCAATATGATCCAAAACAACAGAAATCTTATTTTTTTTAAATTTAAAATATAATATATATATGGATGTGAAAAAAACAACATGAAAAAGTAAGAAAGAAGAAAAAAAAAGGATAATATTGAAACAAAGAGAGAAAGAGAGTATTTATTAATTTTATTATTTTTATTAACAGAGTGGTCATTTTTTTATGTTTATATTTTGCTACTCTGTAAATTTCCCAAGTGGCTTATCTTTTGTTCACCATCCCTAGTTTGTTCTTGCCTGAAATAATTTGTTGTCTCCTCCTGAAGTTTTTGTCTTCCCTAATTTTCCACGTGGCAATATCATCAATGAAATGAACAAAGAGATATATATATTTTATAACCACTCAAATGTATAAAAAAACTCAGATAAAGAATATAAAAATAAATGTAAAATAATACTGATAATGTTAATTTCAACATAGCCTATCAAATCCATCATCGATCCAATTAAAAAAAAATCGATGAAAATAAAATTAAAATAATCACAGATAATTAATTTGACCACCGAGTAGGGGGAAAACCAGCTCTACCAGATCAACTAAGACCTTGTCTATGGTGCCCTTTATAAAAAAAAAAAAGGGGAGCACGCGAACACTTAAAAGGGATCAACTTTTTTTAAAACCTTTTCTTCTTTAATGGAAAGTAGATTTTTGTTTTGAGTCGTCAATCGACAAAAACAGCATTTCTAATTATTCCTCCGTCAAGATAAACTGGGTCAAGGCCGTCAAATATCGGGGGCTGGAGGTTTACAAGACAAATGGTACAAAACAAAAGAGAAAGAATATAAGGGATCAACTCGGAACAATGAAGAAAACAAACTTCTATTGATCGAATGCATCTCCATTGATGGGGTAAACATTCCTATTTTTAACATTAGTAACAATTAAATTTACTGACTGTGTTTCTTTTAAATAAAAATAATCAAATATTATCTCTACAGACTTTACTGTAATGATAAAATTTATTGAATGAGAGGTAAGGTACAGACAATTTATATACGTATTTAGTTGCACGATAATGGGGTCGAATTATTTTCCTTCAATATAATTCCCGATCCAGTTTCCTTTTTACTTTTAACTCTTTTAAAGAAAGGTTTAATGCTATAGATATATATGTTTTCGATGGCTATATGCAACTTCGATTGAGACAAAAATGCATTGCTTGGTTATGCAATTAAACGTTACACTATTGGAATAAATGTGTTTGCAATAATGATATAGTATAACCAACCAACGTGTAATGTTATACCACGGTTGTAAGGCTGTTTTTAGAAAGATTATGTAATACCTTTAAGTCTCTTTCTTGACTTTCTCGTGTAACTTGATTCCTTTCAAATTCAATTTGCATATCCTACATCTTTATTTCCAGGCACGTCTGTCTGTATGCACGTAGTTTGACGTAAGAATTCAATTTTGATCGTAGGATTTTGTTCATTCTAGGAGTGGGATCGTGAAAAAGAGAGGCACTTCTTTGAAATTTTGATTTAAAAAAAAAAAGGGGGGGGGGGGCAATTGATAAATTAATCGAAGAAAGGATATTTTACGGTTTTATTTTGATATAAGAAGACTCGTTTATCTGAGGAAATAATCGTAAATCAGTAAATCGTGGATACTTCTACATCTTCTTATCAACCTATTTTCATCAACATATCTTCATCAACCATGTACACGTTTCGGACTGAATCTCTTTATCAGTGCTGTGCAGGCTTTACCTCAATGACCTACCACAGTGGTCAATGGTCAAATTTCCCGAAAATAACGACTATTCAAGGCTGAATATTTGCGTAAGTACGTCATATATATATTATTATTATTCCATGGGTAAGATTACACCAGGTCATGAAGGTTGAAAGCAATAATTTTTTTCTACTATAGTTTTGGGGTATAGGTCTTCCTTCTCAGCTCCAATACAGTCCAGGATATGTGCTGGAGCATTTTGAGCAGACAGGAAAAACTTTTTCCCCCATCAATGAACATAATGGGTCTATAGTATGTCCGGTCTTTAATCTTGCAATTTCTGTGGCTTCTAGAAAGCTGTGATGATAACGTCAGAATATAAAAGGACGAAGAAGGTGGGAGTGAAGAAATGGCTGTGGAATGACACTTGCCGAAGGAGGAAGAAATATCGGTCAAAAACTTTCACCACCCACAACGGTTTACTTGCCCCAGTTGTCCTGATGTCGGGCCTCCCCGACATGTTCCTTCGTGTGCCCCTCATCTCCTAGCTTCTGACTTACATTTCACCGTTTCTCTATGAAACGTATGAATTTAGGAATAGATAAACCGATAGGTTAAATTATCTCTTAAGTTATTTATAAACATTTTCAAATTTCAAAAATAATCCATTCTGGTTAGCAGTCCCGTAAATAAAAGATATTTCCGAAACCTTTTCAAAAGAAAAAAAATATTTTTTTTTAAATGAATGTTGCCTAAATGGCATTTATATTTAGCACATTGAGAAGCTATTTCGGTCGAATGAAAATGCTCTTAGTGTCACGATGTTGTAGTGAATATCATTCACCCCCATCATCAGAATGGATAATAAAGTACAGTATGCATCAAATAGATTGAGAATACTTTAAAATAGTTTGTGTCTGCGCGCTATACATTTGTTTTTCCGTTTTTAACGAGGATATTCATCGAAATCTCGGGAAAATAAGAGAATCTGTATCTGATTGAGGAGGTTTATTCTCTCAATACTGAATATTTTTGACAAATATTTTCAAAAACGGCTGAAAGGTAAAAGTTGAAAAGATCAGTTAAGAGCAATAAACTACTTTCTATAGAGGGAGCAATAATAGAGTGTTATCTACATTCATGGAGACAAAACTTAAGGAAATTTTACCTTTTAGCGTGTATATCGGGATTAGAGGTGGGCAAAACGATTCTTTTAAGTGAATGATTCAGAATCGATTCACTCCGCAAAAAGAATCGATTCTTATTATCGATTCTTCGATTCTTTATAAATAAAAATTAAAAAGATTAACGTTTGTATGGTGTTTGTGCATCCGGAAGAATAAATTATTCTAAACAAAATTAAAATCACCAAATCAGTTGTTTAATAAACACAATAAACAATAATAGTAGCAAGGAAAATCATAAAAAAAGGAAAAAACAAAAATTTCCATTCCAAAAATAGTGTTTTATTTGTGTATTGAATAAATAGGATTTTATTTCCTTGTACGCTTGTACAGCTAAATAACCAAATAAATTGATTTAAAGGAAATATGCACCGATCGATAAATTAATTAATCTAGATATTTATATAGAGATATTTACTGGCTTAAATTAAAGCATTTTTTATATATGTATAGGGTTATCCACCGACCGTTGCAACTTTTCATCGACTAGGGCTACAAAAGACAATGTAAATTTTGCCGATTTTGTTGCCTTATAATTAGGAAAGTCTTTTAAAATAAAAAAATATAATGCAGCCACTCAGCTATGATGCTCAGGATTCAAAATATGTATTAAGGTATATATACTATACATTGTTTAGTTTGGTCTTATATCCACAATGTACAAATGAATGTTTTTATATAGCCCATTAAAATCTTTAGTGTAGAAATATATATGTAATAATATAAAGAACTATATCCCCTCACCACACTAGTAGAATACTGTATAAAAAGTGTTGTACATTGCAAAGGACAATACCCATCCACCATTCTTCTAGAATACTGTATAAAAAGTGATGTAATTTGCAAAGGACAATACCCATCCACTATTTTTCCAGTACACTGTATATAGAATAATGTGATTTGTAAGGCGCAATCCATCCAACCCTTTATTAATAATGTATGTTTACACAATGTACTATTTAATTGTAAAAATGTGTGTGGATTAATAAAGATGGCGACCAGAGTAGAGAGAGAGAGAGAAAAATATATAAATAACCAAATTTCGAAAGTAAATTATGTATATTTATATTATCAAATTATGTGGCTAATATATTGCCTCACATATATTTCGAAATATAAAACTTCAAATTTGAGCGTCTAATATAAATATAAATTGAAAAATTGCTTTTTAAAATAATTTAATTAATGGCCGAGCATGACACTAACGTCGAGCTAATTGCGCTATTTTTAGATTTTTAAATATATTTTAGAGGATAATTGAATAATTCCGGTACAAAATGTAATATGTATACAAAAGATTGGCGTTTAAAAATGAGTATTGAGCTTTAAAAAATAATAAGATATTTAAACATATATATAACAAATATATTCAGAATATAAAGAATATATTTTTAAAAAATTCATTTTAACTTTTCGAATTTGTAGATTGTATAGGAAATATATTATAATATTAAAGAATATATTTCCTATACAATCTACAAATTCGAAAAGTTAAAATGGATTTTTTTTAAATGTTCAATTATTGTTTTTAATGTTTTGTAAGTAAAATGTATATATATATATACTATCTATAAATAACACGCATCAAATAAATTTAATGTTTAAAATATCCAATTATTTATATTGATAACATGCGTGACTCGTGAACAGGAGAATAGAGGAGTTAAAAGAATCAAAGAACGAAAAGAATCAATTCAGAATCAGATCGGGAACTTGCTACCGATTCGATTCCCGAATGAATCGTCTTCCAATCTTCGATTCTTTCGATTCTTTCGATTCTTCGATTCTTTCGATTCTTCGATTCTTTCGATTCTTCGATTCTTTCGATTCTTCGATTCCCGAGAATTGAAAGGAGTGGGAGTCAGAAGAACCGTGATTCTTCTTCGGGAATCGAATCGAAGAGCGCTCTTTCGAATGAGTGAATCAAAAGAATCGATTCTCGATTCACTTGCCCACCTCTAATCGGGATTATAACTCTGAAAGATATTACAGTGAACTTTATTGAAGACATACGAGATAACCAAGTATGAACAGCCTCTGTCTCCTTAAAAAAAAATAAAAAAAATAGACGACTGGCAACATCAAAGAGTTTCCACTCCCTGAAGTTTTGTCCACGAGTCTATTCCATCATTAATTAAGGATATGTATTTATACTAGAGTAATTTAGGGACCCACCATCTCGAATACAGTTCTCCACATCGAAAAGTAAATTCGGGAAAGTTGCATAAGAGATAAATTCGTTAGAAGCATTAGTAGGATGTGGAAATAAGTGTCACTTTATTTGCCTTCCTTGTCCTGCTTGGACATTGATCTATTAATCCTTGATTGCTTAGCACACAGTGCAATAGTGACCTTCAAGACTCCCCAGTAAAGACGACAAATACAATATCTGAAAAAATTTACAATATTGGCAAGTGTGTGAGGAAACTAACAGTCCAATACACACTACAACCAGGTTTTTACATCTCAACAACCCATCATCATTCACAGTTCCGTAGGATTGCGATGGACAGAGAAAATGGGAGGAACATCACTCATACCAAACAGGTCTTCAGAGATTGGTAAAATTGTATATCGTTTCCCTATTTTACATATTGCTGAACGATTACGATGATGATATAAATGATAATGCGAAACGTTACATCTCCAAAATACACAAGCGGTAATAATTGAAGGTGGCTAGAGTTTTTGTGAGAGCTTACACTATAGGCACTGAATATCTTCTACACACAGGGGGTAGTGGAACTTCGACTTTTGCACTTACAAGACGTTATATCCCCGGTTTTAGTTAATTTTACTCTCTGGTGGGGTTAGATTTGTGCGAATCACAGAAGTCATTGAGACAATTCGTTATTTTAAAAAACCACCAAAGGTAATTTACAACCCTGATTCTGTATCTCAAAATTCGACAGTATATATTGATGCACCGTCTTCATGTCCATATTCCATAGGTGCATATCAAGATTATAAATCAGACCAGAACGGGGGCAATCATAAAACATTTATGTTTTAACAAGTAGTGTATTTACAAAATTTTATTAAAATTACAAATATATTCTCACAATGAGTGTCTTTTTTATTTAAAAAACGCTAGCTTTCAATAGCTTTTAATAAAAAAGATACCCATTGTGAGAATATATTTGTAATTTTAATACTTTTTTCACAATTTTATCATGAATAGAAATTTACAAAATTTGTCAGATCGCCAAATACAACTGAGAGATATAGCAAATTATTTACAAATAAAATACTGACGTGATTGATGATGATTTCAACGAGTAGACCCCACATTCTGTGACAATTCTATATACAGTTACGAGGTCATGCGTTCTTAATAATTCTTCATCTCTGTCACCGTTTGCTTTTTTTTTTTTTTGGAATGGCGCTCTCCTATTGGTTGGCTACGATCACGCCAACTTTGCCCCCCCCCCCCCCCCACTCGCTTTTTGGTTTTTGTAACTATTGTGTTGGAGCGGGTCGCTCCTTAAATAATCTATTGTTGACAATACCTCATTATAGGTCCGCAAATATCGAAAGTATAGGTATGTAGCCTTTGTACTATTAAGGTGTATATATATACACATACTTATGTACATATGTAAGTACTCTTATCATTAGGGATATATAGTCACATTTACATAAATGTAGATATAATACTATATACTCTACTAATATATGCATTTATATAAGGCGCCAATTTATAATTGTAACAAATAGTATTTGAATAAAAACATTCAATCAATCGGGTAAAACACGGGCGTTGCCCGGGTCATTCGGCTAGTATGTATATATATTTCAGCCCCGTAAATTTCCATATATATAAACTAGAATGACAATTTTGATTTAACTCTATTCCAAAATTGTAAACTTTCCGTTGAACTTAAAATTGAAATTCGTCAAACTTCCGTGCCTTTGTGACGTCGATTAACCGATATTTACAGTCTCTTATCTTGACGAGCTCCAATGACAATTCAGCGTGAACCAATGTGTAAACACTCCACTGATGAGCCAGGCCTTTCCCAATATTTTTTATCGTAATAGGTACAGTAGTAAACTGCTTTATTTTTAAAAGAAAAAAAATCGCACTGAAATGGTTCATTTCTTGTATTAGACTGACTCTTCAGAAGTATTATATTTATACAAGTCAAAAAAGAATCGCCCTTCAAAAATTTGTATAAACCATTTAACAAAATCGTGATAAAGAACGAGATGTGAAAGCTTTCAATTTAATTTTAAAAAATAGGGTTAGGTAATAAAGATAAGGAGTGTCCTCTAAACCTTACATAACGTATCATGATGATGGAAGATGATGAAGCGAGCGGCCAATGATCTGACAAGGATGGAGATGGATCGTGGACCCATGGGTCATCCTTCCATGTGAAGAAAGTTATATTGACCTTTTTACATCACAAATCCTACACTGCCAAATTCTGAATAATACAATCTTCTAAAAGAGATAGAAAAAGTAGGATTTCCTTTCCTTATTTGCATAGTGATCAAAATTGGAATCAAAATATCATTTTTTAAACCAATATTTCTGTTGGCTGAACGCCAACCTTTTTCAAGGTGTAACAACATATTAAAATGGCGTTCAGCCAACTGAAATATTGGTAAAATACATGATATTTTGATTCAATATATGCCGTTTTAATTAAAGATTTATTTACGGATTGCTCTATTTTCAAAAATTATTATTATCAGGGTGGATATGTAAATAAATAGAGAGAACGAGTTATTTACTTTTGAGAATACTAAAATTGAAAACACAGAAATTTGCATATAATTAGCAGTAGATAGGACATCTTACAATATTTAGAAAATATATTTTTAATAATCAACTTATTTTATAATTTCAATAACTGGCATTTACGAAAAACCGATCATTTTTTAGAGCAATAAAAAAGGCCTACTTACAATCAGGAAGTAAAGTATAGTGGGAAAGCTCATATTTGCGGATGGTAAATATGTAATTAGGTAGAAAATTGGGGAGTTTAATTGCTGAGATACTTTTTGTGCATTTCAAGAGAAGATTCCAGCATAAACACTCTTTTTACAGAAATGAAATATTAGGGAAGTTAGGGCAATTTGTGACCATATATTAATATTGATATGCCAATATTTCAATTTTATGGAAACGAATTTTCTATATATATTTAAAAAAAAAAGATTTTTAAATGCCTAATAGGTCCAAAAAATATTTATTTCATTTAAAAAAATAGTCTCATGAATATTATTATTAAACCTCTCCAAAAATATATCAAAATTCAATTACGAATAGTAAAAAAAAGGATACTTTATAAAGATAGCTAAGATGTGAAGTTATTTTGCAAAGTCATCAAGTCGTATGTCCAAATAGCAAACTTTTTCGAATATATGAAAGTTCAAATAAAAGATTTTTAAAAAGCGCAAAAAGAGAGATGGATAGGTGGTAAGCTTTGGAAGCTGTGGTGGCGGGGATAGATTGCGTGAGGTAGTATATGCATATATTACTATATACATATACATATGCAAATGAATACAAAATTTATCTTCCCCATATCAACAATTGAGTCAGAAACCAGTAAAAGGAACCTACTTTTTTAGTGGTTTTGGCGGGAGGCATGTCTTCACCCCACCCCCAGAGGTCCTCGAGGGACCTGAAGTGAAGAGCAAACAGCAGGCGTTCCACGAGACGACCTCTCATGAAATGACGGCGACCTTGCCCAACCCGCTAGCCGTCTATAAATATGTCCAAAGTCAAATAACCCGGGACGGAGGGAGATAAAAAATTGGTCTAGTTAACACATTGCCGATTAGGTCATTTTTTTTTATTTCACGGTTTATTCCGGTTTGTCTCGATTGTTAGATAAATTTGCATGTCCTTGAGGAGCTCGCGACCTTCTCTTCCTTGCCCCATTTCCACCTACACTTTGATAACAGGGTTGTCAGATCGCCCTTCTGCGAGTGGAAAATATATTACACTGATGACCCAAATAATAAAATGATTTATTGAATTGAAAATTTTGATTAATCAAAATTTGTTTATAGATTTGTATTGTGCCAATTTTCATATACAACAATAGACATAAAACCCATCGTGAACCTTTTTAAATATGCTTAATAGGCAATATACATATTTCTTCTGTGTTTAGATATTTCTAGGCCCCAATATGTAATATTTATATAGTCGTGTATCTAATATATATATAGTATGTATATATATGCAAATTTCCTTTAATGAACTTTCTGTAATTTCCAAAATATCATTATTTTAGTGTTTGATCCTTGCATGTCTGTGTATTGTGCGTGTGATTTAAAAGATATTTTTATGGAAAGATTTACTATTTATTTGAAGAGATTGCAATGTATCATTAATAAGGCTTATTTAAAAAGACCTTGCCCCACTTCCACCTACTCCATGACAGGGTTGTCAGATCGCCCCTCTGTGATTAGAAAATATATTATTTCATATTGTGGTTACAATACATTTAAGCAAAAAAAATACTTATTTATCTAGAGAGATTTTTAATGTGTCATTAATGAGGTCTATTTAAATGGACCTTGTCCCATTTCCACCTACGCTATGATATAGGTGGAATCATCATATTAGGCCTTCTGTGATTGGTAAAATTATTTTTTTAATATTCTTTAAACTACATATGCAAAAATACATTTCGATAAAATTCAACGTATATTGTTAATTTATTCAACCAGTTTAAATGAATCTTGCCCTACTTCCTCATACAAAATGATAGGCAGTGTTGTCAGAGATAGAAGTCATGCTTCTGTGATTTTAAAAATATATATATATTTTTAAATATTTTTTTATAAATCAAGTGCTATTTTGAAAAAATATATACACCTATCCCCCGATTTACACGGTACTTGTTTTACACGTTTTCGCTTTTACACGGTTTTCCAAATAAGTTTTTTTGTTGTTGTTGTTTTTATCGCACTATACTAAAATGCGATATTCTACTCTATACTACCTATGTTGAAAAGAATATTGGGAGGCTCTGATTCATGAGGGGGCGAACACCTATTCAGATTTGACAGTTTAATATACACCTATCTCTCGATTTACACGTTTTTCTCAGGAACGTATCTACCGTGTAAATCGGGGGATAGGTGTATTTGAAAAATGAAAAAAATTAACACAATATTATTTATTGAACCAACCATTACTAAAGTGCCATAGCCGGTTTGTAAATTGACTGACAGTGCGTATGTGTTATCAGATCACTTTTCTATCATTGAAATATGTATCATTGAATATTTCATTTGATTCTATCTAGTTAGTTAAATGATTTTTGGCTTATTTCGACACATGTTAATAAACCATTAATATATTCAGGCTTTTCCAATTAACCTTGCCCCACTTCCGCCTACACTATGATAGACAGGGTTGTCAGATTACCCTTCTGTGATCGGAAAAATATATATATTAGTAAATATTTCAAAGAGTATGGATATTTTAAATTATTTCTCGAACTATACAACTCTCATTATAATCATGTACCTTTGCTGAATGGACCACTTGACTTATTTTCACCTAAAATATGATAGGCAGAGATGCCAGATTTACCCTTCTGTGATTTTATATTATTATTAAATAGTGTTTTCGAAATATATTATTTACACATTCAACTTATTTTATACTAATTTCTATCAACGATTATTTTTATTTAACTTGGGCCATATATACTTCTTTAATATAATCAATAATTATATTTATTTATTAAATAAATATTAAAAACTCTAGGAGAGATGAACACCACTGATAAGCAAAGCCCTCCTAAAATTTTACATCGCAAGTAAGGGGGAGGTGTAAAGAGATACTTTTTTTTTTTAAATAAGAAAAATTAGAAATTCTAGTTGAATGTTTTTAATTCGTATAAAACAGATATCGCACTCTCTCTAAATGTTTTTTTTTTTTATTACAAAATTAGATTTATTATGTTTGTGTGTAGACCAAAAAAAAAGTCTAAAGTCACAATGAGGTAAAAAAAAAAAGTTACACTATTGAAAGAATTTTTTTTTCGTGTTTTCTTCAACTAAACAAGGAGGTTCAGGGTCAAAAAACACAAACTCTGAGGGAAATTGTATCATAGACCCCGATCTACGATATAAAAATAACCCGCCACCCCTCACTACACTACCACCGTTTTTCCCCAATTCTTGGGCAGCAGGGTGCTGGTTCTGAAACTGATCGGCTCAATCAACACGTCAACTTGAGGGGGAAGTCCTGGTTCAACACCCACTTTTTCACATAATAATATTCTGGTAAAATACCTCTCAGGATCTGATAACCAACCACTTTTGTAAAAAATAAGTTACGACCCGAAACAACACAAAATTCTTCAGGCGTGCGCCGAGTCCATACATCTCAATTTAACAAAAGAGATTTTCTTGTGGGAAGTTAGTGGCTGCTTATACTACAAGTGCACCACATGTCTACACATGTAGTAAGCAGTTCGACATTGGCATTTATAAGTGTGACAGAGTCTCGTTTGATTACTCATTGATGGGTTTGAAGTTTTTCAAGAATCGGGAGCCATTGCTTGGGCTATTTTTTTTTCTTCAAAAATAAAAGTGTCCAAGGTACGGGATTCGAACCCGGGTCGTTTCTGTCGAAAAACGACGGTTTATATCATTCTTCCAGTAAAACAAAATGACGAGATAAGTTCCTTTATGAAAGTTGAAATAGATATGGTTTCACCATTTAGCCAACTGATAGTATTTCATACATAAGAGCTTCTTGTAAGTCTCTAGATGACCTTAGTTAGAATCCATGTTATATGTAAATATAAATTTGTTTAAATTTTTGGGGAAATAATAAGCTAGAAAAATATTAGCGATTTTATATTCATTTAAAAGAGTGTGAATCTACAACTTGTGTTTTAAAACAACGAATACCAAACTTTTGGGAATTTTATTCTGTTTAGCTAAATATAATTAAGCATTGAGTTGATGTAAAGGAAGAGATAAACTCTCTACATTACCACAATTCAATACGTTCTTGTTTAACAAAAAAAGGGCATACAAGAAAGTTTTTGTGAATCATTTTAATGAAATTTTTAAAATAATTAAGACGTCACCTTCTATTCTTTTGTTATTATCAAAACCCGTAATAGCTTTGATCATAAATGCATTTGTCGGCTTCCGAAAGTGTTTGGCCCTTTTTACACTAACAGCAGCTCCTGTTACAATTAGACAATCCTGGAGATGGTAGATGCACCAATGTAACAACACTAGACTGACAGAGCCTATCCAGTAGAAACATAATCTTAGACGGTGAGAAAGATGGGTAGTTCAATGGTAACAAGAATGATGAAAGAAGTTGAGGTAAGATTATTAAGGAGGAACAAAGAAAAAAGGGGAAGTGCAAAAAAGTGAAAGTCTGTATAAAAAAAATAGTAAAAGTTCGATTCTTTCCATGATAGATCAGAAGAAACTTCATGTTTATTGGTGGAAATAATTATCTTCTGAAAGGAGACTCTACTGTAATAATGTAATATGTTCGTTGGACACTCAGGTACACAACTTAAGGAGGTTGTACCTTTCAGCATGTATATCGGGATTCAGACAATAACTCTGAAATCTTTCAGTGATCTTTATTGAAGACACACGAGATAACCAAGTGTGAACAACCTCTGTCTCCTTCAAAATAAAAAATAGATGATCGGCGACATTACACTTCCTCAAGTTTTGTTCATTGATGGATATTATGAATTTTCACTTTCTGTGAGTCTCTCGGTTGTGTTTCGTTGCTCTTTTTCGATGTAATTACATATGTAACGCTAGAGTAGAAGTGTAGATTAATGTCAAACAATCTTTAAGAGAGAGGTGTGATTATGGCTTATTTAAAATGATATCACTGGGAATTATCTGTTTTTCACATATAAGATCTTTCAATAAGTTTCCAAACAGCGGCGACAATCCTGTCTATGAGATTTCCAAACTAAACTCCCAGGATTCCTGGAAGGTCTTCTAATGAAGGATGTTACCACCTCGATAAATTGGACATTCTCTTGCACAGGTAGTCTGAAGGACAGCTCGCGACACCGAGAATTTAGGTTAATTAAATAAAATGTTGGCTGTCAAAGTGAAATTGCTTTGTGTCACTCGCGAACGTTTGGCGACTTTCCGCGTGACAATATATACACTCATGGAGACAAAAACTTAAGGAAGTTGTATCTTTAAGCATGTATATCGAGATACAGACAATAACTCTGAAAAATATTACAGTGAGCTTTATTGAAGATATACGAGATAACCATGTGTGAACAGCCTCTGTCTCCTTAAAAAAACAGACGACCGATGACACCAAAGACTTTCCACGTCTATAAACGATTCTAACGGTGAAAACTGGGAACTCTCGAGATGAGTTTACAGATTTAGTAATCCTTATCTAGCCTAAAGTGTTTACTTGGTGTAATGAGGTTAGGTTAGGATAGATTAATTATGTACTATATGAACGCCATTTGTATATATATATTGCGTATGATATTGTTTTTTACAGCACAATACAACAATGTTGGCAAGTTTCTCTAGAGTGGAATGTCGAGGTGACGAAATTTGTATACAACCATTTGTATACAAAATTATGAAGTATTTACGTGAATTTTAAAAAGATAATCATTTTTTTACTACCCTTACTGCAACGATGAACTATTGGGAGGGTCTGGCTCATCAGTGGTGAACCCTTCCAGCAGTTTAAGCCAGGCTATCTCAATATTTCATCACTGAAAGTAAGGGCAGTAGGGAAGTGTTTATCTTCAAAAAGAACCACTGCGAAAGAGAGAGAGAGAATAAATAGTTGTTATAATTTAGGATAGGTTCAGGTGTTAGGGTTAGTAAAATCAGTAAGCTAACCCCGAGACACCTCCCGTAAACACTACCATAAGTGAACCATCCGATGAGCAAATACCTCTCTGAATAGCCATCTTTCATTGATGAGAGACCACCTCCAACAAAGACGAGAGCGTATCTCTGTTTCTGAATTTTCGGTTATTGGAAGTTCTACAGTACCATTCTCTGTACTGTAGGTGAATTATGGATTTCACCAAAATTTGCAGTTAACATTTATCCTTTCTTACAGCACAGAAGTTTAAAAATGAGGCTTTTTTGTGATTATATAATTTACTTCCCAATTTATCGATGGACTATTCATCCATCTAGTTCGCGGATTTGCGCTGCTGTCTCGAAAGCTCCTTAGATGAAAAGCAGAGAAAGCAATTTCTAGATGAGTTTCGGCCGTCAAAGTGACCAACCTTTACCACGGCAAATATTAAGGTCGTTCTTTGGCGATGAGACCATGTGATCGTGTATAAAGTGATAGCAGAGAAAGCAATTACTAGATATTTTCAAAAATTGTTTATAACACACAAAGAATGTAATATTTATTTTCTCCATCTTTCAATATCATTAATATTTAAAATATGTAAAAATTATTTTGTATAAAAATAGTATATATATCATCAATTTATTAACGTGATACTCCTGTAGAAGGACTAACAAGTTCGAAAGCTTGAAAATAAAAATTTGAACAAGAAACTTAACCCTGAAGCTTTATTTACTTTATAAAATTACTAGATGAGTTGCGGTCGTCAAAGTGAATAGCCATCGGCACAGCGGATAATAAGGTAGTTATTTGGGGATGAGGCCAAATGATCATTAAGAAAACTATAACAGAGAAAGTAATTACTAGATGGTGAGTTTTAGCGGTCAAAGTGAACGTCCATCGCTACAGCAGCAAGCATTGATGAAGTTGTCCGGCGATGAAGCAAGGGGATCATACAAAAATCGATAGCAGAGAAAACAATGAATTTAGCTGAAGAGCTGCGGCCGTCAAAGTGACAGGCCATCACTACAGCAGCAAGTATTGAGGTAGTTGTTCGACGATGAAGCAAGGTGATCGAGGTTTGGAAACAAACAAAAGACGCCAGGATAATCGCAGGCGATTTGCCTCAAGGGCAATAAATTGACTGACGACCCTGCCATTGGAGATTTTGCAAGCCTTGCATGACGGACGTCCTCTTTTGCATCGATACTTGGCTCGTTTGAGATAACAAACACGCCATATAAACCATTGTAATCATTCTTTATATCTCACTCTATTTTAATTGCTTACCATTCCTTTAATTGTTGTTCTATGAATTTGGACCTCCCCAATAAAGCAACCACTAACTTTACTTGCAGCAAGTACTTGGTGCATTTGGTGAAGCCTTTGATCCCTCAGCCATGACCGATATCCAACTCTCCCAGGCTTCCACTTCCCATTGTCGATGCTCCCACAATCTACTTGTAAAACGACACTTGAAGTTACACCGCATGAGTTTCTTTTCAATGAAAAATCTAAATTTTATTTCAAGGTGAAATATTGACTATTTCTAACCTTTTTGGATGAGGTATGAAAGGATGAATTATGAAGAGTAATGATGAAAGGAAAAATAAAATTGTCCAGGGATGGAATCGAACCCACAATCTTCCGCTTACCGGGCAGATGCCATGTCCACTGAGGCTACCCTGGACAATCTACTTTTGTCTACCAGAATTCCTTTACCTCCAGCGGGCCTGTTACCTAGATGGTTGTGTTGTGATTGTCTTCAATGTTTTCTCCTAAAAAATCTTGCCTTCAAGCTTACAGCGGAAGGTGTGTAATTTCTAATCTAGCTCTATAACATGTTCATTAGCATCCTCTTAGTGCTTCTCGATATAATAAATAAATCAACGTATGCCATCAGCAACGTTCAGGAGCCTAATTCTTTCGCAATTTCACAACCATGGTCGAGTATATTCTACCCTTTTTGTTCTCTCTCTTTCTACATTTTTTTAATTTAACGTTCCTTCACTTACCTTTTTGGCTTCAAATATCTTTTATTTTATTAATCAAGAAGCCTCTATAACCAGCCTTGTTGGAGTATAGTCTACATCACGCTGATGAGTGCTAACATCCCAAATATTTTGAGTCAAAAGGCGATCCATCAATTAAGATTATATAAAAGGCCGTACCTGGATCTGTAAAGAAAAAAAAAATTACAGTGCAATAAATTGATAAAGAGGGAGCAATCTCTCGAAATATTTTGAGAATTTTTATTTTCTTCACAGATCCAGGTACGCCCTTTTATATAATACCAAATATTGTACTAGTGATATATTCTGATGGGAAATAACGTATCGACAAGTAAATAAGCGTTATTATCACTGTCGCTCCCCCCCTCCATCGAAAATTTTGAAAATTGGAAAGCCCCTGGAAAAGCTCCGCGTCAGTTTAAATATCTGAATGCCTCTTTTCTAAAGTTTATTTTAAAATCCTGATAATAATTTCTGGGTAGTTGTCGTTCTGCACTTCAGGAAAACCCCAGTTATTTATAGTTCTCCCTCCTGATTTGTCATTGTCTCTCTATCCTGATGAAGTGTAGAGTGAAATTCGATGAAACACATCAATGGTAATGATTCGTTTCTTTTAAACGAGGTGTTATATGGTTATATAAAATAGAAGTGCTTACGGCCAGATAACATACATCTTCAATATAGTGACACTCAGGTAAAACTAAATAACTTCAAATTTTGAGAACGATTGATAATTTCTCGATTTTTTTTATTTAGAAGGGTGGTAATCTTATTATGTTAGATGATGCCTTGCTATCAAATAAAAGGTACTTTGGTTTTTATGGGATTCTTTGAAACATTGTGGCATCCTGACCTATAACGTTCAGATGTATGGTAGAAACAAAATCCTCCACATATTGTACAATTGGCCAATGGGATCCCAACAATTGAGGCCACGTGATAAAGTGGACCAATAAAAGACTTGTAGAATTTCGCCATAGATTGGCAATAAAAGAATTGCGGGTGATTAATCACGCTGTGATAAATTAACATCCCGGCATTAAAGAAATGAAGATAAAGGAGCTTTACAATATCCTTGACACTAGGGTCGTGATGATGGATCTGAAATGCCGGTCTGTGGTGGCGAGTCAAGATATCTTACAGGTCTACTGTTGGCTTGGGACTTGATGCGGCTGATATGGACTCTATTATTGGTCAGGTGATGATGACGTATCTACAATACAGGTTTTCGATTCCCGCATTGGGCACTTTTTTATGTTTAAAAAAATGCTCCAATGGCCCGCGATTCTTGCAAAAGTCCAACCCCACCAGCGAGTGCAAGTAACCAAACGGGGCTCTGGCACATATGTAAGTGCAAAGTCGAACTGCTTTTCACATGTGTAGATATGTGGCGCACTTACAGTAAAAGCAGTCGCCTACTTCTACCCACCATGATTATCATGGCCTGTACCACGTGTACTAGGGATAAGCAAAAAAAAACAATACAGGTTTACAAGCATTGAAAACTCCAAATATATATACACATTTCTAACTTTCTATTTCCAATTTTCCAGTAAGATGAAGCTACTACGCGGTCAAGATTGATATAGGTTGCCAAGCCCCAAAGGAGAAGAACCTGGAAAAACCACCTTCCATAAAGGATAAATGCAGTTTTGAGGATTTGTACCCCAGCGTTCTTAGTTCAGCTGGCACTTTCTGGAGCCAAGAAGATTCTCTAGAAGCTGCGAGGACTTTTATTATGTGGATCCAGGAGGACGAGGCTATTCAACGGATGCCTTGGTGAGGTGGCGCAGCCTAATGTTCTTCCAGATATCAAGAAGAGCTGTCGTTCTTGGTATGGTGAAACACAATCCTTGGTGGTCTTGGTGAAAGCGATGGTACAGTGTGAATATGGCGAGTTCTCAGCAGCGAGTTGTGTGACGGGATGACGACAGTCTGCCGCCACAATTAAAGCGAATTGTTTCGCAAGAAGAGGGACAATCTCCTGAGGGCAAGAAGACAGGTGTCCGGCATCTGGCGGAAACACACTTCGCCTCACCTTAACCTGAGGCCTTTCTCTGTGTGTAGCTTATAGATATGGGGTGGTAGGATGTGGTAGTGGGGTATGTGAGAATAGGCCAGAAGTTTCCATCATTTTTCCTACCTGCGATATACTTCCATGTCTTTAAGCGATACATAAAACGTGTAGGCATATAACAATAATGCTATACGAAGGAAACTGAATTATAGGCCATGTGGGATAAGACATGATAACCTACTAAACAGAGTGATACGTGGATGTATTGAAAGTTCCAGATTGTGTGAACCAAGTAAAGAGAGAAACCACCATATCAAATATTAATAATTAGTCAAATTTGATAATACGCATCAAATATTTACAACAGAATTCAATGTGGACGGAAATTTTGACGGGAGGATATTCATCTATAAAATAATGGTCACCTCTCCCGTCGAAATAGACGTCATAACTAGATGCCATTTATTGACCGACGCTGAAAACTAGCGGTCTCGATTCGGTGTCACTTGTGCCATAGTTTCGACTCCGAGAAATGCTAATTAATCCGATAAAGAACTAACTTGAATATCTCCCAGGAACTGGTAATGATAATCATGATGATAATAAAAAATAATCTAAATTCCATGTTACTTCTATTACTAATAATAATACCACACTACTAAAAAAATAATAATGTCTTTAAAAATAATAATGATTGTGGGCAACTATTCATTGTGCAGACTCCGGGCGAAGCCGGGCTATTTGTTTCAGTTTAAAATATAGTGTAGAATGAAATATATAGGTCGTGTTATAACACCATACAATATAGTAGACCAGTTTTGTAGATCAAACTGGCTAGAATTGCTGGTAGGGTTCTTAACTGATGAGTCAAGAGGCCCTATTTTATATCTCATTTCAATAAAATACAATATACACTTGTATATGATAGTAGATAATTGTGCTAAATATAAAAAAGCTGACAAACTTATTTATCTTTCTTTCCTGCTCATTATGCTCCAGATGCCTCGTGTTTACAAAAGTGCTAAATCAGGGTTATGACCTTTTCCTTTATACCTCACTTCAAAGCCGATGTTTAGGTTGACCTGACGTTTATTTTAATATTTGACCTTCTTTGACCTTGCTGGTGACCAGATTATCGTCTGTGGAAAAGAAAGGAAAACTAAACGATCTAGTTCATTCTCCCGCCTTTTTTTTACGAGGGCATTTCATGTTTAGTTTCTTTTTTAGATATGTATAAAAATTTTATGGGTTCCCTCAGAGATGATATTGTAGCTTCTTTTCTCCCACGTTTGACGTTCCACGTATCACATAATATGTAAATGTGTCATTTGCATAGAACGGCCCGCAGGCCAGATCTCGCCCTCCATTTGATACGTATGTCGTAACAATTTTTATAAACCTTGTTAAACCTGGTCTTTAGAATTCACTTAGATATTTTTATTTGAATATATATATATATATATATTTTTTTTTTAATCCCCTAGAAAATAATCTTTACCTGATTGAAAAAGTTTGCCAAATGAACATTTGTTAAAATCATATTTTCGGGGCAAACTTCCACTTCATACTGAACTTATTCTTGTCAAGAAATAAATTTTATATTTGTCACTTTTTTCCATCAAAACTTCTAAATAAATTATTGAATATATATAGATTAACATATAATGTATTTAAATATTATAATTAGAAAATAAACAAACCATATTTTTCATATTTTGTAATTATAAATTATAATAATTATCATATACTGACTCTACAGCCCAGTTTCGCTCGGCTTCTCTCCTAGTATATGTTTTTTACAGGCGAATTTTGCTATAAATTATGTTATTGTTATTATAATTATATCATTATCAATTCACAGAATCAACAGTTATGAGGATTCCAATTAAGGTACAATTATAATACTACCATTATCATTTTGTGTTTCACACATTTTCTAATTTTTTTTTTTCGTTTTAGAGAGCGATAGTAAAATATAATAATAATAAATAACATTTGTTATGGCATTTGTTGGTCAAAATTCACTCGGGGAGACCCCCATGACGTATTTAAAAATGTATTCAAAGCTATGATGATGTTTAATGATAATGAATTAATATTATTATCTTTATTATCTATGACAAATTTGTGTAATTTGTCCTTTTTTTTTTACGAGATAAATACCAACTAAACTGCTATTCTTCTAAAGATAAATATTGATGTTAGCCGCTATTCTCCGCCAGAACTGTAGAATGATAAGATATAATTACATAATAAATGATATTTGCTAAATCATTATTCGTTGGGCCAAACATTCACTTGGGGAGAACCAAGACATTTTCTTGTTATCTCTCATTGAACTAGTTTTACATGTTTTTATTAAATAGGTCATGTGGTCCTATTATATAAAAATATGATCCATTTCTCAAAAAATATTCCAGATAATCGAATTATCTTCGCGAATAAGCAACCTAGCAAAAAATACCGAAATATAAAAATGGATATAAAACACCTTTATATGACTTAAATAAAAATATGAGGGTGAAAGATGGTATATGTCAATATACACCTATTCCCCGATTTACACGGTACTTGTTTTACACGTTTTCGCTTTTACACGGTTTTCGAAATAAGTTTGTTGTTTTTATCGCACTATACTAAATGCTACTGTGATTGAACACATGCGCTGTGTACACATCTCACGAGTAATCCCGAGCTTATGTGCTGACTACATATTTTAACCTGTCAATGCATTTTATTTTTATTTCTGTGTACACCTATCCCCCGATTTGCACGTTTTTCTCAGGAACATATCTACCGTGTAAATCGGGGGATAGGTGTATATATTGTGTGTGAGAATAGATTTAAAAATATATATATGAATCAATAAATTATCATATTCTATTAATTTCCAATAAGAAAGAGGCTTCGCCCATGTTCTGATCAAGTGAATATTCCCCGAAAGAATTTTGTTTCTGTCCACCATGATGCAGCTAACACGATGCGGCAATATCATCATCATTTTCTCGTTAAAAATATAAATGAATTAGTCGAGTACTTGTTTAATTTCAATTTTGTTGGGTTGCAAATGTGACCTCTTCGAGGCTTAACTTCATATCCTGATAAATTTAAGCCAGATTGGTTAGATATTGAGTTAACTTAAAATAAACAAATAAATAAACATACATACGTTGACTTTTATATACAGTAGAACTACCTCCCTGTAAAAGACAACACCTAATTGCAGACCCAAAGTGTCCTTTAGGGAAAGGTGTCCTATTACCGGTGAGTTGCTAAATAGTAAAAATGGTAATTTTGCAAATGAAAACTGTCCTTTTATAGAGAGGTGTCCTCTAGCGCGAGTGTTCTCTCATCGAGGTTCTACTGTATATATATGAGAGATTTTTATATACGTTAATCAATCAACCACTGTTCGTAACCCAGTCTCCACGTTAATAATGAAAACCACACTGATGATAAAAGTTAAGATAGACAAGGATTAATCGAATCTTACAAATTTGCAGAAGAGATAGCTGGTAAAGTGGTTAAGCCAATGCTATGATCAAAATATAGAGATGGAAATTTTACACAACATATTGTAAAATTTGTAAGAATTGTAAACAATTAAAACACCTTGTAATACAAATAGCCTATATAATATGTGCATATTCACTATTTGTGGATGTTCCCAACACGTACAAATTCCATATCCTATATTTAATCTGTTCTCTAGATGCTAAAATCTATAAATAGATAAGTAGGCCACACACAATCATCAATATACCTATCATCGCTATGTATCATTAAAGACTATCTTAATGGATTCTACCTGTGAATATTTTTATTTATTTTTGACCATATAAATTTTTTTATTGAAGGTTTCCTTTCTAGTACAAGTAAAATAAGTTTAGCTAACACAAGTTTTTTTTAAGTTATTAAAAATTTAAAAAGTAGCATAAAAGTAAAAATTCCCACAGTTAAAAAAATAAAATGCTTTATTGTAAAATATGAGAGTGGACGATATGATGAAAAAAAAACTTATATTTTGGAATTTGCATATGGGGAAACAAAAATATATAAAAATGTTACATATATGCAATATATGTATATTCTTAACTAATGAGGGCATCTTATAGACATTTGATGTAGACCTTGTAGACAGATGTAGATGTTCTCTGTTACGTCTTCCTCTATATCATCTGGGTTGACAGATCAAATCTTTCCAATTCCTCCTATCAATCCCAATAAGTGACAACATTCTACACGAAAAAAAAAAAAAAAAAAAAAAAAAACATACACTACCTTATTTAATTTAATCGCTATTTCGTACCAAAGAATAGAACTCCGTATCAGCAGCCTTTAATGCATTCGATTGGAAGTATGCACACAAACCACATCTAATTACACCTATCCCCCGATTTACACGGTAGATACGTTCCCTGAGAAAAACGTGTAAATCGAAAATTAATTTTTTTTTTAAATTAGAAATACAGGCACAGTGTGCGTGTGCAGCAAGTCAGCACATAAGCTCGGGATTCCTCGTGAGATGTGTACACAGCGCATGTGTTCAATCACAGTAGCATTTAGTATAGTGCGATTAAAAAAAAACTTATTTGGAAAACCGTGTAAAAGCGAAAACGTGTAAAACAAGTACCGTGTAAATCGGGGGATAGGTGTACTTATATAGTACATCTACCACTGAAATATCGTCATCCAATTACTTATATAGATATAGGATCTGTCAAACTTTCCATGAATTTAATAAGGGATGTGTTAGCAGATTTATGCGAAACCTCTGCGACATCTCTCCTGTTAGCCGAAAATTTCTCCTCAATTACCCAACTGAGAAAATTGAAACATTGTAATTCGTGTTTAATCATTTAAAATTCATAGTTGTCACCCTCTTGTAATGAACAAATTGAGTATATTCTAAATTTGACGACTTCCAAGATGTATCTGTGATTACTGAAATCTCTCCCATCTTATTCTCAATACCTTGTCGATCTTAAGCCCTTTTAACTATACTCAACTCTCTTGCCTGGGCAGTCAGTCTAGTGTTGTTTTACATTGGTCCGCTATTACAGCTAAGATTGTAGAATTAGGTTATAAATTCGTTAAGAGTTGGGTTAGAAACTCTCAGAATACGTCATGTAGATATAAATCAAAAATGGAAAATACAAGGGTTAACCCCAATATGTAAATAAAGAGAAGCAGAACGTTTTTGAGTCTCCAATGTTACCTTTTTCTAAAAAATTTGAAGATAAAAAATGTTGATAAAACGGCGTTTATAAGTGGGAATTCGTAGGATGGGATTTCTACGTTTGTTATCGCTAGATAGTTCTTCAGACAAGATGTCATCCTCTCGTCAACCAATTTACAGGTTTTTCCTGAGCCGTGATGCGAGAGGAGTTAACGAAGACTTCGTGATGGAGGAGGACTTTGAATCCACGGCTATATATAATTGTATATAATTTCTTTGTGTTTCCCCGTTGGTGTCTCTAGATTAGTCTGTGTTAGATAGCCGTGTTTTTATTTACTTTGTTTTTACCTTTGTGTTTTCCTTGGACTTATCATACAAATCCGGGTATGAGACTAATTGTCTTAATTATGTTTTTTGTGTAAACACTCAGGGGGAGACAAAAGTTAAGGGAGTTTCATATTTTGATGTCGCCGGACGTCTGTTTTTTTTTTTTTTTCAAGACAAAAGCAATTTTGTTTACACTTATTTATTTCGTGTGTCTTCAATAAAGGTCATTGTAATATCTTTCAGAGTTATTGTATGAATCCCGTGCTATACGTGCTAAAAGGCACAACTTCCATAAGTTTTGTCCATGAGTGTATATAATCTGCATTATAATCATTAAATGTAAGTATCATTCACTTTTTACTATTTTTTCTTTGGCAGATTCTGTGTGAATTCATGTATCAAGCTGTATAAAGGATTTGAGTGTGTATGCTTAGTCTATGTTCGAAGAGAACATGTGGCCTATCCTCAGTAGAGGAAGGCACGGAAGGAAGAGTCTGTGTTTAAAGAGACCATGTGGCCCAGCCTCAGTAGAGGAAGGCATTGAAGGAGGAAGATATGGAAAGACCATGTGTCCCATCATCAGTAAACGAAGGCCCGGAAGGAGGAATCTGTGTTTATCATTCACTATTTTGTTGATAAAAGTGTTAAAAACCTAAAATATTGAGTTCTTTATATCCTTTCTTGACTCAGCAACTCTAACTGGCAAGCTTGTATGGGAGAAGTAAATGGTAATTAAGATGTCGGCTAAGCAGATTCAAGAAAGGTTCTACGTATCTGTCATCCGGAGGTTGATGTCCCTATCTCCGCATGTCAGGGGCCTCTCACTAGGGAAGTGACACCTCCGCGCCCCTTGATGAAAGTAGTCCTGTATGTCTGTCCACATGAGAGGTACTCGACCTTTTTTACGTACCGATCCCCAAAATAGAAAGCCCCCCGCCGTTGCATAATACCGCGACCAAGGAAGGAAATATGGGGCATGTTTAAATGCCTTATTTGTGTCTAAATACAAGAGGGGTTTGTTGATGTAGTAGTCTAGACTACGTTGTTTGAAATATCTTGTTGGACACATTTTTACATATTTACCATGTGGGAAAGTACCTCAAGTACAAAAAGAGCACAATGTATATAGGGTACGATGATCGAGGGCTTTTTAACATAGCTAAACTTAAATATACTTTTGGATACAATTTTAATATATCGTAAATTTTATGCTTTTGTTTAAAAAAAGAGAATTTCTTTTGTCAAAAGAAAAGAGATAATATTTTGATTTTATTTCTGAGTATCATATCAGTTAAATTTTTATGGTAACAACGAGTAAATTTGGGCTTAAAAATCCACGTTTTATGTCATGGTTTAAACTATGACCCTCGTCAATACTGGTAGAGGGGCTACGAATTTCTGAAATTCAATAAAAGCTATGAAATCAACGATGTGTGTTCAAAATAATCTAAAGATGGAAAAGTTCTAGCTATACCCATTTTATACAGAATTATACCTTTCACTTTCAAAATTCAAACGCAAAATGGATCTCCCTTGGCTTTTGTTCGAAACAATTATATATGCTGACAAAATAATTAATTTGTCGTAGGTTTCAGAATCACCCGAAAAATGCTAAACATTTAATATTGATATAATTATTATATATAAGGAGCACGTCCACAAAAAGTCTCCTAACAAATTCCTTCGAGTGCTACAATGGTCTTCTCTCTATATAAGATGGGATATATCAATAACACCCATTATGCATATATGTACTCATTCATTATAAGAAGCTTCAATGACATAGCGCTTAGGTATTTTGGGAACCCTAAATATTATGATATGGAAAATTATTATTCATTCATCCGATCAAATGAATTTTTAAATGAATCTTTGAATGCTGTTGTATACCATCATCATCATTCTTATGCTTTTTTTTTTTCAAAACATCATCAACAGGGATCCTTAAACTCATAATCTCATCGTTAACTTTTATAATGAATGAGTACATATGCAAAAATGTATAGTAACATTCTTCATTGTATACCTTTGTTGTAATATGGACATGTAAATATATCTTTTAAGACCGTCTCTGTATTATAATATATACTCATGGACAAAACTTAAGGAAGTTTTACCTTTTAGCATGTATATCGGGGTTCAGACAATAACTCTGAAAGATATTACAATGACCTTTATTGAAGACACACGAGATAACCAAGTGCGAACAGAATTGCCACTGTCTCTTTTAAAAATAACAGACAACCGGGGACTACAAAGACTTTTCACTTCCTTAAGTTTTGTCCATGAGTGTGTGTAATTGAATACGATAGATAGCGGATGGAAAAAATCTATTAGCAAAGGTAATACAACACGATTTCAAAATGTATTAAAGGAATTTATTGTGGTCGTGCAAGAATGACGTGGCTGAAGCACCAGCTTAGCCGTGATAATGCCACATTCCTCAGAGATGTCATACAATAGGCGGTGTGTGTTAGTCAGATTTTCCTCTGGTATGGTGGCAATATACTATGGCTGCCAATCATAGAGGACTGTAGGTTTCAATTTCAAGAAGGAAGGTTCCAACTTAGGGGGTCATCAATGTCTGTGAGGTCTACTGGATACCCCAGGATGTTAGCCAGATACTGTTAGGATGAGGGAAAGAAAGCCGGGAAGGAGGTCGCAGCAAACAAGGAGTTTACCAACAACCAGCCAAAATAATAATTACAGGAGAAATCAAGGGCTATTACATGGACCAGGCTTGGCTGGTCAACCGTCTGAAATGTCTTCCGTGTCGCCAAGTGTCTTTCATATGTCTATTAATTCCACACATTCCTTTGTGGTTGGACTGCTTAGGTGGGGGCAGGCAACACATACTTCGAATTAAGAAAAAGGCATATCCTTATCGTGCAACTGAAAGTTGTTGATGGCTTGCGCCATCTATCGGCATGATTATCAACTATTCATTGATTTTCAATTATTCCAGAATCAATGAATACTTGATCTTTATTCCGATAGATGGCGCAAGCCATCAGCAACTTTCAGTTGCACGATAAGTAGATGCCTTTTTCTTAATTTATTAACCTTATCCCAGTACAATGTCACATTTGTACTATTTTTTCACTTACTTACTACGAGTACTAAAGAATTGTGTTTTAATTTTGACCCTATGGGGTGTAACCTCATGGACAAAATTTAAGGAAATGGAAAGTCTTTGGCCAGAGACGGAGGCAATTTAGTTCACACTTGGTTATCTCGTGTGTCTTCAATAAAGGTCACTGTAATATCTTTCAGAGTTATTGTCTGAATCCCGATATACATTCTAAAAGGCACAACTTCGTTAAGGTTTGTCTATGAATGTATATGGTTAAAAAGATTAGAGAAGAAGTGAATCGGGATGTTTAGAGAATATTATTAATTTAAAAAGGAACTATAAAGATGTATTGGTATATATGACTTCAACGGACAAGCTGTACCACGCTGACGAAGGACAATAACCCGATTCATGTTTGTAATCTTCTTTAGAATATCTAAGAATTGGTCAATTCTTTCTGGAAAAAAATACCCAACGCTCAGTTTTGGTTTTATCGATAGATGGCAGTGGGTCATCAGCAACATTACGATCAGAAGGTGTTCAATACTATAAAATAATGATGTGGAAAGTTCTCGGAATGATTGCAGCTTTCCGGCAATTTTATAATACATTTAGCCATGTGTTTGATTATGATTCAGGTCGACAATCCATGTAAGAATAAAGAAATTATCAGATATTTCATTATTTCTTAAGATAGCCATCCCGATATTCACTCTACTGAACTTCTTTTCCTTCATTTTTTTCTTTTCTCTTTCATATTTCTACTCATTTAGAAGTTTGTTTCTTTTAGCATTACTTAAGGTCGTTCTTGCCAATTTTCTAACTTAGCTTGTTCCTACTTGGGGAAGTTGGAACGTCTTTCTGATACGTCGGCTAGATAATAACCTTTCGCGGATTAAATTATATGAACATTTTCGTTCTTCTGTATTACTAAAACATTTTATCTAGACTATGCGATATATATTTTACCAGTAAAAAGATTCAAAGGTTTAAAGATATTCATACGACAAGACTTTGGGAAACATTAATCAAGGTGATTAGTTATAAAGATGAGGATGTATTGGCCGGTTATTCTCCACATTTTAATGTGTGGAATTCAGTTTTTCTGTTCTTCAGTAGGTCTTCAGTAGCTCCATTTTTCTCTATCAGAGCACTAATCTTTATTTCTACTTAAATTTATATCTAATCTATCATCTCAAATCTCTTCCTTAGGTTCTCATTCCACTCATTTTAACCAACAGAACATTTCCCTCATCAAGCCATTTCCTTTTATAATGTCCCATCCAATTCCTCTGTCTTTTTTCTGACGACCATCAACAGGCCTCTCCCAATGATATGGATGGTAACCAGTTTGATATCAATATCACCACTCAGTAATGGTATAATACCGGTACATATGGTTCCCCGTTTGAGAAATGGAATGCGGTGTACATTACTCCGAAATTTCCAGTGGCAAATTCGATATCCCGATGACTTCTCCATGAAACAGGGTAAAGATATCCAGGAAAGATTTGTTTGTCCAGTACGTCCACATAAAGTTGACTGGGGCGTTTGTAAAGTAGAGTGATCCCAAACGAGCAGCATCCATTGTTACCCCCGTCGCTCCACCCATCTGGGTCGATGGCGTAACTCCGCTCTATTAGATGATTAGGTATTATCCAGGCTGGCTGATTACTGGCGGCATGGTGCCACGTGTGTGAGAAATACATCGTGATCACTCTCAGTATGTGTCTATCATTTAGGATGAGTGTATTCGATTTATTTGATGGTAGCGTAGGTTTGACGCTAATAGTGGAATAGATGAAGTGAGAATCATTGGAACAGCAATTGGTTGATCACTGATGGCACTTAATAACTTCTGTATCGATCTTGGTATGAATGTTTGAGGATTCTTTGGTATGTGGATCACTGGTGAAACGTGTACATTGATCCCAAAGTTCGTGCCATGAGGATAACTCGTTGAACACTAGTTGTATGTGGAAAGATCGATGGAGAAGGATGTTTTCTTGATCATTAATAAACCTTCAAAGTAGCCGGTATTTCTAAGTCTCCCCTCAGTACAGGCTCTTTGATACCTTGTTTAACAATGAATAATAATAATTAAGAATACAATATGATCATGCAAGAACATCATTTTTCATATCCCAAGAAGAAATGTACACTATCAGAATTAACGACATTGATCTCACGGACTAGCATGTATCCAATGATAAATTTCAGCCAAATATATTCAACATTCGACAAATACCATTCCCCACAAAAAATTCCAGACATCCATCGTAATTAAGGATAGAATTAATCCAGTTACCATCAAAATTCTCAAGTTCTACAGCCTTGATACCGTAATATGGTTGAGTGGGGATAATAAATAAGAAGAAGATAGGAGAGAAGTAATAAATAAGATAAATGAGGTTAAAAGATAACTGAAAT
The DNA here is from genome assembly GCA_030710605.1 of Cordylochernes scorpioides. NCBI lineage: Eukaryota > Metazoa > Arthropoda > Arachnida > Pseudoscorpiones > Chernetidae > Cordylochernes > Cordylochernes scorpioides. Next base: position 7,745,153 of record CP092868.1, on the reverse strand, counting down.
ATTGTTACTAAGTCATCAAAATCAGCAAGAGAGAACAATGATGAAGAGAATGTTGAGAGGGATTGGTACGTCGTTTATACCTTATACCAAAGGTCGAAAAATTTTGAGTCGGAAGAGTCAAAAATTACAATTTACAAAATTTCAACAACAAACAACAAAAAGGCTTTTATTAGGACCCATTGCCCTGTATGGATTCGCCATACAACAACAAAATAATACAGTAATTTTTTTCTCCCTTTTCCCATGTGCACGTGACCCCTTGTTCGAAAAGGGATTTATTTACACATCTGTTCTAAAACTTTCCTCACTACCTCTTTTGCGTATGAATCTATATTTACAATTGATCTGTAGAAATTATAGAGTTCTATTGCTATATTTTTATTTTCTGAAATAGTTATCAGCGTCTGCAGTGGGTTGCTAAATCTCCAGAAGGTGTTTTTAATAGTTTTTTCTCTTTCTTCACTTAAATATTTGCATTCTTGGATATAGAATTTACAAAATATCAAAGTTTTTAAAGAGCCACAACATTTTTTCTTGCCAACAATAAATAGTACTTGCATAATTATTATTTACGTATGGAACTATATAAAGAGCTTCACATCCAAAGATCCGGAGTTTGCCGACTCCTGCCTTATACACATATTTGAGAGGTCAAATAATTCTTACGCAATAACAACAACACAAACAACAGAATATGATCATCATAACTACATCTGCGGAACAATCAATATTGCAACACACTCCAGGAAACCTCACGTCCCGACATCCTCGTAAAATGTCCCCATAAAAAAAAGGTAGATTGAGAATTATCGCATTAGCGAACGCGACATAATTTGTAGCGTGTCCCCCAAGTAGGGCTAACACAAATAGTGGAGGAAACTGGGGAGACAATTATTAAATTCCATAAAAAACAAGTGTTCGATGTGTCCATTCAGACTTTCTCTGCTGGGAGAGAGATTGGGGGCTTGAGGTTAATCCTATAGGGAGCACACATCTACTGAGGAGATTATGGCGTCACGGGCCATTGTGTCGACGTGAGGGGACTACTGTCATCTACTTGAATCCATTTATTTCGCCTTCTGAACTTTAGAGATGCTTCATACTGATACCGTATCTACGTGCTGAGATGATTGAGGCTCCCTGTTGCCTTGTTTTATCCCCGTAGATTGTCTACTGTAAGTTGTCATCTACATGAGAGAGAATCATCTGTTTCCTACTGTCTCTTAAGTAGAGTTCATACTGCTATTGTGTCTACATAGGAGATGTTAGTGAAGCGTAGACCGTTAGTTATAACCTCTGTTTCTCACAGTAGATTGCAATCTACGTGAAAGAATCTATCTGCTTCGTATTGTCTCTTGATTAAGGCTAAAAACATTCCACGTATAAAAAAAAAATAATAATAAATTTATCCCAGGAAACCTCATTTTTTTCACCTATATATTGTAACATAGTATTTATTAATTTTAATATTTTTTATTAACAGAGTGGTTATTTTTATTTTTATATCTTGCGATTCTATAAATTTCCCTCGTGGCTTATCTTTGGTTTACCTTTCATAGTTTGTCCTTGCCTGAAATAAATTTTGTTTCCTCCTGAAGTTTATGTCTTCCCTCCACGTGGCAATATTGACACAAGGGATTATTTTATTGAACTGTCTCTTGAGTCCATACTGCTATCGTGTATATACAAGTGTTACTTGTTTACTATACTTGTATTTTGAGATATTTGGAGAATGTAGACTCTCTCAATTAGGTTTACCCCACTGTAGATTGTCATCTACTTGAACTTATCTGTTCCATGATGTCCCTTATGTATGCTCATACTCTCTACCGCAGTACATATATATGATGGGGGCAATGTAGACCATCTGACTATGTGTAAATGTCTACGTGGCGGATCCAAGGCCTCCATCTACAAGGTGAAGGGAGTTAACCAAGACCTCCTATAATTGCCTAGAGGAGGACTCTTCGACGGTACCTAATGGTACATAATCTCCTTTATAGCTTCCCATTTGTTACATCTCTTAGATTAATGGGTATGTTTGACCTTGGCAGGTGTGTTAATAAAATTGTTTAAAGTTTACGTGATAGAATCTATCTAATTTGTACTCCCTCTCAGGTAGGATTCCTACTGCTAGGGTGTCTACATAGAGAAGGGTAATGTAAAATGCTAACGATTTAGCGTTCATCCTTATGCAAGGTAATGTAGAGAGAGGTACACATTAGGATCTCTTTAGTTCCCCACTTTAGATTGCCATGAGAGAATCCATCATTTTAGTTCCCTCTCTCTTCCTTTTATTCATTTCAACACACAAAACGCGATATCCCCGCTAGGTCCTTGTGTTCCGAGATATTATTGAATGTAGACCACTACATTAGGTTATATTCGTGTAGGTAAGTCACAAAGGTACAAAAACAGGTAACAAAAATAATATAAATGAAGGATTTGAATCCTATTCCAGGTTGCAGAAAATGACAGTATTTACCATCGACTATCTACGTAGATTGGTCTAGCGATCCAACTCACACTGTGAGAAAAATAGAACGGGAGTTATCTCGAACGCGGATGGAAACAGCATTTTTAAATGTCTAAAGTTGTTCAAGTGCCTTTTCAATTATCACAACAGTGTAACTGTGGATGCAACTAACCAAATGGGTTGCATATCTCTTTATAAATGTGATGTCTTACTGATTTATAGATGTATAGACATGTGGTACAGTACAAGCGATCGCAAACCCCAATGAGTATCATGGACTTTACTGTCTATACGCTATTTTGATAGAATTGAAAACATACCTATGTGTGTCTACACCTAGAAATAATTTCATACAATTTTAGTGAATCGACATATCACGGCCTATATGCAACTTTCTTATATCAAGTCACAGTTGGTATATTTATAAATACTGCTTGAACTGTAAAGGATATCGTACTTATTTTCATATGTTACAAGCAGAAAAAAATCATTCTTGTTTGTGTATGGGCATTAGTAAAGCAGTAAAGAATCAAACTAGTTCTGAATATATAATCTTTTTTCCCCACATTTTCTCTTTGGTGTCTTCCTATACTGTCCCTATCCGCTATCACCGTTGGCTGATCGGTCCGTTGGTTGCTTACTTACTCAACATGGTACGGGTTCAATTCCTGGCGAAGCAATTTTTTCTTAATTTATTTGTCACCCTAGCTTTCTCTAATTATGCAGGATCCTCAAATATAATCGGAGTATGCAAACAAACAGGGGTTCTGTTAACTTTTTAAAGCAAATTCGAACCATTTTGCATATGCTTAGAGAGAAGATATAGAGCAAACCCTTCTCCCAGCATAGTTTTAATAACTTTTATAAGGTGTATTTCATACTATGTAATATATATCTCGTGCGCTTATACAATTAAATGCGTTAAACTTTGGCACTATACACAGCCCAAATTTGCATACTTTCTGATACTATGGAAGGTTACAAATAATGAATACAACAACTTCCAGAATATGTAATGAAACTATTAATAGCCAGTACACATTATATGCAGCATTATCTCCGCCGTTATTCATCATGCAAATCTTCCCACAGAACAACTATATATTCTTATCGCCCACGCGCTCCAAAATAGCATTTTTGAACTATTTTTACTTGTCTCAAGAACACGTGGTACAACCATTGTGAGTAGTTAGCGACTGCCCTTTAATGTAAGTGCACCACATGTCTACATATCAAGAGTGCAATTCGACTTTTACACTTTATAAGGTCCAAGAGCCCAGTTTGGTTACTTGCACTCACTAGTTGTGTTGGACTTTTGTAGAAATCGGAAACAATTGAAGCATAAAAAGTGCTTGATCCGGAATTCGATCACATGTCGTGGTTATGGACGGTGGGTGCCCTTCCTCTACAAACTCTCGCATCTTTGAAACACAAAACCAGAAACTAAATAAAGCTGAAATTTTCCTTAATATGTAAGAAATCCCAGGTGTCGAACACCAATGGTATTTTTTATATAAAGAACCTATAAATTTTATGCAAAGAAACACAACGTGTCATTTATTTCCTGCTTACATAACTTCTTGTTACATCCTTGAATTTTTTATATGAAAAAAAAAAATGGTTTTGTGTGTTGTCATAAAATACTTTGAATACCTCTAAATTTAGTGTTTGTGATCTATTTCATTATATATAAAAATGACCTTCTCTCTTTTATAATTTGTTGTGTTTTATACTATATCTAGCGAACTTATAATGTTGGGGCATATGGTTAGAATTGCTGTTTTTTTTTTTTTAGAAACCACATAGCAATGTATAATACTTTATTTTGCGAAAGGAAGGAGAGCACAATCTCTCTATATTGAATAAGTTAAATACGTAATACGCCAGTTAATTTTGAATCGCTAATTATATCTATTAGAAATGTGATTATGAACATTTTTTAATTAAAAAGGCATATATTGGATCAAAATATCATTTATTTTACCAATATTTCAGTTGGCTGAACGCCAACCTTTATCAAGGTGTTATAACATATTAATGTGTTTAAAACCTTAACGCTTTAAAATTTTATAACACCTTGATAAAGGTTGGCGTTCAGCCAACTGAAATATTGGTAAAATAAATGATATTTTGATCCAATATATGCCTTTTTAATTAAAGATTTATTTATGGATTGCTCTATTTTCGAAATGAACATTTTGTGAGGGAATTTATATTGATCCACTAAATGAACTGATTAATTATTTAATGTATATCGTTTAGGCTTTTTTTATCTAAATGCCAATAAACACGTATCATACAATATATATACTGTCTATATTCTATATATTCTACTTCAGATATATAATGAGAATAAATGGTTTATAAAACTCGTTGATGTTGTAAAGAAATGTAGGGATAAGAAGAAAGAGAGAGAGGATATAAGCCGGCTAGATGGAGTCAAGAAAACTACTGGAAGGTCACTAGATGAGCTGTAGTAATGGTCACTAACAGATCAAATTCGGGAATATTAGTCCATATAGTATCACCAAAAGTCGACTTGATGGACACTAATAATAACTATATATAATAGAAGCTTCCCCATGTGCACTAGGTGCAAAACCGAAGAGGCCACTCCCCAAAATTTACTATTGCATTGGAAAGGACAAAAGATCCCTGTACAAAGAACCAAGAAGAGTTCTTGAGCTTCTTTACGAGCATGACCTCCAAGATCTTGTCTAATTTAGACTAAAAGGATAAGTAATATATATATATAATAGTTGTGTAATAAACTACCGAAACCGCTGGGAGGGTTCACCACTGATGAGCCAAGCCCTCCCATTAATTTTTCCATTGCAGTAAGGGCAGTAGAAATTGTTTATTTTCAAAAAGAATCTTACGCCTTTAAAATAATTTCGAATTTTAATAATGATTTTGGCAATATGCGCTTCTTATTATAAATATCATCAAATATTATCTATACAGATCTTACTGTAATGATATAAGTTATTGAATGAGAGGACTTGGCTCATCAGTAGTGAACCCTCTCAGCGGTTTCGCCAAATCAATCTCCAGACCGCCCTACTATTGTATTGGATTGTTTCTCTATATACCCTACATTTACTAAAGAGGACAGCTTGTGGGAATTTAGGGAATCTATTTGCATAAGCATATAGGTTTGTAGAGGTGCCAATCTGTAGAGCTTAATTAATTAGGTGAAACCGCTGAGAGAATTGATGAGCCAAACCCTCTCATTTAATAACTTTCATCACTACAGTAAAGTCTGTAGAGATATTATATATATTTGATAATATTTATCATAAGAAACAGATTGACAAATAATTATTATCACATTTTTTTTTATTTCGTTAGATAGTAATTAAATTTATAAATATAATAGATATATTGATAACAATCTTATTTTTGAATGTCTGTGTTTTTATAAGTAATATTAAAATAACTATGTGTTGTAAAAAAATGTACACAAAATGGTTGCATTTTTACTAACCCCCAACCCCCCCCCCCCCCCCCCCCCACACACACACACTAATATTAATTATGTATTCTAAAAAGCGTTCATTTTAGATCATCAAGGTTTTTCTTATTTTATCCATTTATTTAAATTTGAAGAACGTTAATATATCTTAATACAGGTATCTAGTATCAAAAATATAATTGTTATAATCCAATATACAGTTAAACCTGTCTATAGCGTCCCTCTAAATAGCGCCTCCCTCTCTATAGCGCTCGATTTTAAATACGTAGTATAATGCGATTTAAATTAAAAGTGACCTGTCTATAGCACCCTATTTTGGTGAGTCCCAAGAGGGGGCGCTATAGACAGGTTTAACTGTATATGTTTTTTTTTTATTGAAAGAGAGATAAAGATTTAATTACGATTGTTTTTTCGTTTTTCAATATATAGTTCTTTAGTTTATATTAACTGCACATTAAAATCCATATAAATCCCTATTTTTTAATATATATTTTTAAAATAAATACTCAAACATGTAAAGAGGAATAATGTCAAAAATATTTAACAATGATGTAAAATTTTAAAAAGCTGTCGAACACACAATGTGATGTGTGAGGGTTGATTTTAACATGTTAACAAAGTTGGATATAAAAAAGTGATCTGTGAAATGTCAAACTTGATATCGACCTGAATATGAAGTCATTTTGTTGTCAAACGATCATTTTGACATTCCTGTAATCGTGTCCAGTAAATACTTCATTAAAAAATAATTGCCCCTAAATCTTAATTACATTTTTAGAAAATATTTCCTCTCTAAATAAAAATTGTAAAGATTGGTTAACTTGTATTTTCATCACATTGTATTTATTTCATCACATTGGATTTAATCTTTTTAAAAATATGATGTAATATATATATAAATAATATTTGTATTTTGTTGTAAATATAAAAATGTACATGTCATATAAGTTAATTTTATAATAATTTTAATAAAATTGTGCTTTTAAAACATCAAAAGATCAACGTTTATATATTTCTTATTAAATAATTAAATATTATTTAATAAAAAAGGATATAACGAATCAAAATATATTTTATTGTTTTTAAAAGTCAAATATTTTCCTTCATAATAAAATGCTTTATATTTTTATTTTTATCCAATATAAGCGTTTTATTAATAATTTCAAATGAATTGCTCGATAATATATATATTTAGAATTTGTCTTTTGTTAAAATATGTTAATGGTACAAAGTTTAATTGTTCGTTTTATAACTGTACTTAGGTTGGAAATGTTTAGAAATTCAGTTTTATATTGTGCTATAAAAGCGTTTACTATTGAAATGTAAAATCGATTGATTTATTTAAATTATTTAAAGCCAAAAAATACACGTACTATACTTTGAAAAGATGATAAAGTTAATAAAATATTGTTTCGAAAAATATTATAGCTTAGTGTAAAAAATAAAGGATTTCAGTATCCTTTTTCAACTACGCATTAAATGTATAAAACTTGTTTATATATTCATTGTATATCAACAAGTATAAAATGATCGTCTGCTAATATTAGTTTTGAAATGGTTCGAACATTGGCGTTACAAAGTTTAGTAAATAACGCAGAAATATATTCTAATGAAAAGGCAAAGATATGAAAATGTTAAAATATTTTCACTTACCTTGTGTCAAAATTTAGTAAAAATCCAGGAAAAAGCAGATGAGACACACGTTGATGGCTTCAAAACATCCTCGCTGAAGTAACCGTCCTTCCAACCAGCGGCGCGCAGGAGAACAACACCTTACAATTGGCAACACCAGAGGTCGTCGTTTGCTACCGGTTTTCAGATGGCGCCTTTTTTTTTTCAATTAACGTTAAATTTAAAATAATGCCTGAATAAACTAAATAAAATTAGGAAAATTAATTATATATATAAATATTAAATTTTAAAAATTTTTGATGGAAACTTTCGGCTGCCGTCTAACCCTTGGCGGCGGATTTGGAGCGATCGTCTATAGCTGGCAAACTTTTGCTGACCTTCTAACCCACAAAGCTGTCCGTTTGGCACTAAATTGGTGCCCTCCCTTCACTACTAGAACATCTCATTAGAAAGTGAAACAAAAGGTATTTTTTGTACTAGCAGAATAATTTTAGTGCTCGTTAGGCTTTACAAACATTTTTATTTTTCGGTTGAGTGAGCTAAGTGAATATTTTTAAAAGTTTATTTTTTTAAACAAGTTATTTTAAAAGTTATATGTGAAAAATGTGTGTTCAAAGCTATCTTCATTATAGGAATTTTTCTACTTTAATTATTTAACGTGACGTGTTAAAAAACAACGTGTATGCTTTTCCCACCATGCTGATTTTTCTTAATCTTTAAAAATTATAATTTTTAACCACCATATGAAATATCTCTCGTTCTCTAGTGTATTTAAAATTTTTCATGTTTGTACTTAATATAAATTTTTGAAAATTGTGGCTTTTGTGACCTATTTTTAAAATCCTTTGATTAATATTTTTATTAAAAGTGTAATTTTTGGATATTTTTCCTCATCTTTGTTTATCCTTTCTCACAAATATTTATTTTAGACAAAAATATTTGAAAAAAAGGTTTTTTTAAATAAATGTTTTATTATACTTTTATCAAAACTCAAATTGTCTAATTATACTATCAGCGTCGGATTTTTTCTATATAAAGGGCTAACATTTACAAAATTTTAAATTTTTTCAAATATTTGCGTTTGAAATATTTAATTTAATCTTTGAAATTTCATTTTTTAAAAGAAATATAAACTAAAATTGATCCACCAAATTATTAAAGTATTTAAACATTATATGCATATGAATCTAAAAATACATTATTATTTTTCTAAATATTTGATGTACATTTATTTTGATGTATTTATGGAAATTCTCGGATACACTAATGTTTTTAAATTTATTTTAACAAAATATCTATTTTTAATTTAGATCAATTAAACAAGGTTTTAAATAGCAATTTATTTTTATTATCATTTGAATTAAAACAAAACACTATAATTTCTTATACCATATGATATATAGCTAGCAATAAATATGTATATATATGTTTCTATGAAAATGTTAATCTGCAAGAGACGCAGGTTATCATCATCCCTTTTGATTTGTTTTTGTCACTTTGGCGGTTCGCAAATAAACAACAAAAGATGTATCAGACATTATAAAGACAATAAAGATTTTCTGATAATAAAAGTGTACAAAGATGTTGCACCATATATTAAAAAAACATTATAGCTATGTATAACACTTAAAAAATAATATTAATTACATAGGAACACAAACCATTTTTAAATAATAAAAATATATATTTATTTAGAATTAATGATAAAAAATGTAGGCCGACATAATGCAGGAATTTTTTCCCAAAATATTCCAAGTTCCAGGGTCGCTAGCCTTAAAACAAACTTAATTAACCAACCGCCAAAAATTGCTCTCAGATTAGATTTCTTCCCGCCATTTTTTTTTCTTTACTTTTAGCTCGGCCACATTGGCTTCTGATTATTAATTCACATATTTTCAATTATGATTTTGATTATATTTCTAACAATAGCTCAACGTACGCAAATAAACCTTTTCTCAATATATAATTAGTTTTTAAATAAATCAACATATATAAAGACTTATATAATATTTTAAAAATAAATAATAAAATAGGATTTTGTTAAAATTTGATGATGATATAATTTTCTTTCTTTAACAAAAGTTTTACACAATATTAAGGCTGTTGTATATATATTAATTAATTGTTCCACAGAGTGTGTGTAAGCTCACAGGTAAATAGGCGCTAACCAAAACAGAAAAAAAGTTCCTTTGTTTAATATTAGTTTCCTTTTTATATTTTGTTCCCTCTCTTGTGTAATTCAATATATATAATGTTTAATTAATAATTATTGGAATCAGTTTCATTAATAATTCTGAGCAAAGTCAACAAAGGCTTTCTAATTCCTCTCCTATATAAGAAAGGTTAGGTTTTTGGTAGAAAATAGATTTATTTTAAATTTATATAATATATTCTACACACAATCTTTACAAAAAACACAAAACATATTTATCTTATGGTTACAAAAAAATAAATTATTTCCGCATTATATATATAATACCAGAAGTTTATAAATATCTATTTCTACATAGGTTTGCCCAATAATAGAATATATTTTCAATTTGGGAAAATTTTGAGAAAAAAATATTTTTGTAAAAAATATAGAAAAAAGGTCAGGTGTTAATATAAAAAATAAAAAAGGCATATTCTGATAGCTCATATAGCGTTTTGCCATCTAAAATGATCATGTGAACGGCCATGGTATGTCTTTCTCTTTATTTTTATATATTAAATATATCTATTTATATGAAAAAACAATAGAAAAAATAAGTGGGTCAGGTGTTGATATTGAAAATAAAAAATGCATATCCTGACCAGGAGTACATGTGCTTTTGGTCAGGATATGCCTTTTTTATTTTTAATATCTATTTATATATATATTTTTTTAGATAATATACACCCATACCTCGCTTTGCGTCGGGGTTACGTTCCAAAAAAACACGACGCAAAGTGAAAATAAAATTTTGATAGCATGGCGCAATCAAAAACAAAGGTGTTGCCATATTTTAGCAAAAAAAATAATAAAAAAAAAAATTAAAGACTCGAATCCAAAACAACGCAACTTCGAAAATCTAACGACGCACAGTGAAAATCAGTAAAAATTAAGCAGCGACGCAACTTCGAAAAAAACGCAAAACGAAACGACGCAAAGCTAGGTATTGGTGTATAATATAAATATTCGGATTTTGTTGCTCATTTTATTTTTCGTGTTTATTTAACACAATTTTTATTTAACAAAATTTTACAACAAAAAAGAAAAACCTTTATTAGGGCTCTAATGCCCTATACTATTTAATTAGTTTAAAAATTTCATATTTTCAAATCAACAACTCAATGGAAGAAATATAACAGATAAAAATAAATAAGCGATTTCAAACTATTCTTTTTAATTTATACATATGAGTTAATTTTTGGATGATCTGGCTCAACAATGTGAACTACCTCAGAGAAAAAATCCCAGAAAAAAAATAAAAAATAAAAAATCATCAATATTCCTACTTTGTTTTTAATATCAACACCTGATCTTTTTATTTTTTAATTTTTTCTATTATTTTTTCCATGTGTTAAACGTATTCACGCAAGTTTGGCCTTAAATACCCATTTCTTGGTTTCTCAAGAAGCCTCTGGGACCAAAATTATTTTTGCTCGCAGTGGTACAGCCTACTCCACGCTGACGAGCGCCAACAGCGCAAAACGCGTTCGTGGATAGCTTTTCTTGATTTATCAAGAAATTGGGTTGGCCAAATATCAGGGAACAGGCTAAATCAATGTTTAGTTGATTTCTGTTCCACCAGATGGCGCTCTGAAAAGCACACGTGCTCCTGGTCATAAATATTAATATGTGAAAAAATAATATAAAATCAAATAATAAAAAAGGTCAAGTGTTGGTATCAAAATAAAAAAGGCATATCCAGAACTCATGTGCTCGTTGTCAGTATATGCCTTTTTGATTTTGATAAATATTTATTTTCGTTAAAAGAGAAAACGAAAAATAGCGTGGTGAGTTTCTTTTATTAAAATTAAAATTACAAGCTTTCAAGCAAAACGCTTTTCTTCAGGTAACTAATAAAATTGATAAAAGTTTGTTTAATAAACAGACGTTTACACTAGCTTTTTAGCCTTAAAGAACATCTTCAAATGTAACACTTGACAGCAACCTACAAGAATGGCTAAGAAAGCTTGCGTGAGAGCAAATTCAATAATTAATTTTCGTGTTTTAAAATTCTCACAAGAAGAACAATTTATCTATGATGAACAGCAATTCATATTTACATATATGCATATGATATTTTTTCTGATAGCTACAGTTTACAAACAGACGAATCTTTGCGATATTAGCCATCTATCTAATCATTAAATCTTCCCCAAAACTTCCCGTAAATTACATTCATCCTATATGGTCAGAATTAGTTGGGTTATTATCTATCATCCTTTCATCAAAGGATTTCTTTAATATTTTATTTGTAATTAAAAATGAATCATATTTTCAATAGTTTTTGCATAGCATATTTTACCCAAAGCGATAACGCGCCATCTATACATATAAAATGAAAGGATTTAAAAGCACGAATGTTTCTTTTATACACAATACAAACTTCTACTGCTCTTACTGCGATGAAAAATATATTGGGAGGGCTTGGCTCATCAGTGGTGAACCCTACCCTCCCAATATATATTTCATCGCAGTAAGGACAGTAGAAGTTTGTATTATATATAAAAGAAACATTCGTGCTTTTAAATCCTTTAATTTTATAGCATATTTTGTAAATTTTATTTCTGTTTTAAGTAAATAGGTTTTAGGATATATATATTTAAAGTATTTCTCAAAGAATTTTATAACTTTTTTCAAGTGTAAATATGTAAAAATACCTCCTACATCTCTATATATATTGTAGGAATTTGCGAAACAATTGGGCTGATGATGAGCTAACACTTGAAAGCTTGCCGTTTTTATTGAATAAAGAAACTTTTTGCATTTATTTCGATTGGTATATATCGTTCAGAACTGGATGGTTAGCTATTACTTTGTTAAGTCTTTTGTTATTATATGGCTAAGTGTGGGTTAGTGATATGATAAGTTGCCGTGTGTTTACAAGGAAGTGGGTTCAAAACCTACTTTGGAAGTTTTTTTTTTTTAAATATAAAATTGATTATATTGATAACACCGCTTTCCTGTATAATTTTTGGTCGATAGGAAATGTAAAAAAAAGACAATATTGGGTTCAGAAGAATCTGGCAAGCGTAATGGTTGAACAGTTTTTTACTTGTGTCGACATGTGGTGCACTTACAGTATAAGTCCCTCCTATACTTATCATCTTCTTTAATACATAAACTATTTGGAAAGGTAAAATTGGTAGATACAAGTATTTACTTGTACAATAGCTCTATCACATGTCTACACATGTAGTACCAGGCAATGGTGCGCAGAGGGCTGTGACAGTTTATACTTTAAGTACACCACTACAATACATCCAGATGGCACAAGAACCTATAAGACATGCAACAACTGTCCTGGTGTGGAACTAACACCTACTCACATATTCTCATGTCCAGCAATGGCCGCAGCCTTGCAGATAATTGACATAGACACAGAGCAGCAGCTTTACACACCCAAGATAGTGGATATTGCTGCTTCTGCTGTGATAGAGATGTATGGAGACATTTAAGGCTCTTCATTGGACACGACAACAACAACAACACCACATGTCTACACATATAGTACAGCCCATGTTTTTCATGATGGGTAGAGTCTTGTGGCAGCTTGTACTGTAAGTACACCATATGTCTACACCTGTAGTACCAGGCAAAGGTGGGTAGTACATATAGTATATCCCATGTTTTTCATGATGGGTAGAGTCTTGTGGCAGCTTGTACTGTAAGTACACCATATGTCTACACATGTAGTACCAGGCAAAGGTGGGTAGTACATATAGTATATCCCATGTTTTTCATGATGGGTAGAGTCTTGTGGCAGCTTGTACTGTAAGTACACCATATGTCTACACATGTAGTACCAGGCAAAGGTGGGTAGTACATGTAGTATATCCCATGTTTTTCATGATGGGTAGAGTCTTGTAACAGTTTGTACTGAAAGTACACCATATGTCTACACATGTAGTACCAGGCAAAGGTGGGTAGTACATGTAGTACAGATCATGTTAATCATGATGGGTAGAGTCTTGTAACAGCTTGTACTGTAAGTACACCATATGTCTACACATCTAGTACCAGACAAAGGTGGGTAGGGGTTATTGACAGATTATACTGTAAGAACACCACATGTCTACACATGTAGTACAGATCATGATGGGTAGAGTCTTGTAACAGCTTGTACTGTAAGTACACCACATATCTACACATGCAATACCAGGCCACAAAATAATCATGGTAAATAAAGTGTTATGACTGAACCATAAGTATATCTATTTAAAAATCTATCCAACAAAGGTGTTAAGGAAAATTCTAAACAAAAATCTCTTGTTATAGATTTTTGTATTCGATTATATCGAGTTATATTAACAACATCCTATATTTGAACATTTAGAAAATGATAGAAAACTTCTAAGAAGATTTCAGCAAAGTTGCAGCATGGGATGAAACGTGGCGACGAAGGGAAATAAAATCAATAAAAACTAATGAGCAGGGCTAATGAGAAGGAAGCTGTTGATTGGCCGGTACCTCCATTTCCGGTTATCTCACTCACCGGAAGTACCTGATGACACAAAAGAGTTTTTCAGAAACTTTCTCTTTGATGCCTCATTCTTCATGAAACTGTTTTTTATTTTCATGTTTTTAATTGACCATTCATTCCCTATTTTTGACGTAAATATGATTAAGTTTGGCCTATTTAAAAAAATCGTATGTTAGCTATGTAAGTTTATATGTATTTAAATATCCCCGTATGTTAGCTATGTACGTTTATATGTATTTACATATCCCCGTATGTTAGCTATGTACGTTTATATGTATTTAAATATCCCCGTATGTTAGCTATGTACGTTTATATGTATTTACATATCCCCGTATGTTAGCTATGTAAGTTTATATGTATTTAAATATCCCCGTATGTTAGCTATGTACGTTTATATGTATTTACATATCCCCGTATGTTAGCTATGTAAGTTTATATGTATTTAAATATCCCCGTATGTTAGCTATGTAAGTTTATATGTATTTAAATATCCCCGTATGTTAGCTATGTAAGTAGGGATAAATCATTGCTCTTTTTATTTTCTCAAGCTTTCGGAAAAATCAGCCCTTCAACAGGAGTATCACACTAACTAAACCTAAACGACGAAATGAATGGTATTATTGTTGTATTGTTGTGATATATTGTTGTGGTATTGTTGTATGTATAGGAAGAGAGAGAGAGATAAATCATTGCACTTTTTATTTTCTCAAACTTTCGGACCTATCAGCCCTTTGTTGAAGGCGATATCACATTAATTAAACTAAACACCAAAATGAAGATAACGGTTGTGGTATTGTTGTGATATATTGTTGTGGTATTGTTGTATGTAGTGATAAATCATTGCTCTTTTTATTTTATCAAGCTTTCGGACCTATCAACCCTTAAACAGGAATATCACATTAACAAAATTAAACGCCGAAGTGAAGTTGATTGTTGTGGTATTGTTGTATGTTTGGATAAATCATTGCCGAACAGTATTGGGGTACAGGCCTTCCAATTTGAGGTCGAAGCCAAGCCATTTAAAGCAGTTTCCGAAACAATGGTCACATTGTTTCTACGACTTCCAATTGCAGAAATCTGGTGCTGCTGGGGGGAGAGAGAAAAAAAGTTGGCGAACACAAAAAAATTGGGTTTCTGGCAGGCGGGCGGGAATAATTAATTTGTAAGTAACAAGGTTACTGGTAGTTTGGGGGACATAGTCCTTTGGGTATATTGTCTCCATAGATTGGCTGGTAGCACAAAATATTGGTTGACATGTCGAAATACAAGTTGGGTTTTGCAATGACGATGCATGTTCCTTGCAAAGATATCTAAGAAATGCCTTTTATTGACTTTAGTAAATAGAAGTAGGACCATTTTTACACATGAATGTCATCTTCCCGCAATTTTATAATGGTCTTCTGACTTTAAAATCGGTTCTAAGAAATCAGTTGGAGCACCTTTTTTGGCATTTCTGTCTAATTCTATATTTCTCTCCCCCAGCGGGATGTTAGTTGCCTCTATACTGATGAAGACTGTAAGCTCGAAAGCATAGTAAACAGATTTTCTCGTTTTAATTTTCCTTAAATGGTGTTGTAGCTCATTTTTTCCATCTGAATTGGAGTCTTCTGCGAAATAAATCAAAATAATGTATTGCGTTGATGTATTTAATATCTACACTCATGGACAAAACTTTAGGAAGTTTTACCTTTTAACATGCATATCGTGACAATAACTCTGAAAGATATTACAGTGACCTTTATTGAAGACACACGAGATAACCAAGTGTAACAAAACAGACGACTGGCAACGTCAAAGAATTTACACTTTCTTAAACTTTGCCCATAAATGTACATTATATATTTGAACATATTTATTAAAAAGGGAGAGGTGCCTTATTTGCATATGAGCATAATCCTCCCATACTTTGACATTATAATCATAACATATAAGGCAATAACAGGTCATATACAACCAGCTACTCCTGTAGATGGATTTGTAAAACCCGAAAACTTGAGGAGAATATATGTAATAAAGCAGGAAACTCATTCTCAAAATCTGTTTTATTTTATATCATCTACTTGTATTGGCAGGTCTAAACTTCAGCAGAAAAGCTGAGACTAAAGTTGAACATGAAAAAGATAACTAGAAGATATATAGGTGCAGTGATTGTTACATATCACCACCAAGACTGTGTATATAGCTGTGGTTACATATTTACATATTGGTACTTTGTTGCATATTGTTTACTTTCTTTCTTGGACACTCCAGTACAATTCTATATAAGACGAGATATATTAATAAAGGCTGTTTCTGTTGTTGAGTTGATAGGTAAAACATGGACAAGTTTAGACATTTCTGTTTCGAAGATAAATAACGGTTGAACAAGTTATTGAGCCAACATGTATGTAGACAGGTTTAGATGGTAGATTGGCAGGCATGCATGCCATGACAGATGACCTGTCGATTTAACCACAGGTACCGTTGGTTTCTCTATTGTTTGTCTATTGTAGGCATCGTTTAGATTGTGGTCAAGTTTTTTTATCGCCTTCTCTCGGTGTTTGTTAATGTAAACAGGCTATTAGGTATGTTTGTTGATATGGGGAGAATTATATAGTTGGAATGATCAATCATTGTTTCTATTGTCATACGTTAGTAATGGGGGGTGGTTGTGTGTGTTTTGATTTCGAGGACGTGAAATTAGGTGAGAATTGTGTATAGAGTTATTGTTTGAAACCAAAAATATTTGGATATAAATGAAAAACACTTTTAAAGGTTTTTTTTTTTTTTTTGGATTTTTTGAAACTTTCTTACTAACCGAGTAAACTGCTTTGTCTGGTTTCGGTTCAAATGAATGTTTGCTCACACAACGATAATTATTTTAATAAATGTTAATTATTTTATGGTCATTATTACTCTGAGTATTAATAGTATCCATGGTGAAAGAAAATAAGGACTGTTGAGCACGATAGCTTATTGTCCATATATTTAAAACAAACTTTTCCCTGAGCGAATTGTCTTTTATTTATAATTATTAATCATCATCATTATTATTATATTATGTCCTCATCATCATCCTCCTACTCCTCCCAAAAATATGCTAGAGAATATGCAAATTAGTTCTTTATTGGGTTTAAGTTGTTCAGTAGCCTTTTTAAAACATTATACGATACTTAAAAATTGGATATGCCATATGCTAAGGTATGGTAGACTGTTTTAAAAGATGGATTGAAGTAGGTATTGAAGACACCAAATCTCCCTCATGTTACATTTATGAACCCACTGAAGAGAGAAACCAACTTTCGCTACAACACACACGTGTGGAATATTTAGGATATTATTTGCATAATGCATATTTCCTATCTAACAGAAAATGGTATTCAAGAACCCAGCTAAGCAATCCATGCAAATAATATTTGTATTAAGACTACCTTATAATAAGTTAATGGACAAGTGTGGTATAAACCGCTTGTCAGCCAAGACGCAGAGTCGAATCCCGCATTGGATACTTTTTCTGAAAAAAAAAATGCTTCAATAATCCTCCAGTTTTTAAAAAAAGTCCAAACCCATCAGTAAGTGCAAGTAACTAAACGGGTATTCTGGAAGATTTGTAAATGTAAAAGTCGAACTACTTGTTACATGTGCAGTACCAATCGCTTAACTATCCAACATGATAATCATGGTAATATTGAGATAAGAATTACCCCTACAATACACCTAGTCCACATAGAAGAAGAGAGTGGCCAGAACCCAGGTTCACGACCCGTGCAAGGAATGTTTGTATCAAAACTATATCCCTTTCAATACACCTAGTCTACATAGAAGAATAGAATGGCAAGAACCCAGGTTCGCGACCCGTGCAAGGAATGTTTGTACCAGAACTACATCCCTACAATACACCTAGTCCACATAGAAGAAGAGAATGGCAAGAACCCAGGTTCGCGACCCGTGCAAGGAATGTTTGTTCCAAAACTACATCCCTACAATACACCTAGTCCACATAGAAGAAGTGAAAGACAAGAACCCAGGTTCGCGACCCGTGCAAGGAATGTTTGTTCCAAAACTACACCCCTACAATACACCTAGTCCACATAGAAGAAGAGAATGGCAGGAACCCAGGTTCGCGACCCGTGCAAGGAATGTTTGTATCAAAACTACATCCCTACAATACACCTAGTCCACATAGAAGAAGTGAAAGACAAGAACCCAGGTTCGCGACCCGTGCAAGGAATGTTTGGTTGAAGGAAGCCATTACAGCCATATAATAGAAAATCGGACATTTTTGGCGCTGCAATTTGAGTCCGAAGGTCAACAGCACGTCGCTTGAGGAAAGTTTGGAACGGGCCATTGATAGATGATTTTTATTGTCTCAACTGCTCTGTGATTTATTCCTCTAGAAAAAGCCTCTTTGACTTCGTGTAGAAATCGACAATGGGATGCATCAGGCTAAATTTGATCAATCAAATATAAAGACTATAATGATCATATTTATCTAGTTGAAAGAAAGGATATGTAGAAACACTACCATGTCCAGACGTTCACGTTTTGAAGACACCCGAGATAACCAAGTGTAAACAAAATTGCCTGTCTCCGTAAAAAAAAAAACCCAGACGACTGACGATATCAAATATTTTCCACTTCCTTAAGTTTTGTCCATGAGTGTATATAGTGTCAGTAATTCTTACATAATAATACATTTCAAACATCAAATTTTACCCTATTGTATCAAAGTAAAACTGATTTTCCACTCTACAACTCATTGTTTTAGCTTGATAAAGGTTGGCGTTTAGTCAACTGAAATATTGGTAAATAAATTCATTCTTTGATCCTATATAAATATAATATACGTTGAAAGGGCTATGGCATAAACGTTTTATTTATTAATGCTTTTTTTAAAAATTCACAAACAAAGATTATGAATATTAAAGTGTTGTTTTATTGTCTAATAAATTATGTAAACAATGTACACACCGTTACAGTGTGTTTTTTCATGCCATAATTATACAGTGTTAAGTTTTTATCTAGTCCCAGCCTTGTTTTTATTGTTACAAATAATCGTCTGCAATAAAAATAAAATAACCTCCAAACGATCAAGTTGTTGTAAAAGTCATTAAGATTTCACCATCGATAGATATCAATTTATTTTTTTAAAATTATTATTCTTTTAAAACGCAATTCGAATCCGAGATACCTGGTTTAAGTGGACAATTAATGGCAGGTTTTAAAGGTAATTAGATCATTTGGTGTGGGAGAACAAAAACTTACTGGTTCTAAGGTCGTTTGGTTTATATTTCCCTATCTGTCGTTGACCTAATTTTTCCTTCGTCTGCATCAAATGATCGGCTGCTTTTAATTAAATTGGCGTCTGCTTAGAAATTGCTTAATTGGAAAGAAAGTGATTGAATTCTCGCAGAGTGAAATCTTTGTCTATCTTAATTAATTGTATTGAACTTATTTGGTGCGCGCGCACCATTTTTGCATACTGTATGAATATATATGTATTTCTATAATATATTTTATATAATTTTTAGAAATTTTTCTCAACCTTATTAATGTTATTATGAGAGAGTGAGCAAATAACCCTTTTATTTTAAACTGTTCTATATTTACTTGACGTCTGCTTAGAAATTAATTTTTAAAAATTGACGGGAAAAGGATTAAACTTCCAAAGCCAATATGTATATGTGGCAATATCGTTGCGGGGTTCCTTGTTGTTGGATTTGAATGGTGAGGATTGGTTGAAGCGCAGTCGTTGAGTGGTAAGTGAAGCACACAGTTAGGAATAATCAGGACACGTGATTGTTTTGAAATAAAAGGTAACTGGATTGGAGGGAAGAAAGCTTGAGAAGGGCTGAGCGATTTGACTTATTAATTAGTTGATCACATGGCGATGATTGTACTTAGCTGTGGGATGAGCAGAGGGAGAGAGGTCTAGAGCAGCTGTCACCTTCTTGGAAGCTAAATCACTACTCCGAACTCGGTGAGAGCCAAGTCGCTACTGCAGGTGTTGTTCCTATGAGAGCTAAAACACTACTAACCATTCTTGTCTTTCGATTTAACACCACGAGTCAGTTTCTCTCTGATTGGTTGAGAGATCTCACATGATCTTTCCCTATTGGTTGACCTATTTAAGGTGCTATCTTCTGATAGGCCGGCGGCTTCCTTTGGTGAAAGCTGTGCCCTGCCTGGTATATCTGATTTCGTCAGGAAGTGTTTGGTGTCTTGACGCTTATAGTTTCGAAGGATATTAGACACGTCCTGTTTTTGCCGGAAGTACTGGATATCTCTCAAACTTTTATAACTTCTGGTCACTCGACACGTCCTGTTTGTCAGGAAGTATTGAGTGAATCTTGGCTAAAATAACTTCTGCGGTCACTAGAGACGCCCGGTCTCTGCCCCTGCAGTATTGACACAGGGGTGCCCAGAATAGTCGTGCTAATCTTAGGTCTACTTCCTATATCTTAATGCTACTTGCTTCCCTCCAGTTACCTTGTTCTTTATTAAGTCTTTGAAAATCATACATGGTACATACATAGTGGGTCGGGGTTGCATTTAATTATATACAAATTATGACAGATGCGCCCCCTACATGTGAAGAATTCAAGAAGGGGTTAGCCTGAGAGAATTCTGTAAAATGAAAAATAATTTTGTGGGAAAATTAGTTGTAGGTATTGAGGGGCTATATACAAGCATTGCTGGTGACATAAGTAAGATAGAATGGGGTTGACGATATAGGTTGAGTATAATTAATAGAAATCAAAATTTTTTAATTGTAAGAAATCAATGAATGTTATGGTACATAGTGGGTAAAACAAAGAAAATGCGCCTAAACGAATTCTACTCGAGTTAAGAAATGAATTCGAGGGAGTTCTATTAAGGCTTTCGAAATCAAATAAAATGATATAAAAATAGTTGAATGAAATCAAAATTGAATGTGTTTGGTTAAAAAGAAAAATATTTTGTTGCATGGTGACAAAGACAACTGCTTAGTTACTTTTTTGCTCGAATTCTGAGAAAAAGGAATCGAGGAAATTTCATAAGGTGCTTTGAAATCAAAACAAAATAAAATAAGAGTAGTGAAATGAAATCAAAATTGAATGTGTTTGGTTGAATGGTGAGAGAAAAAAAAAAAAGGAAAAATGCCTAACCATATTCTAGTTCGAAATTGGGAATGAAATCGAAGGAATTCTATTAGGGCTTTTGAGAAATCAACATAAAATAAGATAAAATAAAAGTTGAATGAAATCAAAGTGAAGGCTTGGTTGCACAAAAAAAAAAAGAAAAAGCCTTGTTGTATGAAAAAAAAAAGAAAATGCTTTGTTGCGTTGGTGAAAAAAAAAAGAATTGCCTAATTACTATCCTACTTGAGATTGGGAATGAAATCGAAGGGGTTTTCATTAGGTCTTTTGAGAAATCAAAATAAAAATAAAAATAAGAGTTGAACGGAATTAAAGTGAATGCTTGGTGCGTGGTGAGAAAAAAAGAAAATTGCCTAATTATATTCTAGCTCGGAATTGGGAATGGAGACCGAGGGAATTTTATTAGGGCTTTTGAGAAATCAAAAATAAAAATAAAATAAAAGTTGAACGAAACCAAAGTTGAGTGCTTGAAAAAAAGAAAAATGAAAAATAAAAAGGTTTCAACAATAAAGGGTGATTTAATGTTTTTAGTTTAATCGAAAACCAGTGTTTTCGTTGATAATTGAGTTGTGACAATATAAGTCAAGTGGTAAATAGAATGATAATTGATAAATAAAAATGATAATATAAACTAATTGGAAAAAAAAAATGATAATTAATGATAAAAGTGGTAATAAGTTGAATAAATTGATAAATTGATTAAATATTTAACTTTTAATTGAGAGAAAATAATAAAATGATTGATATGAAAAATAAGATGTATTGGTTGGAACCCTATGGTATCTACATGCCCTGATCTAAATGTATTGATTGTTCCATTTTGCCCTATAAATGTTTTACTTGCTCAATTATGCCCTATAAATTTTTTGTCTCGTCTGTAGCGACACTTAGGTGAAAAACGTGATTCTAGCCCTCAAGTGTGTTTATGCTGTGTACAGGAGACATGGAAATCTATATAACCCTTATGTGTAATTTTTTGTCTTTGTGTGTGTGTTGTGAAAAAATGTTAGAAGTCGGTGGTGTAAGAAATGTGTGAGTTATTTTTAGGTGTTGTTTCGTGGATGTGTAATTGGTTGGTAAATAATCGATATGTAGATTTGAACTGGAATCAAAATCGGTGGTATAGCGAAATCTGTGGCTGGGGAGAGCGGTGACCTAATTTGGATGAGCGGGGCTTTGTAATGAGACGCCGGAAGCGGGACTCGGGGACGCGAGGTCCGGTCTAAATTTATCCACCCCCTGTTTGCGTAATTGGAGTCGGAAACGAGGCGTGTGGGGCTTGTTTTTGGAGCGTGTTTTCTCCGACATTGTTTGGTCATCTCTTCAGTTATTGTTATCTCTTCGGAGTTTATTTAGGTTTTCTGCGAAGATGGTTCCTAAAATTATGAGAAGTTTTATAAATATTTGTCCACAATGAAAAATCGCTTGTCCTAAATTAAAAACTACCTCTTGTAGTTCGAAGATTTTCTGAACTGGCATAGCATAGATAAACAAGTACTTAATGAATAAAATTGGAATACAGTTGTACGGTAGAACTAATAAACAAAGGATAAAAATCAGATGAAAGATAGGATATTGTCCCATGTTCGTCCACATTTTTGTAACTGGGGACTCTGAAATATTTGCTTGAACCTTATGAATTGTAGAATTTGAATGATTGGTAGGTTCGCAGTTTTCCTGTTTGATATCTTTAGGGAGTGGTGTGATATGATTGGATTGGTTGTCAGGTTTACAGTTCTCCTGTTTGATCGTCAATGGTTTTATTAGAGATATGTCGGCGGTAATTGGTTTAGGTTGAGATTTGTGATCTTTTCTCTGATGTGGATGTGGTAATTTTGGCATTGTTTGTGTTGTGTGTACGCTGTGCTTTATGTACGAATTTTGTTTTGTTTGTGGGTTTTACTTGTTTGACGATGTCTTGTGTCATGTTCTGTCAATAACATTGTGGAGAGATGAGTTGGTGTAATTTCGACATTATTTGTATTTTGAAAATCCGGACGTTGTATCCATTTATTAAATCGAATGGTCGTTGTGACTTTAGTAAAAAAAAGCTATTCAGTGATATTAGAGTGGAATTGAGTGAAAAATGAGGCTTACGACGTGAACACGCTTTGAGTGAGATACGTGTCACAGGCTTGGTGAAAGGCGTCTGTGGCCTGAAGTGAAAAAGTTTTGTGGGTGACCTGTGACACGAATCGAAAAAAAAAAAATTGTGATTGAAAAGGTGTCACGCGAAATCCTTGTTTGTACAAAATTTTACCTGTTCTCACTATGAACAACAAATTTATTAAAGTCATATATCGAAATTTCTATTGTTAGAGTATATGGTACCTTTTAAGGTGAACATTTTTTTGTGTTTTGGGTAGACGAGATGATGGTTACTAACGACGGTGCATGCGTTTGTTGGTGGTTGTCGTCTTTTGGCGCGAGTGTCGCGCTTGTTGGGCGGGTTGTGCGTGTGTGTTAGCGTGAAAACCGTCCTTTGGATGGATGTTGTCGGTGTATTGTTGTCGTGAATGTCGTGATTGTTGCTAAATACGTTTGTGGGATTGTTGTGAGGTACATTTTTATGGCTTGGCGGCGTATGGTCATGCATGGATTTTGTGTGGTAAGTGTGTGGGCTGTACTGACACGTTTTTTTGGGCATGGTGAGGGTTGAAGCCTTTGTGGCTTGTATTTGAGGGCATATAGTATTGATAATTGGGTTGAGTGATAAACATGGTAGTGGGGTCAATGAATGCAGGCAAGGGTTGTCCTGTGTGACAAATTTGATTGTAGTGCAAGTCCTTTCGGACAGGTTTGGCCTAGCCCGTGCGTGCATTCATTGAGTACAAAGGTTAGATATGGTTAAAAGGGGTAGGTAGCTAGGTAAAAGTTCAAAGTCAATTCCTTGACGGCATAGGATGGGTGCCTACCTCAGTTCAACAGGTCTCCTTTGGGACGTCTTGGTTTGGAGTGGTTGGCTTGGTTCGGGACTGCTCGCACCGTCCGCGAAATTGAAGTAAAGTCCGGTACTGGAAGATCATTTTGGGATCGTTTGGGCTGTCCCGGGTCGCGCGGATTGGTTTCGGGGACTGTGTACGGCATGGCGGTGGTTGAATCCTCGGTGGTCGGTGTCCGGCCTTGGTGACACTCGCCTGGGGTTGGTGGGGGTTGTGTCCGTCGTCCTCCCCGGGGAATGACGCTCCGGAATCCCGTCTCACTTTGTGGGGCGTTGACACGTCGGATGGCCACGGTCATCTGCCATATGATGGCCGCTAGAAGGCGCCTGGTCGCTTCTCTTCTTGTCCGCTTCTTTTCCGCTGGTTGCCAGTTTCTTCTCTCTTGGTTTGCCATTGCCTTTTGGTTTGCTGGTGTCTGGGTTAATTTCCATTTTGATCCTGATTAAGCTCCATAATCTTTATCCTGATTAAGTTCCATAATCTTTATCCTGTCGACTTACTGTAATAGGATGATGCAATGTTGTTATTACACTGTAATAATCGATGTATTACACTGTTGTAGAATCCTGTCGACTTAACCGTTCTGTGGCAATATCGTTGCGGGGTTCCTTGTTGTTGGATTTGAATGGTGAGGATTGGTTGAAGCGCAGTCGTTGAGTGGTAAGTGAAGCACACAGTTAGGAATAATCAGGACACGTGATTGTTTTGAAATAAAAGGTAACTGGATTGGAGGGAAGAAAGCTTGAGAAGGGCTGAGCGATTTGACTTATTAATTAGTTGATCACATGGCGATGATTGTACTTAGCTGTGGGATGAGCAGAGGGAGAGAGGTCTAGAGCAGCTGTCACCTTCTTGGAAGCTAAATCACTACTCCGAACTCGGTGAGAGCCAAGTCGCTACTGCAGGTGTTGTTCCTATGAGAGCTAAAACACTACTAACCATTCTTGTCTTTCGATTTAACACCACGAGTCAGTTTCTCTCTGATTGGTTGAGAGATCTCACATGATCTTTCCCTATTGGTTGACCTATTTAAGGTGCTATCTTCTGATAGGCCGGCGGCTTCCTTTGGTGAAAGCTGTGCCCTGCCTGGTATATCTGATTTCGTCAGGAAGTGTTTGGTGTCTTGACGCTTATAGTTTCGAAGGATATTAGACACGTCCTGTTTTTGCCGGAAGTACTGGATATCTCTCAAACTTTTATAACTTCTGGTCACTCGACACGTCCTGTTTGTCAGGAAGTATTGAGTGAATCTTGGCTAAAATAACTTCTGCGGTCACTAGAGACGCCCGGTCTCTGCCCCTGCAGTATTGACACAGGGGTGCCCAGAATAGTCGTGCTAATCTTAGGTCTACTTCCTATATCTTAATGCTACTTGCTTCCCTCCAGTTACCTTGTTCTTTATTAAGTCTTTGAAAATCATACATGGTACATACATAGTGGGTCGGGGTTGCATTTAATTATATACAAATTATGACATATATTAAAATATTCTCATTAAATCGTATAACTTTAATTATATTCTATAATGTGTGTCATTTTATGTGATTAAATCTACTCTAATTTAATATTCTGCTTATATTAACTTGGTGCCTACTTATAAATTTGTAAAAAAAGGTAAAAAATGGTCATATTTGTATAGCAAATTTATCAAAAGGTGATTCTACTATCCCTATGTATAGGTCAAGTTGAATACGTCTAGAAGTCAACTGCGGAGCTTTTGTTAACAATAAAGTTTTTGCCATTATATTTGTTTTAAAAAAAATCACGTAGCAAATATTTTTCTATTATAAAATGTTATAGTGATAAATGTTGTTTTTATAGGTTATATATTTATAAAAGTTTTATCTGTTAGTTAATAAATAGAGATTAATATTAAAATTTTTACGGTTAATAAAACGCTATTTCAAATTATATTTTCGAATAATAATAATAAGAGAGTTTTTTTTGTGTGTGTGTAGCTTCTAATATCTATGGAGAAATTAATCAATTAAAATTTTAAAATTAATTACTAAATCCACTATTTTCCTTAATTAAATTAAGTATGTATAATGAATATATTTTCATTTGAATGCTGTTTTTTTACAATATTCGCGTTTTATTTTAATTAGGATCTATATTAAAAGCAATAAAAATTAGTTTTAAAAATAGAATAATTTATAATTATATATTTATATACAATATTTTTCAATAAATAACATTTTAAAGAAAATTTTAAATAATAATAGATTAAAAAAATATGTCGACCGTTTAATAAATTCCGTATTTTAGACAGGATTCGTTCATTTCCACACAGTTCATTATTAAAAAAATCTAATGAAGATACATTTTTACAACAAAAAATATATATTGAGGAAAGGTAGTGTGAAAATCCTTGAACTCATTTCTGGTTTATACCAATTTTCTTGTGAATTGAGGAAAATGGTGTGAGAAATTAATTATTGACACAGAGGTCTCAAAATTAATTTTGATGATTTAATTATAATATAATTTTTAGGTATTTATATTTTCAAATATGTTATTATGTTCAAGTTCCTATATTTATTCATAAATATGCATGTAAATACAAAAAAAAAGCGTTCAAAAACATTGTCAAAGTTATATTATTATAACATTATATGAAAATAAATATTATAATTTTATATGTTTGTAATTGTAATTAATTTGTGTTATATGTTTACAGCTCTTATAGAAAATGTTGGGAAAAAAAGAAGAATAATAAATCAATGATCTTTAAATACTTTTAGACTGACAACACTGTAATATAAAAACGAGAACAAAGGAGTGTTGGTTTTGTTTACAAAATTAGTAATTGTAATGTAAATTGTTAAATGTTCTTTTCTCTCTCTCTTCGAAAATAATAAATTTAAAATACTTTCTTAAAAGGTAAAATCGTCTAATTCTTTAAAACCATTTCAGCTGTATGTAAACTTGTTATTTGTTGTTTCATTGTCTGAACCATAAAAGATTCCCAACAGAAAACGCTAGTTTGAACGAATTAGCTTGTATTATATAACCACCCCAATTAGTAACTTTTATATCTATTTTATTCCATAAAACTCATTTATATTTAACGTTATATTTAACGTATAAACGTGTTTTATGTAATATAATAAGTATAAGAATTACTAATTATTGAGATTTCAATAATTAAATTTCAATTCAAATCGTAAAAGAATTGTTTACTTCAAAATATTATATATATTAGCTAAGTTTTGCTTTATAATATTTAAAAAACTATAAAATGCTGTTATTTTTTTACATCAAATGTGTTTTTTAAGCTTTAAAACCTCGATATTAAACTTTTAAATGTCGATGTGTGTGTGTTATACATCTCAAATTTTATTAATCTTAAAATATTTACTTTTAAGAGCTTTTTTTTAAATGTTTATATGTTATATTATAAAAATATGCCATTATATTAATCGTTATAATATTTTCTTATATATATAAAAAACCTTTATATATGCACAAAAATATTATAAATATAATATATATATTATCAACTTCTACTTTAAACTAAAAATAGGCGGGAAAAACCAAGTATATTTAAAATTGAAATAAATGCAGACGAAAATATCACAACATAGGTATCATTTTTTAAAATTATTTAAAGTAGCATTAATGATATACAATAATTGACTTCTATAGGCAAGTCACGATGGTTTAAAGAATACATGAATAAAGAAAGAAATTCATGGCAAACGATAGTTAGGAAAGTCGAGAAGGTATCGTCTGTTGGTCACGGCAGTCATAATATCCCCGGGGTAGGACGTCAGAACAAGGTTAATACTCTGTGGTTCGTCGTAAACCTGCTTTAAATCGGCTGCTTAACTTTTCTATATAGGCGCATCTCATCTTTTGGCAAGGTATAACGCCATTTTGATAAATATTACCATATGTTTAAATATTTCTTTGTTTAACCACGATAAATATATTGTATATCGTTTTGAAAATAGAGCAATCTATATTTAAATATTTAGCTAACAAAAATGGCTACAAATTTATGGTTACAAAATTTAGATACAAAATTTAAGTAAAAAAATAGTAACAAAATTAAGATAATGGTAACAAATTTTAGCTACAAAATTTAGGTCAGTACCTAAAATTAGGTAAAAAATATGATGCCTTGATAAAAGTTGGCGTTCAAAAAACCAAAATATTGGTAAATATTTTTAATCAATCCAATATATGTTTTTTTATTACCTAATAAATCGATAATGTTGACATAAAATATAAAATATGACTTACCGAAAGTTTTCTCTTCAAATATATTTATTGGGAGCTTTTGAGTCGTGCCCTTTCTCAACGTTTAGGTGAAATGAATGGAAGTTACATTGGATAATTGAATATATACAACAAAGCTTCAAGCTATATATATATCAAAAAATAATAAAAAGGTCAGGTGTTGAGATATTAAAAATTAAAAAATCCACGCGTTCGTGGATGGCTTTCTTGATTTATCAAGAAATTGGGTTGGCCAAATATCAGGGAGCAGGCTTAATCAATGTTTAGTTGATTTCTGTTCCACTAGATGGCAGAGCGCCAAAAGAAGTACCAAAAGAAGCACTACTTCTTTTAAAAATGCATCAGAACGATGGCACTATTACATTACCCCAGTAAAAAACTTTACTAGTGATGATAAAGAATAAGCCGCAACATCAGTTTTGGTAAATACAGACAAAATTCCAACCTGTATACCTTATTTATTTATTTACATATACTTATAGTATATAGATATGTGGTATAAATTAACGCTATTACTTTTCTTATTTAACAAACTTTCTACAATTATTCAAACCGTAAATGAAATATAATTGGGTAACCTTGGCTCATCAGTGGTAAAAATTTCCAGAGATTTTGCTTTTTTTTTTTTTTTTTTATCTACCAGATCGCCACAAGCCCTACCGTTTTTTAAAATCTACACTTCTCTCTCACACACAATGATAGAAATTTCCCTTCATATTAAAAGAAAAATATAAATAGTATTGATTAATTCCAACTTTAAAACATACATTTATTTATTACCAGTTACAAATAAGACACGCTATATCCGATCTGGATAATTGCCCGTGAAACTATTTACAATAATTGTAGTAGAGTAGGTAACAGAATTGTCAAAAAGATAATAAACAATTAAGAAAAAGAGCAGTGAATAAACATATACATTAAACAAATAAGCAACAACATAAGCAGATAGAAGAAATCGCAAGGTAAAAGTTTAAAACATACATAGTGTTCTATGTACATTGCTTACATAAATCTATGTACAATATAGAGATTCGGTGTGGTTATGTATTACTATAAATATGTCCAAAACTCCACAAGTGAAGATAATAATGATTATAATTATAAATATATAATTAATATAATTCTCCACAAATTTACATATGAACCCTTTTTTTTATTATACCCAGTATATGTAGTACAGGCCATGATAATCATGGTGGGTAGAAGATTGCTTTTACTGTAAATGCAACACATGTCTACATATGGTAGAAAGCTGTTCTACATTTGCATTTACAAGTATTCATGATGCAATTGTGAAAAAAGGTTTAAAATTACAAATATATTCTCACAATGAGTATCTTTTTTTATTGAAAAAGTCGATATTATAGTAAGCCCGTTGAAGAGCGATTAATGCTGCTAGCATTTTTTCAATAAAAAGATACTCATTGTGAGAAAATATATTTGTAATTTTAAAATTTACAAGTATGTCAGGGCCCCGTCACTGGTGGGTTGGATTTTTTCAAATATCGGAGGCGATTCAAATATTTTTTTTCTTTAGAAAAAGTGTACAATGTGGGATACGATGCAGGTTTATGGATATCCAGGATTGCAAAGAGAATTCCTAGAATGAACCAGACACTGCAGAAGTACCTATTGAACCTAATGTTTAAGTAAACCAACACAACTGCAGGAAGAGATAGACGAGAGAACCAAACAACAGCAGAATAACAAATGGGAAAATCTTCTTCTGAACCTAGAATTCAGAAGGAACCCAACAACTACAGGAAAGTTTCGCTGAATGAATCAATTATAGGAGAAAATGAAGGAAATTCTTTTTGAATCGAAAATTCTCCAAGGCATACAACAACTGTAGGATAAGTTCTGACTGAGGTTCACCGAGTGAACCAACAAACAACTTCCAGAAGCGCTGATCTAGTGAACAACCAACAACTACAGGAAGAGTCCCCCAAGTGGAGAAGAGGAAAAGTTCTGACAAAAGTTCCAAGGAAACCAACACCTTCCAGAAGCACTGACCGAACGAACAACCAACAACTACCAGATGACCGAGTGAAACAAGCAACAACTACCAGATGACCGAGTGAAACAACCAACAACTACCAGATGACCGAGTGAAACAAGCAACAACTACCAGATGACCGAGTGAAACAACCAACAACTACCAGATGACCGAGTGAAACAACCAACAACTACAGGAAGAGTCCCCCAAGTGGAGAAGAGGAAAAGTTCTGACAAAGGTTCCAAGGGAACCAACACTTTCCAGAAGCACTGACCGAACGAACAACCAACAACTACCAGATGACCGAGTGAAACAACCAACAACTACAGGAAGAGTCCCCCAAGTGGAGAAGAGGAAAAGTTCTGACAAAGGTTCCAAGGGAACCAACACTTTCCAGAAGCACTGACCGAACGAACAATCAACAACTACCAGATGACCGAGTGAAACAACCAACAACTTCCAGATGACCGAGTGAACAACTACAGGAAGAGCTGACCGAGTGAAACAAACAACCAACTACCCCAGTAGAGAGGGGAGAAGTTCCGACACAGTCTCACGCCCCCAATATGTTTGACTACCCTACATTCCTCCCTTCACCTTAATAAACTCCCGCGTGTGGTCTGCGGAGTTCCAGACCGGAACGCCGTGTGGTCACCGAACTCTGCCATATCCAACCACCATGGTACCATGGCTACCACTAGTACAGTGGCCACTTCCATCTCACAGCGTCCTATGGCGCCAAGTCATAAGAAATGGGCCCAATCTGGCCAAAAATCTTTATTATCAAAAGAACAAAACCATGAGGCGAAGAGCTTCTTGTATTTATATTGCCATGTGCAAAATTAGGAAAGACAAACTACTGGATGAGACAGAAATTTATTCAAGGCAAGAACAAACTATGAAGGATAAACAAAAGATAAGCAATGAGGTAAAATTTACAGAATAGCAAAATATAAACAAAAATGACCACTCTGTTAATAAAAATAATAAAATTAATAGATACTTTGTTACAATATTGTAGTTATAAGTATTTATTATTTTACATTAGTATTAACAGAGTATCATTTTTTATGTTTATATTTTACTACTCTGCAAACTTCCCTCATTCCTTTTGTTTATCCTTCATAGTTTGTTCTTGCCTGAAATAAATTGCTGTCTCATCCTGAAGTTTGTCTTCCCTAATTTTCCACGTGGCAGTATTGTTACGGTAATGTTGACGAGGAGTCAGTTTAACAAAGATAAACAAAAAGTTTATTTATCAAAAACACCGGTTGTACAGAGATATAAGATCAAAATTATTTACAATATATTTTTTAAATGATCCCTAGTATACGTGGTACAGGTCATGATAATCATGGTGGGTAGAAGTTGGTGACTGCTATTACTGTAAGTGCACCACATATCTACACATGTGAAAAGCAGTTCGACTTTTGCACTTAAAAATGTGTCAGAGCCCCGTTTAGTTACTTTCACTAGATGTTTTTTTTTTTTTTGACAAGGAATTCTCTGGACATGCTAAATATTCAAGAATTATTTGTTCCATGTTTCATGATGTTGGCTAAGTTTCTATATAAAAGATATCGAAACGGTATTTTTGTGTTTGAAAATAAACTCAGGGAATTCCCTCACATTATATTCTGTTGTGTGTAAGGTTTGAAGCATGCCAAGCCATGTCCTTACAGCCGTTGGGAGATTGTTGATGTATAAGTGAAGGTTTAATTTAAGGAATGGAATGGTGTGAATTGGTATTGGCCAATATTCTTTGACTCAAGGATTCTTCTCCTTGATATATATATATATGTCGTAGCTAAATGAAGAGGCGCAGCCGTTATGCCTAGGAAACAGCGCACCCGCGATGTCTGCCACCTTTTATTTTTTTGTACAGCTTTTATACATGGATGAATTTACATATTTACATTTTAACACAAGCGTAACATATTTACATACTTAGTTTGACGGAAATAAATTGTATCTCTTGGCAATAACTATACAAATTATGACATATATATATATTCTTTGGCATTATATTCTATATTATTAGGTACCGCTTAACAAGAGCATCCTATTTTATGATAATTGAAACAATGAATAATATGTGATGGTATTCACCTATTAAACAAAATGTTAACACAGGATTCAATCCCGGTTTATGACTGTCGGGAATCGAGGGTGTTACCCACTCGTCCACCGACTTTATTTGGTATTTATCTATAGGTTCTTTATATATGACCACAGTTTTAAAAAAGAGGTAAAAGGTTTATGGTTAGATTTGAAACTTGTTAATTCACCTCCAAGATGGATTAAATCAAGTCATATCTATAAAATATTTCCATATAAACTACTGTAGTAAAGTTTGTGATATGAAATTGAGCACAAAGATTTTTCTTTAAAAAACAAAAAAAAATCATATCCTCAGCGCTCTCATGAACATTTTAGATGGCAGAGTGCCATCTAGTGAGACAAAAATCAACTAAACCTTTATTTAACTTGTTCCGTTATATTTGGCCAACCCCCCATTTTCTTGATAAATCAAGAAAAAGCCAACCAAGTTCTCGTTTCGGATTGTTGGCCCTCATCAGCGTGGTGCAGGATTTACTTCTACAACCAATAATTTGGTCCTAGAGTCTTCCTGAGAAATCAAGAAATGTGTATTTAAGGCCAAGTTTGCGTGAATACGATGCTCATGTAAAAAAAAAGAATAAACACAAGGTAATAAGACTAAATCCAAATAAATAGTGTGTGACGTTTCGATAACAACGTTGTTACTGAAACGTCACACACTATTTGGAGATTTGATCTTATTACCTTATGTTTATAATATATAATTCAAATTGTGCCTTATCAAAATAATAAAAAATATATTTTATAAATGTTAGAAGATTTTTGACTAAGTGAAGAAAGGCAATCAAGCAAAAATATGTTGATCTACATACAGAGAGGTTTTAGAGTACAAGGCGGTTTCAATCAGCCGATGGAGAAAGTTGAGCAGAAGAAGAAGGAAGAAGAATCGTCTGACCCAGTTCCCCCCACCTGCCCTACATGCCCAGCTTTGATGGACATCTCCGTCCACAATACGATCCTCCAACGACATTGTACCTCTTCATTGATGCCTCTATTTTGGAAATTTGATTTGCATAAGAAAACCATTTATTAAATTTGTATATAGCCTCCCCGCTGTGTAGGATATTGTTGTCGGGGGTTGGGCCATTTTTATTATTGTTGTTGTTGTATTTAGAAATGGGTGTTTATTGAATATTCACGAGCACAAATACATATTTGCATACAATGATATTGTGGAAAATGTCAATATGTATTATAAACGTGCTACTAAAGGATTTTAAAATTTCGGAATTGGGAAACAATAGAAAAAAAAGTAAAGACACGTATAATAAATTTAACTTCCTTTTTTTGTGAATATATTCTTTAAAGTTTCTTTCAAAATAGCTGTCACGGTTCTTTTCGATGATTACAAGTGTTATGCAAATTTATCGTAATTTTTCTCTTTATAAGTATTCAAATATTTACATATCCTATTTAATTCTTTAAAAATGAAAAATATAATCTTTCAAAACAAAGCTCGCCTCTCCCGTCTAAAAAAGCGCCTAAAAACAAGGCGCTATTGATCGTCACCGCAAACTAGCGGCCTCGGGTCGGTGACAAAGCCACAACAACAGATATGGATAATTGAGAAGTGTCCACCTAGAGACCATGGTTTCGGGCTAATGGCCCTCTTCAGTCCAGGGTGGACTTTGATTTCATTAAATCCACAAGGAATCAAATGAAATATCCACAATGGTCCAAAGAGATGTTTAGCAGGTAAAGTGTAGGCCAATTCTATGACCAAAATATAAAAGTAAATTTTTCCAGGAGTAAATTAATCCATCGAAATTCTCTACCAGAAGTATATTTTATTCGAATGTCAACTGTAATATATAATACTAGACGGGTGACCCGGGCTTCGCCCCTGGATTGACCCGTGTTCATATCTACCCGAGTGATATATATTTAGATATGATTTTTTTTATAATTGTTTGTTATTAGCATTATCTATTTGTTTCAATCAGCATAATTTAATCTAATCTTTGATAGAGGGCGCTGTTCGTGAGCTAAGTAGAATAATTTGAATATATAGTTTTAATAATTGATTTATATATATTTTTAAAATAGCCTATCATCTTCCCCTTATTTTTTTTACCTATGTATGGAAATTTTGGTTTGAATTAGTGAACTACTGCGAATTTGTATACCGGACATACAAACAAACAAACATACAAACATTGATTTTTATATATATAGAAGATGTATATATGGTTTTGACCAAGGACTTGGTTATTGTTGTGTGATGTAATCAAAAAATATAGCGTGAGATATTCATGTTTTTAGTTCTTATGATAATTCTGTAATAATAAAATATTATACAAATATATAACAGTATCATACAATATCTTTTAATAGAAACTACACTACCTATTGAATATTAGGTAGAAGAGTAAATAACATCAACGAAGGTTTTAAGATCGAAGTATACAAAAAATGTTTATTGTTATTATAACGATAAAAACACAAAGCTTTCAACCACACGGTTCTTCTACAGGTTCAACACATATAGTTATTTATTTTTTTCGCAGTAGATAGGGCAGTAGAGGACAAGCCAGTAGATGTTTCAGTAGGTGGCCAAGTTGTAGTGTGTAATCTATTAGTAGATTGGTAGTGTCATCTAGCTTCATTTATTATCATGCCAAGTTCTTAAAGGATGGATTTTTTATAAAAGTTTCTTTTTTCTTGTTAATAAATAAGTAGTAACTGGGCTGTCAGCTTCTGTTGCGTAGGTTTTGGTTAGCAATGAGGCGACAATGACATTGGAGATAAAAACTGGTGGATAGTTCTAACCAGAAATGTTGCATATCTACCAGAAATGTTGCATACCTACTAAAACGGTTGCATACCAGAAACGTTACTTACCTACCAGAAATGTTGCATACCTACCAGAAAATTTGCATACCTACTAAAAAGGTTGCATACCAGAAACGTTACATACCTACCATAAAAGTTGCATACCTACCAGAAAAGTTGCATACCTAAAGTGTAGATAGATAAAGGAAGAAGGTTCTATAACGGGATGACAAAAAGTTGGCGAGTCGTCCTTGTGACAGGTACATTAGCCCCGAGGTCATTGGATCTGTTCCAGCACTTCCATCTTGGAGACCTCCAGAACACCTACAGTACTGTATATAGGTCGTTCAGTACTGTAGATACCTAGAGATACAAGAATCTACAATATGCAGCTGGTAGGCAAAACTGTTCATTTTCAGGCAAAAAGGAACATATGATTGAAAGCCGCATTGAGGCAGTTGTTTCCTAAACTAACAATTTCTTCAGTGGCTCTCCCGATTCTTCCAGAAATGAGAACATACGATTGAATGAAAGTAAAAGTTCAATTCCTTGAATATAGGTAACGCGCTATTGCCTTGTGTGTATAAAAGCTTTCTAAAAGCTAGAGAAAGACATCTGAGTGTGGA
This sequence comes from Cordylochernes scorpioides, assembly GCA_030710605.1. NCBI lineage: Eukaryota > Metazoa > Arthropoda > Arachnida > Pseudoscorpiones > Chernetidae > Cordylochernes > Cordylochernes scorpioides. The sequence continues at coordinate 7,709,076 of CP092868.1, read as the reverse complement.
ACTAAAATCTGCTGATGCATAAATATATTCAATAGATCACCTTTTTAAACTCAAGATAATAACAACAAAAAGCTTTATTAAAATCTTTTGGTCTTATACAGATTCTCCGAGCAGAAATGTAGGGTATATACAAGAATTACAGTAATAGAACCCAGTAATCAGAAATGTTGCTGATGGCTTGTACCACGTTTTATATAAATATGTATTCAATTAATCACCTTTTTTAACTCAAGATAATCAACAACAACAAAGCTTTATTAACATCTTTTGGTCTTATACAGATTCTCCGAGTATAAATGTAGGGTACATACAGGAATAAAAGTAATCTTCTCTTCTTATTACTTCTTATCTCCACTCAATCATATTAGGATATCAAGTTGTGAGCCTTGATGGTGTATGTTTGACAACCATCATAACTGGGTGAAGTAGAATGCCTTTATCATTAAGACTGGGAACACTACTCAGTGGCAGGCCGACATAGTTCCAATAAAAGTAATAATACAAGTAATCATAAATGTTATTTACAGCGTATCAAATAAGAGAGATAAAAGAAAGGAAAGGGGCGTAGTATAAACATATATATTATGATGCACTAGCGCGCCATCTGTTATCAAAATTCGAAATTATTTTAAAGACGTAAGATTCTTTTTGAAAATAAACAATTTCTACTGCCCTTACTGCAATGGAAAAATGTTCCATAAATGCAATATAACAGCGGTATGGTAGATTAAACTGGCGAAACCGCTGGGAGGGTTCACCACTGATGAGCCAGGCCCTCCCATTAATTTTTCCATTGCAGTAAGGGCAGTAGAAATTGTTTTTCAAAAATAATCTTACGCCTTTAAAATAATTTCGAATTTTAAAAACGTATATACAAGCAGTCAGGAACAAGGTCTACGAGTAGACATATTCGTACTGTGTTACCCCGGTGTTGTCCGAGGTAGATGACCCGTGTTCCAGTACACAATTGGACAATTTGGGTGACGTCTCTCATTTTGTCTGTGGCTCCAGTAAAAAACTGTAAATTACGTTCTCACGTCTGCACACTCTCACTTACTGGATTCCATTGGTAATTCTGTCGTAATACCTTGTTTTCTTGTACCTACTGGAACTTTCTTGACTCTTCTCGTCTGTAGTTTTCCCATTGACAGTCTTCATTTTAGAATCATGCGGTGTGTGTTTGTGAAATTTCTCAAATTGAATGTTTCTAAATAAATGTTTTGTCTAGTGGTGGGATCCGAGCTCTTTTTAATATTAGTGATCTTAAGGGGGTCGGTGGAAGGATGGTCTAAACCGTTGGTTTTTGACCGCTATGACCCGGGTTCGATTCCCGCATTGGGCACTTTTTTATGTTTAAAAAAATAATGCTCCAATGGCCCCCGATTCTTGCAAAAGTCCAACCCCACCAGCGAGTGCAAGTAACCAAACGGGGCTCTGGCACATTTGTAAGTGCAAAGTCGAACTGCTTTTCACATGGGTATACATGTGGTGCACTTACAAGTAAAAGCAGTCGCCTACTTCTACCCACCATGATTATCATGGCCTGTTCCACGTGTACTAGGGATAAGCAACAAAAAAACTGATCTTAAATAGTACCTTTTTTGTTTCTTATCCCTACTACACATGGTACAGGCCAGGATAATCATGGTGGGTAGAAGAAGGCGACTGATTTTATTATAAGTGCACCAAATGTCTACACATGTGAAAAGCAGTTCGACTTTGCACTTACAAATATGCCAGAGCTTCGTAATATATAACAGTACTTATGGGATGTAAGAGCTGGAATCTTATTTAAAAAAAGAAAGAGTAAGAATTGAAGCTTTTGAAATGTGGACATGGAGAAAGCTACTCAGATTGCCATAGACAGATATATAGAAAGACAAATATTTCTATCTTGAATGAAATTAATCCTGGTAGATCCCTAGAATCCCAAATATGTAAATAAAGAATGACTTACTTTGGACATATAATGAGAGATAATGAATTAGAAGAGATGTATGATGTAAATAACATTGCTGATTACTGGGGTACTATTTCTGTTATTCCAGCATGTACCCTACGTTTCCCTGCCCTCCTCTACGTGGCGGGCGGGAGAAGCAGCGCACAAGTAAGGGACTGCCCTGTGGTACGGTGTCGTGAGCCGCTACGGTAACCGTGAAACAGGGAACTCTGAAATGTGGCTGACTAACGCCCTCCCCCATCCCCTCCATTCCACGGAGCAACAAAATCAGAAACCACCACTCTACGTTTCTGCTTGGAGAATCTGTATAAGACTGAAAGATATTTAAAAAAATTGTTGTTGTTTAAAAGAGATATCGATTTTGGTAAAAAATTAAAGAAAGAAAAGAAGATACCCAATTCAATGATTGTTTTCAAAACAATTAATTATAACAACAACAAAACAAGAGTAGTGTTCCTTTTTAAACATAACAGAGCTCATCTAGAACTGCTGCCACTCTATGAATATAGATATTTTATTCTCTAACAGCAGGTTGATGAGTATCATAGTCAATGAATGAAAGGAAGAAAAATTGGAGGAAGAAAATGGAGTATCATAGTGCAGAAACAAACGTTTTGACAAAAAGAAACCAGGATGTCACTAAATATTTATTGTTACATTCCTCGTGACTCACAATGTTAGATAAATATTGTTTTGGTATTTGGAGATAAAAGAAGAAATCGTAACAACACACTTCCTACGAAAATGAGATTCTTGCTTTATTCACATATTCCCTCAGGTATCCCTTCTACAGGAGTATAAAATGTTCGTTATATATATTTATAATTAATAGGCTAATCCCTTAATAGAATGTTCAAATCAATAAGCTTGAGGGATGAGTTTCTTTTCCAAATACATTTATTTCGAGCTTTCGGGCAACGCCCTTCTACAGGAAAATAAAATAAAGTAAATTAAGTTAAATAAAATTAAATTAAAATAAAATAAATAAAATAATTACGCATTATTTACTTTATTTTATTTTCCTGTAGAAGGGCGTTGCCCGAAAGCTCGAAATAAATTGATTTGGAAAAGAAACTCATCACTCAAGCTTATTGATTTGAACAACATATATTTATAATTGTATGTAATTCTACTGTCCTCAAAGCTTATGTCCATAATTCATCTAAAATACCCATTCCAAGAGTCTAGAAACAGTATCACTATAAAAGGAAGATCATAAAAATACAATATAACAGCGGTATGGTAGATTAAACTGGCGAAACCGCTGGGAGGATTCACCACTGATGAGCTAGGCCCTCCATTAATTTTTCCATTGCAGTAAGGGCAGTAGAAATTATTTAATTTCAAAAAGAATCTTACGCGTTTAAAATAGTTTCGAATTTTCACTCCTGTAAAGGTTTGTGATACCTGAAAGCTTGATAGATCATTTAAATAAAACAATAAACTTATATTCAGTGTGTTGTTAACATTTATATTTCAAAGGATTCTTATCTTCCGATATTGCAGAGAAGAAATGACAAACGCCAAAGAAAAAAGTGACGCAATAAGATTAAAATAAGTAGAATATTTTTATACCTCAATTTCTTCTCTTCTTCTTCTTCTTTCTTATCTCCACTCAATCATATTAGGGTATCAAGCTTGTAAAGCTTGAGATTTGACAACCATCATGACTGTGTGAAGTAGAATGCCTTTGTCATTAAGACTGGGAACACTACTCAGTGGCAGGCCGACTTAGCTCCAATATGAAATGGCCGCCTCTGACATGAGGAACAGACGCCATGTGCAGCCACTCCTAACATGGAGTACAAACGCTGCTCATCCTGTATCCCTGGATTAGGAGACCTTACAGGGTACTATCAGCCGGGCCAGCTGAGCCCAGGTTTTTAACGAGCTTGTTACTGCTCCACCTCCTCCTTTTTCATCCGGGCTTGGGACCGCCAAAGGCGGAGTTAATCTTCTATTTATTCGAAATATAAGCTTTCGAGAGCTTTATCTTTCTCAGTTAAACTTTTAGACAGTCACAAATGTTATAAGGATTTGAGCTATTTATAACATGCGTGTATGATTCTTTAAAATAAAGCAATTTTTCTACTGCCCTTACTGAAATGTTAAAGCAAATATTGGGAGGGTCCATCACTGATGAGCCAGGCCCTCTCATTATTTTTATCATTGTAGTATATAAAGGAAAGTAGAAATTATTTTATTTAAAAGGAACTAAGCGTCATAAATATTTCTATTAACATATCGCGCGTTAATGCATAGTGTTTATATTAAGTCTAATATTTATCTGAGAAAGAACGTGTCTGAAAGCTTCTTTTATAGTCTAATTAAAATAAAAATGTTGCGACCTTACCTTTATTTTTAGTACTTTCTCGAAAAACCGCATACATACAACCTATTTACATAACGATCTACTGACGATCATTGTATTCACACAGGTTTAAATTAATGAAGATTACACAACACCAACTTTGGTAAATTCGGTAAAGTCAACTTAAAAATCAAGGTTTTAATACTGCCACGTGGAAAATTAGGAAAGACAAACTTCAGAAAGACACAGCAATTTATTTAAGGTAAGAATAAACTATGAATGATAAACTATGAACAAACTATGAATGATAAACTATGAACAAACTATGAATGATAAACTATGAACAAACTATGAATGATAAACTATGAACAAACTATGAATGATAAACTATGAACAAACTATGAATGATAAACTATGAACAAACTATGAATGATAAACTATGAACAAACTATGAAGGATAAACTATGAACAAACTATGAATGATAAACTATGAACAAACTATGAATGATAAACTATGAACAAACTATGAATGATAAACTATGAACAAACTATGAAGGATAAACTATGAACAAACTATGAATGATAAACTATGAACAAACTATGAATGATAAACTATGAACAAACTATGAACAAACTATGAATGATAAACTATGAACAAACTATGAAGGATAAACTATGAACAAACTATGAATGATAAACTATGAACAAACTATGAATGATAAACTATGAACAAACTATGAATGATAAACTATGAACAAACTATGAATGATAAACTATGAACAAACTATGAAAAAACTATGAATGATAAACTATGAACAAACTATGAATGATAAACTATAAACAAACTATGAACAAACTATGAATGATAAACTATGAACAAACTATGAACAAACTATGAATGATAAACTATGAACAAACTATGAACAAACTATGAATGATAAACTATGAACAAACTATGAATGATAAACTATGAACAAACTATGAACAAACTATGAATGATAAACTATGAACAAACTATGAATGATAAACTATGAACAAACTATGAACAAACTATGAATTATAAACTATGAACAAACTATGAATGATAAACTATGAACAAACTATGAATGATAAACTATGAACAAACTATGAACAAACTATGAATTATAAACTATGAACAAACTATGAATGATAAACTATGAACAAACTATGAATGATAAACTATGAACAAACTATGAATGATAAACTATGAACAAACTATGAATGATAAACTATGAACAAACTATGAATGATAAACTATGAACAAACTATGAATGATAAACTATGAACAAACTATGAATGATAAACTATGAACAAACTATGAATGATAAACTATGAACAAACTATGAATGATAAACTATGAACAAACTATGAACAAACTATGAATTATAAACTATGAACAAACTATGAATGATAAACTATGAACAAACTATGAATGATAAACTATGAACAAACTATGAACAAACTATGAATTATAAACTATGAACAAGCTATGAATGATAAACTATGAACAAACTATGAATGATAAACTATGAACAAACTATGAATGATAAACTATGAACAAACTATGAATGATAAACTATGAACAAACTATGAATGATAAACTATGAACAAACTATGAATGATAAACTATGAACAAACTATGAATGATAAACTATGAACAAACTATGAATGATAAACTATGAACAAACTATGAATGATAAACTATGAACAAACTATGAATGATAAACTATGAACAAACTATGAATGATAAACTATGAACAAACTATGAATGATAAACTATGAACAAACTATGAATGATAAACTATGAACAAACTATGAATGATAAACTATGAACAAACTATGAATGATAAACTATGAACAAACTATGAAGGATAAACTATGAACAAACTATGAATGATAAACTATGAACAAACTATGAATGATAAACTATGAACAAACTATGAACAAACTATGAATGATAAACTATGAACAACCTATGAATGATAAACTATGAACAAACTATGAATGATAAACTATGAACAACCTATGAATGATAAACTATGAACAAACTATGAATGATAAACTATGAACAAACTATGAATGATAAACTATGAACAAACTATGAAGGATAAACTATGAACAAACTATGAATGATAAACTATGAACAAACTATGAATGATAAACTATGAACAAAACTATGAACAAACTATGAATGATAAACTATGAACAACCTATGAATGATAAACTATGAACAAACTATGAATGATAAACTATGAACAAACTATGAATGATAAACTATGAACAAACTATGAATGATAAACTATGAACAAACTATGAATGATAAACTATGAACAAACTATGAATGATAAACTATGAACAAACTATGAATGATAAACTATGAACAAACTATGAAGGATAAACTATGAACAAACTATGAATGATAAACTATGAACAAACTATGAATGATAAACTATGAACAAACTATGAACAAACTATGAATGATAAACTATGAACAAACTATGAAGGATAAACTATGAACAAACTATGAATGATAAACTATGAACAAACTATGAATGATAAACTATGAACAAACTATGAATGATAAACTATGAACAAACTATGAATGATAAACTATGAACAAACTATGAAAAAACTATGAATGATAAACTATGAACAAACTATGAATGATAAACTATAAACAAACTATGAACAAACTATGAATGATAAACTATGAACAAACTATGAACAAACTATGAATGATAAACTATGAACAAACTATGAACAAACTATGAATGATAAACTATGAACAAACTATGAATGATAAACTATGAACAAACTATGAATGATAAACTATGAACAAACTATGAATGATAAACTATGAACAAACTATGAACAAACTATGAATTATAAACTATGAACAAACTATGAATGATAAACTATGAACAAACTATGAATGATAAACTATGAACAAACTATGAACAAACTATGAATTATAAACTATGAACAAACTATGAATGATAAACTATGAACAAACTATGAATGATAAACTATGAACAAACTATGAATGATAAACTATGAACAAACTATGAATGATAAACTATGAACAAACTATGAATGATAAACTATGAACAAACTATGAATGATAAACTATGAACAAACTATGAATGATAAACTATGAACAAACTATGAAGGATAAACTATGAACAAACTATGAATGATAAACTATGAACAAACTATGAATGATAAACTATGAACAAACTATGAACAAACTATGAATGATAAACTATGAACAACCTATGAATGATAAACTATGAACAAACTATGAATGATAAACTATGAACAAACTATGAATGATAAACTATGAACAAACTATGAATGATAAACTATGAACAAACTATGAATGATAAACTATGAACAAACTATGAATGATAAACTATGAACAAACTATGAATGATAAACTATGAACAAACTATGAATGATAAACTATGAACAAACTATGAATGATAAACTATGAACAAACTATGAATGATAAACTATGAACAAACTATGAAGGATAAACTATGAACAAACTATGAATGATAAACTATGAACAAACTATGAATGATAAACTATGAACAAACTATGAATGATAAACTATGAACAAACTATGAACAAACTATGAATGATAAACTATGAACAAACTATGAAGGATAAACTATGAACAAACTATGAACAAACTATGAATGATAAACTATGAACAAACTATGAAGGATAAACTATGAACAAACTATGAATGATAAACTATGAACAAACTATGAAGGATAAACTATGAACAAACTATGAATGATAAACTATGAACAAACTATGAATGATAAACTATGAACAAACTATGAATGATAAACTATGAACAAACTATGAATGATAAACTATGAACAAACTATGAATGATAAACTATGAACAAACTATGAACAAACTATGAATGATAAACTATGAACAAACTATGAATGATAAACTATGAACAAACTATGAATGATAAACTATGAACAAACTATGAACAAACTATGAATGATAAACTATGAACAAACTATGAATGATAAACTATGAACAAACTATGAATGATAAACTATGAACAAACTATGAATGATAAAAAAAAAGATAAGCAATAAGGGAAGTTTACAGAGTAACAACATATAAACATAAAAAAAATGATGCTAAAATAATAAACACGTTGCTACAATACTATAAGACCCCTGGTCTATCGAATGTTGTTGTTGTTGTCGTGTCCGGTTGTTGCTCTTTATTGTGAAATGGGTGCCGTTGCCACATTAGACACCTTGGATCAGAATTTGGTCAAATATTCCAAGGATCCAGGGTGGACTGGTGTGGTCGGACTTCTCCCCTTCTGTCTATCCACTGTGACTTCCCTTTTATGAGTTCCGTCAAGGGATTAGTGGATCCTTCCGAATTGATTGAAGAGAATTAGTAAATAGATAAGCTTTTCAAAAAGAATCTTACGCTTTTAAAATAGTTTCGAATTTTGATAACAGATGGCGCGATAGTGCATCATAGATAAGCTTTAGTTTGTGAAACACCAATGTAAGACGCTTTACTTATAGGTACAAAGTCTACTGTTACTACATATGTAGACATATTGATTAATCAAAAAAGTGAATTTGGCCAATTCATAAATAAATTTTTAAAAAATTCAACAATTAATTGATATTTATTCTGATAGATGGCGCAAGCCATCAGCAACTTTTAATTACACAATCAAGAAATGTCTTTTTTTTTCTTAATATGAAGACATGTGGTGTACTTACAGTAGGGCTTTAACGTTATGTATACTTACAGTACAAGTTATCACAACTATTTTTCCATCATCATTAGTTTTTGTATTAGGTGTTTATACATGGAGCCATGGTGTTACAGTAATCAGATATCTCACGTAATTTGTCCTGGTAAAAAATATGAACAAAAATATTGTGATTCTATTAATAACCATCATAGTTGTTATTCTCTAGGTACATGTTTTGATAGAGAGGGGAATTGTAAGAAAACAGTTTAAATGAATAAGTGATTGAAGCATAATCCAATTGGAGACCAATTAAAACTTTCCATATTTGGATTCAAAGAGAGCCGGTTCTAGTTTGACAACCCTGGCAGATATAGTTCCCGATTGTATCCTTCTAAACCTCGGTGTATTTGACTTCTGTCGTGTTATCTATCTATTGGTTACCTCAAATCTCAGATACTATAAAGATTAACTTTTATTTTTGACAAAATCAACTCTCTCTCACATCAGCACCACCAACACCATATATCTATCTCCTTTTATATTTGCATAATATTTTTTTTCTCTTATGCAATAAATATACATATTTGCATATTTACTACATATATATATATTATATTTAAATAAAAAAAGATAAGATTTCTGTTGTTTTGGATCATATTGATGATTATGCTATGATGGTGCAGTCGTGGCATGAATCTTCAATATGATCCAAAACAACAGAAATCTTATCTTTTTTTTTATTTAAATATAATATATATACACTATATGTTGCTCAAATCTCAGACATCATAAAAGATTAACTTTTATTTTTAACAAAATATACTCTCTCTCACACATCAGCACCACCAACACCATATATATATCTCCTTTTATATTTGCATAATATTTTTCTTTTCTCTCATACAATATTTACATATTTGCATATTTACATATTTACCGTATTTTCTTCTTAAAAAAGAAGAGAACAAATCAGCATAGGGAATCCTTACGTTACCAATGTGTCAAACAATATGATCAATAAATGACATGGTAATAGGAACAAATCTAAATAAATAAATAGTGTGTGATGTTTCAGTAACAGCGTTGTTACCATCTTCAGATAAAAGACTAATCGATAATCCAAATTGTGTCTTATCAATGTAATCAATAAATAATGTAGAATTGGTTATAGAATTGGCCTGGACACTCTGCCAGCTCCTCTTTGACAAATTCGGAAGAATTCATTTGATCTCTTATGAATCTAATGAATGAAAACCCGCCTTGGTCTGACGAGAGCCAATAACCCGAACTTATGGTCTTCAGGAGGATGTTCTGAATTTACCAAAGTTGGTGTTAAGTCTTTGCCACCGACCCGAGTCCACCAGATTGGGAGGCAGTCAATAGATGTCGCTTAGTTTTTGTATCTATGTTTAAGGGAGAGAGAGGTAATCTTTCTTTTAAAAAATAAATATTTCCCTTGTTCCGTCTATTTATAAGAAATGGAAACATCAAAACAGGAATGTTTTTCATAAATATAATATGAACTTCTACTGCGATGAAAAGATAATATAGGGAGGGGCTTGGCTCATCAGTGGTGAACCCTCCCAGTGGTTCCGTCAATCTAATCTACCAGACCGCTTCTTAGACCGGTCTATAATACGGTATTGAACAATTCTGCCTATATATGCTGCAATATTCTAGCAGTCCCATGCTTCAAAATAATCGGTTTAAGATATTTAATGGGGAAAGTTGTCGCATTTTCAGAAATTGGGCTTATCCTCTTAAATAGTTGAGATTGATGATTACAACCAAGGCATTAGATGTGTGTCATAGATGTGGTTAAAAGGGAATTTAAGATTGTAATTGTAAGTTAAATGGGTAAATATTCCGGTTTAGATATCCTCTAGGTTCTCTGTACAACGACGAAGTAGTGTTCAGATTGTAATACGGAACGACGTATCCTCCTTTTTCTTTTAAACATAAAAATAAACTTCTACTATCCTTACTGCGATGAAAAAATATTGGAGGGGCTTGGCTCATCAGTGGTGAACCCTCCCAGCGGTTTCGCCAATTTAATCTACAAGACCGCTTCTAAGAGCTCTAATAGTGTATTGGATCATTCTGCTTATATATGCTACACTGAAGGGTGGAATCTCAGAAATGGTATTCAAGAAAACTATGGACATAAGTTTTTAGAACAGTAGAATTACATATGTACACAATAAAGAATTATAGACTGTATGTCATAGATGTGGTTAAAAGGGAATTTGAGATTGTAATTGTAAGTCAAATGGATAAATATTCCGGTATAGGGGGAAACGTAACTTTCCCTGGATAATCCACCAGAGAGATAATCCAGTGTTGCTACTGCGGATTATCCTCCTGTCCCACTTATCTCCCAATTCTTCCGTGTGATCCCAGCGTGGATTAGTTCCCTTTATAGAGGACAGTAATCTCCTGCTGGTATATTTAGCTGAGTCCATGTTGTCCCCAGTGGACTGACCAGTCAGTATATATATATATATATGTCGTATCTGTCGTGATCTAATGGAAGGGCACAATCCGTTGTGCATGTATGCTTCGAAAAAGAGCGTATTCCACACTCGTAAGCGCGCGCGCGCGCGCGCGGCGTGCCGTAGCCTTTACCCCCGCGCGCTGGCTCCCACGTTTATTTTGTACAGATTTATAGATGGGTGAATTTGTATTTACATTTTAACATATTAATGGCATTAGGCAAATTATGACATATATATACTCCATTTTATTTATTTATTACAAAACACACGCTATATCCTATGTGGATATTTGCATGTAAATGTTTAAACCATTTTATGTACATAGTTTTTAAATATATATATACAAATTATTTATAGTTTTAGAGAGAGAGTGAAAGTTATTCAAATTTACATTTTAGAACAATAAATTATACAAGAAACAAAGATTATTTACATTCATATCATCAAAAGTCCAATATATATTTATAATTACAACCACTAAACCAGTGGCACAAATATACTAATTAAAACTAGAAATTTCAATTCTTAATGTAATTCAAGTCCACGGCATTTGAGATAGAGTCTACAGAACTTGTTAAATTTTCTATATTCTTCTTTACTGGAAACCATTTGGCTTAAACTAGAACTGTTCATTTGACATGTACTCTCAAATCAGCAGCAAGTGGGCACCGGATTAAAATATGCTCAGGGTTGTGATCTTCTTGGTCACATAAGCAGATTGAAGAATCAATTCTGCCAATTCTATATAAATATGTGTTAAAGTCTCCATGCCCCGTAAAGAATTGTATATTATAAAATTTTGGCTGGATAAATTTGGGTAATCTTGAGTTTTCAAAAAATTCTCTGAAATTATCATTTGAGTCTTCATAGTATTTTTGATTTTTTTCATTTATAAAGTTAGATATTATAATTCTTTTGGCTGGATCATTTCTATTATAATCTATTTCAACTTTAAGTATGTTTGACATAATGAAATCCGTAATTTTAGGTATTCTTGCGAGAACATGTGTACAATTCGAAGATGTTGTATTGTAAGCATGTATACAGTGTTTAAGAATTTTATACTGTAGTGAATCTATTTTGTTTTTTGATCTCGTGTTTATGTATGGGTACCAGATTGTTGAACCATAAGTTATTGTGCTTCTAAATAAGGTCTTATATAATGTTAATAATCGCCTACTATCCAATCTCCACGATGTCTTTGTTAAACCAAGAAAATTTCCACTAGCTCTAGTTGTTTTTGCAATAACACTGTCGATGTGAGGCATAAAATCTAATTTGTTCTTGTTTCGGTGATTCTTGAAAGTTAATCCTAGTATTTTTAGGTTTTCAACTGGTTTGACAAGACTATCATGCAGGGTAATTACATACTTTTTGCAGTTGAATAAATATAAAATCTTTGTTTTCTGTCTTGATATTTTAAGTTTGTTGTTTTCACACCACATATTTATTTTCCCTATTGAATTTTCAATTGTAATCTTAAGATTTTTTACATCTGTATTCCAACATATTACCGTTAGATCATCTGCATATCCTATAATTTCGCTATTAGATTCCTGAAAGTGGGTTAATAGATCATTCATTATGATGTTCCAAATTGTCGGAGATAAGGGTCCTCCTTGCGGACATCCTTTACTTAGTTTTTTGGTGAATTCATTCGTAGAGTACCTAAATCTTATCTTCCGGTTAGTGAAGTAGGATTTCATGAGTTTTATTATTGATGCTGGTATATTATCCTCATCGAGTCTTTTTATCACCATTGGCCACCAGGTATTGTCAAAAGCTCCACTAATATCTATTGCAATTATAGCCGTATACTCCTTGGCTTTGTGTTCTAATGCAGTGTGAATTATTTCAGTTAATGCAGTTATGGTAGATCGAGATTTTGTAAAGCCATGTTGACGATTACTGAATAATTTCATTTCCTCGTAGAATTTGATGATTTTGTTGTTTATTATTCTTTCAAACATTTTTGAAAGGTTTGAATTTAGACATAGAGGTCGATAGCTGACACAATCTTTATAATCGGATTTACCCGGCTTTGGAATGATCAGCGCCTCTGCTCTTTTCCATTCATCAGGAAAGTAACTCATATCCAGACACTTCTGGTAGATTTTAGTTAATAGTGGTACCGCGAATTGTTTTGCGTGTATTGTCATATTATTAGAAATGTTATCTATTCCTGGAGATTTTTTCGGATGCAATTTTTCAATAATAGCATTTACTTCATTGATTGTGATTATTGGTTCTATTGTGTTCGAAAGTCTTAATGCATATTTCCTTATATTTGTATGTGTATTCTTATCTTCACCTGGGTTGTCATCAGGAAATAGAGTGGCTATTAATTCCTCAGTTTTCTGTTGTTGTTCTTGATATGTGTTTGTTTCTAATATTTGTAGTTGTTTACTCCATACTCCATTGGAAATACAAAGTGAAAACTCATCATCTATATACACTCATCGACGAAATTTATGGAAATAGAAAGTCTTTGATGTCGTCGGTCGTCTTTTTTTTTTTTTTTTAAGAAAGACAGAGTATATTTTGTTTATAATTGGTTATCTCGTGTATATTCAATAAAGGTCACTGTAATACACTGCGTGACATTGAAAATGGAACACCAAGAAATAGTGGCCAGAAAATTATGCAAATTTCAGTGTAGACGCGCCTAACCGAGTTATGCAAATGATGTAAAATGCGCAGCTCTCGTGCGCACATGGAGTAAGATATAAGGGAAGGAACTTGCAGAAAGGACAGTATTCGTGTCGTTATTTCTTCAAGGAAAATCATTGTAGAAATTTTGTTCTTGTGTCAAAAGACACGTGTAATAACAGAGAATGCCAGGTCATCGTAAACGGAGGCAGTTCAAGAAGACAGACGCTTTTACGAGGGGCATGGTGATCGGACTGAAAAGGGCAGGTTGGTCCATACGTCAAATCGCAGCTGATACACACCTTGGTGCGTCCACGGTGCACCGACTGTGGAGAAGATGGTTGGAACAAGGAAATGTGGCAATTAATAGGAATGTCGGTGCAACCAGAGTGACGTCAGCACGTGTGGATCGGCGTATCCTTCGACAAGCAGTGGCGGCCCCACAAGCCACTTGTACCGCCATCCTGCAACATGTGCAAGACATCCTAGATCATTCCATCTCGACCAGAACAATTTCCCGTCGATTGGTTGCTAATGGCTTGCACTCATGCCGTCCGCTAAGAAGACTGCCATTGACCCCACCGAATAGGCGCCAACGTTTGGAATGGTGCCGGGCTAGATCGACGTGGATGACGGAATGGCACAGGGTCGTGTTCTCAGATGAGTCGCGTTTCTGCTTGTCCAGTGATAGTCGCCGTGTACGCGTGTGGCGTCGACGTGGAGAAAGGTCCAATCCGGCAGCAATTGTGGAACGCCCCACCGTGCGACAACGTGGAATCATGGTTTGGGGCGCAATCGCGTATGATTCCAGGTCACCTTTACTTTGTATTCAGGGCACTATGACGGCCCAACGATACGTTGATGATGTGCTGCGACCGGTGACACTCCCCTACCTTCAGGGGGTACCCAATGCCCTTTATCAGCAGGATAACGCCCGACCGCACACTGCTCGCATTAGCCAACAAGCTCTGCAAGATGTACAGATGCTTCCCTGGCCACCGTACTCTCCTGATCTCTCACCAATCGAGCACGTCTGGGACATCATTGGACGCCGTTTGCATGCCTTGCCACAGCCGCGTTCAGAAGACGAACTGTGGCAAATGGTTGAGAGGGAATGGAGAGCCATCCCTCAGGACGCCATCCGTACTCTGATTGACTCTCTACCTAGACGTGTTGCTGCGTGCATCGCCGTCCGCGGTGGTCCTACTTGCTACTAAGCCGACGCCGTTCTCGCTCTGTATTATGACTATCATTTTGAAATAAAGATCACTTATTGTTCGTCCCTGTCTCTCTCTGTCTGCCGAGTTTCATCACTTTCTGGCCACTATTTCTTGGTGTTCCATTTTCAATGTCACGCAGTGTATCTTTCAGAGTTATTGTCTGAATCCTGATATCTATGCTGAAAGAGGTACAACGAAGAATTAGCATGTATATATCAGGATTCAGACAATAACTCTGAAAGATATTACAGTAAACTTTATTGAAGATACACGAGATAACCAAGTGTGAACAAAATTGTCTTTGTTCACACAAAAAAAAAAAAATATAGACGACCGTCGATATCAAAGATTTTCTAATTATTTAAATTTTGTCCATGACTGTATGAAGAATTTAAGGATTATTATATAAAAAGGGAGCTAAAAGCTTCCCCATGTGCACTAGGTGCAAAACCGAAGAGGCCACTCCCCAACATATACTAAATTGTATAGGAAAGGACAAGAGATCCCTGTACAGAGAACCAAGAAGAGTTCTTGAGCTTCTTTATAAGCACGACCTCCAAGATCTTGTCTAATTTAAACTAAAAGGATAAGTAAAAAAAAGGATTATTATATATTTTCACAATAAGAGTAATAAACCAATTATAGAAAGAGAGAGCCATCAACTATAAGGGAGTCTTCAGTCTGTCTGTTTAGAGATGAAGAACAGCCAAAAAGTGTGAAGCGGGTTGGGAATGTTGGAAAAGGACTTTTGACCATATCTTTCTCTATTGCTACAGAAGAGATTCTCGGAAGAAGGAAAAACGGCCAATTGGTAAGTTTGTTTGCCGGAGATCTTCAAAGGAAAGACGACCAAAGACCGGAAACATTCAGTATAACAATACCTCAACAAACAAAGTTTTCAAAACCAATGGAAATTGTAAAAGACATTCAAATGTATTTGGCTGAGCAAGGAGGACTACTTATTATCAAACCTCCCTTTGAAAATTAAACGATTTATAGCCCGTCAAAGGATTCTATGGTTACTTTTCCCCGAGGATATCACGGGATTTTGGAACAGCGACCTTTTAAATTGCTACTTCTGCAATGCTGTCATCCAAGACAATTTGGTCCATTATCTATTCCATTGCCCATTCCTACAGGAAAAGAGACTGGAAATTCGCGAAATTTCGGGGCCAACTCACTACAATGAACAAGATGTATATAAAATCATTACTACTCTCCTGCTGGATAAAACATTTGTTTATAAATATTTTAAATTTTTCAAGGCGATTGATAAAATGAGAGAAGAAGTGCTCAACTCCACAGACTACGGCTGATTGCTCCCCCTCCCCTCTAAATTGCTTTTCCTCCTCACTCATGTACATATATAACCTTTTAGGGGAATTCCCTTGTAAGACAATAGTGTCTTAATAAAGGTTTTTGTTGTTGTTGTTGTTGTATTTGGCTGAGCATTCATAGAATAGACCAACTTTTGTTTCTCTTTGACTTTTAGTTATTTCCAAAAGTCAAAAAGTCTTCGCGGAATCAAATTTAGAAGTCCTAATGCTTTCAAGTGCTATCTGTAGGTACTGGAAAACATCAGCTCAGATAACTGAGAAAAAAAACCTAAACCCTGATTTTGAAGGATTGAAAAATGTATTGAGTTTAATGTTATTTATTTTGAGGTACAAAAATGTCTAAAAGTTATAGTTTTTTTTTTTAAGGAGACAGAGATAATTTTATTCACATTTGGTTATCTCGTGTGTCTTCAATAAAGGTCACTGTAATATCTTACAGAGGTATTGTCTCAATCCCGATATATATGGTAAAAGGTACAACTTCCTTAAGTTTTGTTCACATCTCCTGTGTCTTCAATAAAGGTCACTGTGTATCAAATATCTTTAGTTATTGTCTGAATCCCGATGCTAAAAGATACAACTTATTTAAACCTAGAAACTTTCTCCTTGGAATATAAATACTATAAACTAAAGTGCCAGGAGAAAATGATTTTTTATTAATCGACTACACGAGCTTTCGGGCAGTCACGCCCTTCAACTGGTAATGATACATGATGGCAATAGGCCTTAAATAGGATTCCGTTTTTAAAGAGATATTTTTACATATGAGAAAAAATAATATAGGACGGCTAAAAAACAATTTAGTTAAAAATATTTGCAAATCTAAGCTATTATATAATATATTTATGTAACTATGCTAATCCTGTAATGCCGGTTGACAAATAGCTGGTAGGTTTGTAATTGGCTATTACATGTGACTATATAATGACGAGAGACTAGTATTAGGATATCGACTGTTTAACCCGCCATCAGCGGCCATATTGGAACTATACTGGGGAAGGGGGGGGGGGGGGTTAACGGTTATTCAAGTTACTACATATATCCTGATATTGTGCAGGTAAATCTATATGTCGGTTAATGCTATTTTTTGATATGGATACTATGGCTTCTATGATCAGTCTTTGGTATTTATTGGAGATGTTATTGTATAATGTGGTGGGTGAAGTTAAATCAAAAGAGTGGCCTGTGTCAAGAATGTGGTTGTAGATGAGGGACCTGTTGTCTTTGTTATTGACGCACCTGCCATGCTCAGTCATCCTGATGGCTACGGACCTACCAGTCTCACCTATATAGGTTGCACTACAATCGTTGCATGAGACTGAGTAGACCGAGCCACCCGATGACTGAACACTGGCAGGTCTCGGCAATCGGGTAATTGGATGTCTAAGAAAGGTGGCCAGGCTTCTATTGTTTGTATAGTAGGTGTTAATGCCATGAGGCTTAAGAAGGTGAGATATTGCAGCGGATTGTGTTGAGTACGGTAAGATGCAGGTATTTCTATGGGGTAAATTGGGTTTCATATGGGCCGGGTTGTATTGATATTTATATATGAACTGGTGTGGATATTGGGAGAGGGCAAGTTGTTTCTTAATGTTAGCGACCTCTATTGATCTGAAAATGGGCAGGGAGCAATGTGTAACCAATCTCTTGGTAAGCGTTCTAACTGTATTAATTTTATGGGATAAGGGACAGAAAGACTTGAAATTGGTGTAGAAAGTTGGGTTATTGATTTTGTGGTATACTGTTGTGTGGTAGTGTGATGGGGTACGGATGATCAGTATGTCCAGGAAAGGTATTACATTATTGACCTCTGATTCAAAACTGAAGGAAATGTCTGGGTGGAAGGAGTTTAGAACAGATAAGATACTGTTCTCCTGTCCGGTTTCACATATACAGAGGATATCATCAATATATCTCCTCCATATGTGAATGCCCGGTGTGAATTGCTGTTGGATCCAGGTGTCAAGTGTAGACATGACTATCTCGGCCAAGGGTGACGATAACGGGCTGCCCATTGGTGAGCCTCTAATCTGTTTATAAAGTAAGTTATTAAAGGTAAAATCTGTAGTGTTTAAGCAAATGGAGGTAAGCGCTACTATTGTGGCAACTGATGGCGGGCTCAACCCCTGCGATGATCCTAGGTATATCTGCCCTGGTTGGAGGTCTGTATTTGAGGCCGTAGGATAGGATCTCCCTTTGGTTGGGAGATGGCACAAAGGTAGCTAGGTTAACGAACGTGGGAGCGTGGGGTTTGCAGGGTAAGTATTCAGCAGGGAAGCCATACTTGGTGGTCCAGTGGATTAATTTAGAAAGGTGTCGGGTTCTAAATTAATCCACTGGACCACCAAGTATGGCTTCCCTGCTGAATACTTACCCTGCAAACCCCACGCTCCCACGTTCGTTAACCTAGCTACCTTTGTGCCATCTCCCAACCAAAGGGAGATCCTATCCTACGGCCTCAAATACAGACCTCCAACCAGGGCAGATATACCTAGGATCATCGCAGGGGTTGAGCCCGCCATCAGCCCGCTTCCCCACGCCACCCAACACACCATACGACAATCTGTGACCCAAGTCCTACGTAAACCAGCCCCCCAGTTGAACCTATCTCTTGGTAAGTACCGCTCACTCAGATCACTTAGACAGAACCCACACATTATAGTTACCAGATCAGATAAGGGATCCCAAACCGTCATCTTGGATACGGATGATTACATCACCAAGATGATGGACATCCTCAATGACCAAACAACTTTCATGCCCATTACCAGACTAGATTTGACCTCCTCCACCAGAACTTTCAGATTAAAGCTGTTGCGCCTAAAAAAGTCCGGCTCTATTACAGCTGAGCAGTATCACACTTTCACTTCAGATATGGCCAATACGCCCTACATATACGGACTGCCCAAAATCCATAAACCAAACGTTCCCCTCCGCCCCATCATAGCATATCACCTCTCCCCGGCATACAAACTTTCCAAGCACCTTTCATCCTACTTAACACCCCTTGTCAAAACCCGGCCACAGTCTTATTCCGTAACAGACATCCCGGCCTTCATACAATTTATCCAATCTCTTACCCCTATTCAGAACTCAACCATGGTCTCCTACGATGTAAAATCAATGTATTTATCACTTCCCCATCAACTGATCATTTCCCAGCTTACAAAATTCCTGCAGGACGCCCAATTGGAATCTGGCATAGTTGACACAATAGTAGCGCTTACCTCCATTTGCTTAAACACTACAGATTTTACCTTTAATAACTTACTTTATAAACAGATTAGAGGCTCACCAATGGGCAGCCCGTTATCGTCACCCTTGGCCGAGATAGTCATGTCTACACTTGACACCTGGATCCAACAGCAATTCACACCGGGCATTCACATATGGAGGAGATATATTGATGATATCCTCTGTATATGTGAAACCGGACAGGAGAACAGTATCTTATCTGTTCTAAACTCCTTCCACCCAGACATTTCCTTCAGTTTTGAATCAGAGGTCAATAATGTAATACCTTTCCTGGACATACTGATCATCCGTACCCCATCACACTACCACACAACAGTATACCACAAAATCAATAACCCAACTTTCTACACCAATTTCAAGTCTTTCTGTCCCTTATCCCATAAAATTAATACAGTTAGAACGCTTACCAAGAGATTGGTTACACATTGCTCCCTGCCCATTTTCAGATCAATAGAGGTCGCTAACATTAAGAAACAACTTGCCCTCTCCCAATATCCACACCAGTTCATATATAAATATCAATACAACCCGGCCCATATGAAACCCAATTTACCCCATAGAAATACCTGCATCTTACCGTACTCAACACAATCCGCTGCAATATCTCACCTTCTTAAGCCTCATGGCATTAACACCTACTATACAAACAATAGAAGCCTGGCCACCTTTCTTAGACATCCAATTACCCGATTGCCGAGACCTGCCAGTGTTCAGTCACCGGGTGGCTCGGTCTACTCAGTCTCATGCAACGATTGTAGTGCAACCTATATAGGTGAGACTGGTAGGTCCGTAGCCATCAGGATGACTGAGCATGGCAGGTGCGTCAATAACAAAGACAACAGGTCCCTCATCTACAACCACATTCTTGACACAGGCCACTCTTTTGATTTAACTTCACCCACCACATTATACAATAACATCTCCAATAAATACCAAAGACTGATCATAGAAGCCATAGTATCCATATCAAAAAATAGCATTAACCGACATATAGATTTACCTGCACAATATCAGGATATATGTAGTAACTTGAATAACCGTTAACCCCCCCCCCTCCCCCAGTATAGTTCCAATATGGCCGCTGATGGCGGGTTAAACAGTCGATATCCTAATACTAGTCTCTCGTCATTATATAGTCACATGTAATAGCCAATTACAAACCTACCAGCTATTTGTCAACCGGCATTACAGGATTAGCATAGTTACATAAATATATTATATAATAGCTTAGATTTGCAAATATTTTTAACTAAATTGTTTTTTAGCCGTCCTATATTATTTTTTCTCATATGTAAAAATATCTCTTTAAAAACGGAATCCTATTTAAGGCCTATTGCCATCATGTATCATTACCAGTTGAAGGGCGTGACTGCCCGAAAGCTCGTGTAGTCGATTAATAAAAAATCATTTTCTCCTGGCACTTTAGTTTATAGTATCTAAAAGATAAAACTTTCTAAGTTCTGTCCACGAATGTTACATTATTCCTCTTGTTCCAAATATTTGATGTTTCACCGACCCATGTGTTTTTCTCCAATCCTCAAACCTAGATAAGCAAACATCACATTGTTCGCCTCTACAACCACATAGATGCCACAAGTTTCAGCAAAAAAAAAAGGTTGAATGTAATGACAATAATTAACGAGTTAATGATTGGGTATAGTGCCGATAGATGGGGCTATGCCATCATGAGAGTGAAGTAGAGCGAGCGGCCCTGAAATGTATCGCAGGGAGAAAGGGATATCCTAAAAAACCTCGTTGTTTTGTGGCCTCAAAAAGACATGGTTCCAGTTGGATGGAACAAGATCTCTTCCTTTGTTCTGTGCCGTCCCCTAGTGATTTCACCAGATTTCTCCCATTGTCCACAATCTATCTATGGAGTTTCCCTGGTGACCCATAGTTTCTCCATAATTCTCTATAAATATCGTGTTACTGCTGTTTCATGCTGATTGGTTACCTCTGATGACCCATAGTTTCTCCATAATTCTCTATAAATATCGTGTTACTAGTGTTTCATGCTGATTGGTTACCTCTGATGACCCATAGTTTATCTATGATTCTCTATAAATATCGTGTTTCTGCTGTTTTATGCTGATTAAAATTGTTTTTAAAAAAATAAATAATCTATACTTTTATGCAAATCAAAATGATAATAAAAGATGAGACCACCTCCTAATATCCTTTCTCCCTTTTCTAGCGACCATTTTATCCGTGCGTGTTGTCGCGGTTTACTTCTGACTCTATTTACATATGTATGGTTCTTTTATGCAAATTGATGACCAAAAGTCGTTCATTATTGATTTAATGAAATCGTGTGAAGTACACATTGTTGTGTATGTTAGTAATGGTTTAGTTATGGAAGTAGGTTAGTTAGTGGCCATGATCGTGAGGAAAACAAAAGTAATAAAGAAAGGGTGTGGTTACTATTACTGGATGGAAGTATAGTTAATCTAACTATTGTGTTAGTTAGTTTGTGGCTGAGTGGACACAACTAACTTGTTAGCCGGATACACAGTGACGTCTATTTTGACGGGAGAGGCAACTTTTTTTTTATATATAGATTATTTTCCTCCTGGCTAAATTTCTATATACAGTCTACTCTCGTTATAACGCCACTCGATATAACGCCACCCTCGCCTTACGCCGCTTTTTCGTTTTGTCCCAATCGACATCAATGTATTTTTCTCGATATAACGCCACTCCCTCGCTGTTCGCCTTCCGCCGCTGATTTTTAGTATCCCAAGTAGCAAAAACCACTCGTTATAGCGCCGCTCACAACGTCCCTCATCCCCCACTTCCCCTTTCCTGTCTTTTTTTTTTCGCCAGCGGCACCGGACTTTGCCTGCTGTTGACACAACAGATTGTGTGAACAGCCAGCAGATCCTTTTCCTGCTTGTGCCTGGGAGATACACAGTCGCTTCATCCTTTGCTAACGTCAACACAACAACCTTATTGTCGTATCATGAGTTCCCAAAAGTGTAAACTGGAGTCGATCACCATTGAAAAGAAGGAGATATGCCAGTTGGCAAGAATGTCGAAGAATGAGATTGGAGAGCGTTTCTCACTTCCACGAACAACTGTCCGTGATATTCTCACTCAGGCAGAGAAGTGGGAAAATTATACTGTTGGTTCTGTAGAGGTTAGATTGACCAAATCTAGCTAAGCTCCCCTGGCGGCGCCACCGCCGGTGAGAAGCGGTACGCCTCCGGAGTTGGTGACGTAGAATCAGAGGTGGTGCGCATGCGCGGCGGAAAAAGAAAGCAGAAAGAACTTTTACCAAGAAGAATAAGCGACGCCATTTAAACGCGCGTCAAACATTTTCATATTTAATCCTTATGTTTTAATTAAAGTACCTAAATTTAATCCAATGTCAATCTTAAATTATCCAAGTTAAGTACACTATTTTGAACATATATTTAAGCAAGTTTTACTACCAGAATGTTTATAAATAGTGTTTTTATTTACCGATAAGTTTTATTACATCTAAGTTTTTTTATCTAAAAGTTTGAATACCAACAAGTTTTTTTATCTATAAGTTTGATTACCAACAAGTTTTTTATCTATAAGTTTTATTATCACTAGGTTTATTATCTTAAAGATTATTTATCAAAAGAAAGATTTTCTACCTATTAATTAAGCACAAGTCAAAGTTATTTTTATCGTTTATCTACAACAGGTTCTTCAAAGAGACAAAGAGTCGGGAAATTTAGTGACTTGGAAGACGCTCTCTTCAACTGGTTTACCCAAAAGCGTGCCAATAATATTATTATTACTGATGACCTCCTAAGAGAAAAGGCAAAAAAACTTGGCGAGCAGTTGGACGTACCAGAAAATTTCACGTACAGCAGTGGGTGGCTGCAGCGATTTAAAGGGAGATTCCATATTTCGCAACGACGGCTCTGTGGGGAAGGCGCATCGATTTCTCCAGCTATCATTGATGAACACCTTACAAATTTGAACAGTATGCTGGCCAACTCCGGATATGACCCAATCAACATATACAATGCAGACGAAACAGGATTATTTTTTCAGCTCATTCCTGACCGAACACTTGCTCACAAAGATGAAAACTGCCGTGGTGTCGAAAGGATGAAGCAACGAATCACTGTTCTACTGTGCTGCAACTCTACTGGAATATGGTTGAAAGGGATCCCTACAGAAGCCAAGGTTTTATGGTCTGGGCTGTAATCTTCTTGGGCGGTCGCATAGCACTCCATATTTTTCGGCAAGGAATCCTGACTGGACAGAGGTATCGGGACGAGATCTTGGCAGCATATGTGATGCCTCAAGCATTGGAAATTGGGAGAAAATGTTCTTCTAATGTATGATAATGCCCGTCCACATAGGGCTGGTGTGGTCAACACTTTTCTCCAAAACCATGCAATTGCTTGGATGAATTGGCCAGCTCGATCCCCAGACCTAAATCCCATTGAGCATGTATGGGACAACCTAAGACGGCGGATCTCATCCCTCCAACCCCCTCCTAGAAACACTCATGAGCTAGAAACAGCCTTAACACAAGAGTGGGCGTTGATTCCACAGGAGCTGATAAACTCCCTAATTCTTAGTATGGGTCACCGATGTAGAGCCTGTTTATCAGTTAAAGGTGATCCATCCCATATTAACAACAATATCCAAGATATTTATGCACTGACTGCAAGAAGATCATTGCTTGACCGGCTAATTTGCATAAAATACGGGTTAGAATTCTTTGATTTCGGGTATTCTAATCAATAACGGAATAATAAATTTGTCTATAAAATTTCATTGATATATGTTCAATAAAATTTGAGATAAATGAAAAAATATGTTGTTCCTTTGCAGTAATAATAATATTATTGGCACGCTTTTGGGTAAACCAGTTGAAGAGAGCGTCTTCCAAGTCACTAAATTTCCCGACTCTTTGTCTCTTTGAAGAACCAACAGTATAATTTTCCCACTTCTCAGCCTGAGTGAGAATATCACGGACAGTTGTTCGTGGAAGTGAGAAACGCTCTCGAATCTCATTCTTCGACATTCTTTCCAACTGGCATATCTCCTTCTTTTCAATGGTGATCGACTCCAGTTTACACTTTTGGGAACTCATGATACGACAATAAGGTTGTTGTGTTGACGTTAGCAAAGGATGAAGCGACTGTGTATCTCCCAGGCACAAGCAGGAAAAGGGAAATTTTGCGGACCAGTGTATATCAGCGATATGAGGATTATGGTGATCATTGGAATAAGACCTAACTGTGTTTAGGAACAGAAATTTCGAGTCCCATAGCTCAGTCTCAAATCGAGAATAGATAGTAAATTTTACTTGTATTCCTCTATAAGGCATATTCATAGTGAAGTATGAAAGACAATTGATATTTGATAATGCAAAATGAGAGAGCAAACGTCTGAATTTGATCAATTTTTTTCCGCATTTCATCATTTTATATATTTTAAAATATACATATTCGAAGCTTCAAAGCATTTTATATAAATAACAAATGTTTGAATAATATATCTTTTATTATTTTTGAGGTTATTGAAATAAAAAATTTAGTCATAATCTTATTGTTCCAAATTCTATTTCATATTGAATTCAAAATGATGGAGATTATTTTAAATATATCTCAAACAGATAATATATAATTTAAAAAGGTACATATTATTTTTTATTTCATATAAATATTAATATATTGAATTTTTAGGACGCTATAAAAATTTCGTTTCCAACGGTCCAACAATGGGCCAGTCGGTTGGGAATTGAGGTGGAGGCGGGTCTGCTTTGAGACTCTGTCCGAATTTACTTGTTTCCTCAGATATTGAGGCTTTGTCTTCCTCTCCCCCGACTCATTGATCTTTGAGACGGAGTCCATAGCATCGGCAGACCAGTTCCTGGCAGGGCCTGGACCATCAGCTCGGCCGAGAGCGAGTTGGATGCTCTGGTTGTGCCAGAAGAGTGGAATAGGGCTTCTACGGAGGCGAAGCGCCACTATAAATAAAGGCTAACGCGCTGAGCAGGTACCTCCTGGGTGGCGTGGAAACCCTTTGCGAAAATATTCATGACCTGGTCTGGTGATGCATGGACTTTGAATGAGATAAAATGATTACATTAAATGCTATAAACCATCCTTGCTGAAAAAAAAATCAATAAACACCAATTAATCACATAAATAGAGTTACAGAAACAATTATAACTTTAAAAAGAAAGAAAATAACATTATCAGCTTAGCCCCAAAATATATCCAGTATTCTTCAACAAAATCAAACTATGATAGAATCCATCTATAACAATAGTTGAAGGTCTGGAGCTTGAACTGGCTAAACCGATGGGAGGATTCCCCACTGATGTACCATGCCCTTCCTTGATTATATGACGTTGAAAGGTTTCATTAAATTCAGTGCCATTTTCGAACTCTGGGTGACCCTCAATCATATACTAAATTTAGCAAAAAATAAACGTCGCATTTTGCATCAAAATAGACGCCAAAACTATGCCTCTATTGATTGAATGCCTCATCAACCTTGCAGACTCTCTCTCTCTCGGTTAAGTGACAAATTTACATATATATCTCACCCATAGAATTAACTAACCACTTTGAGAGCGCTGAATAACTCTTTGGATAAATTCTACGCATCCCTTGCGGATAACATGAAATCAAAGCTCTCCCTAGACTGCCGAGAGCCATAAACCAAACCATGGTCTCCTGGTGACATTTTGAATTTTACAAAGATGTTATTGTGGCATTGACCCCCACCAGAGTCTGCTAGATTGAATAAAATGGTTAATAGATATATAGCAAAGTTATTGTATCTATGTTGACGGGAGAGAGAGGAGGGGCCTTTATATATATTTAGGTCAGCTTCGCCTAGAAATGTTTCCATCCATAAACTTCTCAAATCA
This sequence comes from Cordylochernes scorpioides, assembly GCA_030710605.1. Taxonomy (NCBI): domain Eukaryota; kingdom Metazoa; phylum Arthropoda; class Arachnida; order Pseudoscorpiones; family Chernetidae; genus Cordylochernes; species Cordylochernes scorpioides. The sequence continues at coordinate 7,682,201 of CP092868.1, read as the reverse complement.
TATCAAGGAACAAATTAACAAATCGTATGGACCTAAAATAATACAATATATTCATTTGTAGGAAATTTCAACTATTTATGATGCCTATGATCATTTTAAAAACAACTAAATTTCTAGTATATTTACAGCAATGATAAAAATGATGGGAGGGCCTGGTTCATCATTTGTGAATCTACTTGGCGGTTTTGTCAGTTTAATCTACCATCCCGCTTAAGTACAGTAGAAATACAAATATTTATAAATTCCTAAACATGCTTCGAGCGCTGCTCTTCCGCAAACAACAAGTAAAGTTCATTTAGACTTAATATGAACATTATGAATTAACGCGCCATCTGTTTTACGCAATTTATGATTCATTTGAAAACAAAATCAGATGGAAAATATGAAATTAAATATTCAGAAGTCTATGGGTGTGATAAGGTCATATTAACGATCGAATAAAATAATTCTAAAAACTGGTGAAAAACGAGAAAAAAAAACATTTAACTTGGAATTCAAGATTCTGAGCCATCCAATGAAAGCACCTTATTACATAAAAAGCATTTGCGCGCCATCTGTTATGAAAATTGGAAACTATTATAGAAGCGTATGATTCTTTTGAAAGTTAAACACTTTTTACTGCCCTTACTGCGATGGAAATCTATATATATAAAAATGAATGTTTGTATGTTTGTTTGTTGGTTTGTATGTCCGGTATACAAATTCGCAGTAGTTCACTAATTCAAGCCAAAATTTCCATACATAGGTAAAAAATAACGGGGATGACGATAGGCTATTTTAAAAAATATATTAATCAATTATTAAAACTATATATTCAAATTATTGACTTAGCTCACGAGCAGCGCCCTCTAGAACGCTCTGGCGACCTGCCGGCGGCGCGCGCCCGTTGGCTGCCGGCGAGCACGTGACTTCCCTGTGCGCGCGCATTGGGGGGCAGTCGCGTGGAACAGGCCTCGCCGAAAGCCATGCGCGCGCACAGGGAAGTCACGTGCTCGCCGGCAGGCAACGGGCGCGCGCCGCCGGCAGGTCGCCTTAGCGTTCTAGACGAGAAGCTTTTTCTTAATTACAAAAAATGCAAGTCCTTAACTATATTTACAAGTTTTCTAATTTATACTATTTCACATATTTACATATATATTTTCATTTTTTGCTATAACTGATCTAATTCGCCGTTTAAAATAACTGCTCTTGCTATATTTGCTGTTTTATTTTGCTATGTTTTATGTGTTTGAATAATACATTTAATCGTGTAAACCCGGGCGTTGCCCGGGTCATTCGTCTAGTATTATATATTTATAATTGTATGTAAAATTATACTGTCCTCAAAGCTTTTGTCCATAGTTAATCTAAATACCCATTCCACACACAAGAGTCTAGTATCAGTATCACTATTGTTGTTTCTTGAGCACTCCAAGAGAGCAACATCTGACGACGTCAATCTATCTGCGGATTTGTTACACCGTGTCTATGGCATAAGTGAGGGAGAGAAAACACAAGTTGTGATCACAGACTTCTTCAAGAAAATGTAATTATTTTTTTATGAATAAATTATAAATTAATGCTTTCTATTTATCATATTAATCAATTAATGCCGGTTTTGCATTCTATATATTGACTTAAATATAAATTGTTATTATTAATTGTTATAAATAATTTATTGAATCTTTAAATTTCACATTTTAAACGTGTTCGATACAACGCCACCCTCGCCTTACGCCGCTTTTTTGCAAAATCCGGATGGTGGCGTTATAACGAGAGTAGACTGTATCTATATGTACCTAAAGAGGCATCTCTCTCTCTCTTTGATTATGCATCGTCTGATGCATAATTAAAGGGAGAGGTGCCCTTTTTAGGTACATGAATATCATCAATTATGCAACTTTATGCTGTATACCAGAGCTAGGAAAAACTTTAGTTTGTTCTGGTTGATCTGATAATTTCTGAAATTCTTGACATTTGTGTTGATCTTATACATTTCGTTGAGCTTTTTTTTTTTCTTCGTTTCGCTTTACCAATTTATTTCGAGCATTTTTTGATGCATTCGCATTCTCTCAACAATTCTATTTTTACCACCTCATCTACTTCCATTGTAACAATAAAAAAGTCATACATAGGATATTGTCAGTATAGTTTACTGTACCATTCACCACCAGCGAGTGCAAGTAACCAAACAGGGCTCTGGCACAATTATAAGTGCAAAATTCGAACTGCTTTTTCAGATGTATAGACATGTGGTGCACTTTTAGTAGAAGCAGTCGCCAACTTTTACCCATCATGATTATCATGGCCATATGTACTAGAAATAATTTATAAAAAAAACTACCATTTATTCTGTATAAAATTAAGTAAAAACATACTTTTAATCTGATATATACAATATAAATTTGTGGGAGAATGATATTGATCCAATTAACACCAATATATATATGTGGTGATATGAATACAATCTTACTGTAACTTTAATTTACATATCTACTTCAACACTTATATTTTTTCTTTATCTTCGACGTTTCGACGTGGACCCCCGCTGTCATTAATATCTATAATTATAATTTTTATATTAACTACACACAATTATAATTGATATGCTTCTATATATGTTGTTCGATATATATGATAAATATCAAATATTTTTCTAAATATATATTTATCTAAAGAGACAAGGGTCGCCTCTCCCGTCAAAATAGACATCTAAAACCAGACGCCATCTATTGACCGTCGCCGCAACTAGCGGCCTCGGGTCGGTGACAAAGCCACAACAACAGCTTTGGCAAATTGAAAAGCGTCCACCTAGAGACTTTTCTAAATATATATGTTGTGGTGCCTCTGTGTGGGTTGCTCAATACCAGGCCACTACATTCTCTTAGAATTTATTAGTACGCTAACTTCTACAATACGGACTGACTGACTGAATGCTAACAACTTGTCGCGCTATTTATACATTCAGTCAGAATCGAGTATGCAAAGAGGATATTTGCATATCCCAAGTATGCAAATACACAACAATATATTTATCTTAATGTTACACACACACACACCAGAGAAATAATTCTTGTACATATTTCAAATAACTTTCTTTCTTTCAATGTAGAGTTTACCTTTGTAGTACAAGTGTCCCTAAGGGGAACATAGCGTTCTAAGTCGAAATAAAATAAAATAAAAAGAGAAAAAAAGAAATTCCATTTAATATCCTCCAATATTCTCGAGGTAAATCTTAAATGAGGAAAGAATTCTTAAGAAACAGAAGTTATTTCAGAAGATATTTTGAAGACCTTTGTCTCCTTTTTTTTTATGAAATATAATGACGAAGATGTTTTACCAACCAGTAAAAAAGTATTAGTTAGGTGAAGTAGTACGTTCGGTGTGCAGTCAGACATGAATAGTTACTTGGTCACGCAGACGATGGTTTTTGTCATCGTTTGGTCGAATATTCAAGCCAGTAGGTGGAGTTGACCAAGATTTAAATAACTTTTTATTTTTATTTTGATGAAAGTTTTTAATAATCTAAATATATATTTTGGAATGAAAAATGAAAGGAAAATATTTGGTTATATTTCAGTTTAGGTAACTTGCATTTATTCTTTTGGAGTTGTATTTAACAACGAGGCGAATTTTTTATGTAATCTTTTTTTAAAATTCGAAACTATTTTAAAGGCGAAACCGCTGGGAGGGTTCACCACTGATGAGCCAGGCCCTCCCATTAATTTTCCATTGCAGTAAGGGTAGTAGAAATTGTTTAATTTCAAAAAGAATCTTACGCCTTTAAAATAGTTTCGAATTTTGATAACAGTGATAACTAGTGCATCATATTATAAATATATATTTTTTTAAAGAATAAAATTAATTTTTTTGAATATTTCTCGTTATTGATCATATTTTAATCTATGGAAGGTACCTCTCCCTTTAAATATACATTAAAACAATATATTATAATAAATTAAAACTATTTTAGACCCGTATGATTCTTTTTTTTAAATAAAACAATTTTCTACTGCTTTTAATTCAATGATTAATTAATAGGAGGGCCTGGTTCATCAGTGGTGAACCCTACCAGAGGTTTCGTCAGTTTAATCTACCGCTGGAGGGTTTACCACTGATGAGCCAGGCACTCTCATTAATTTTTCATTACAGTAAGGGCAGTAGAAAATTGTGTTATTTTAAAAAAGAATCTTACGTGTCTAAATTAGATTCAATTTTTTATAACATATGGCGCGCTAATGCAATATAATGTATTATGAAAAAAAGGCATCTCCTTATCGTGCAACTTAAAGTTGCTGATGGCTTGCGCCATCTATCGGAATAAATATCAACTATTCTCGTTGATTTATAATTATTCCAGAATAAATCATTAGAAATCAACGAGAATAGTTTATGACGAGTAATCCTTTCAATATATTAAAATACGAATAGAATCACAAAGGAATCACAAAATTTAACTTATATAGATGTATATATACATGTCTCATTAACTAGTTTCCTTTTATTCATGTAGAAGGGCTGCTTGCGACCGAAAGCTCGAAACGATTTTTACCAATAAAGATGCTCATCCTTTGTGATTCTATTCGTATTTGAGAATAGTTTATATTTATTCCGATAGATGGCGCAAGCCATCAGCAACTTTCAGTTTGCACGATAAGGAGATGCCTTTTTTCATAATTATGCACCTTATCCCAGTACAATATCACATTTGTACTATAATGTATTATGTTTATGACCCAAGTACAAAACTTAAAGGTGGTAAATGAACCACAACACCAGTTCTGACAAATACAGACAACCTGCATACCATTGGTTCAGGTTATGACCATTCTTTATCACCGCCTCTAAGTTTTTTTTACTGAAGTGATACATATAATGTATTTTTTAAATGCATATTTAAAAGTAAATATGCATCTTTTGGAACATGAATAATTTCTAGGTAACTGTTTCTCACACACAACTCTATCGTGAAATTGACTTAGATTTCTTTTGTACCTCATATGTGAGTTTGTTTGTAATATGAATGCATTAAAATTATAACCTTTTTACATATAAGCTCTTATTATATTTATTATAAAAAAATGTATATAAACCTCAATTATTTTATAATTAATGATTTACGATAATTATAATTTATTTCTCTGTAATAAATTGTCATTACAGGATTCCTGCAAAATATCAGCTGAGGAATAATGCAAATTTAATCATTCAAATTGCCGTCACAAGAATCGTACCAACAAACTTAGCGAGTTTGATAAAAAAAAAACTTAAAAAAACTGCACAATATCCCATAAACCCACACACACTATACACTAAATAAAGAAAGGCTATTCTCTTTTTTAAAAATGTAAATTTACATGAAACTTGTGTTTTAAAAAATATATATATATTATTTATATAGAGAAAAAAAGTGACTTACTTGTTTGTGGAAGTTGTGAGAATTTGTTCTTATTTCCATAGTGCAAGTCTTGATTGTTTGGCGCTGAGTGGAACTTCGTCTGTGTTATGCAAATTAACCCGAATTTTTATAAAACGTGATTATGTAAATTAGGTGTATATTTGTAGGCGTCCACAATTCTTGTTGAATTTTTTTTTTTTAGGGAAAAAAAGGCTTTTTATTAAAATTTTGTAACTTAGCTTTCCATTGTTTCTAATATACTTTATATTACCTTTCCTCTAATTTGTCTCGATATACAATTGATTAGTAATACCGCAATGGCCTGTCCGAACTCAAGGCGGCTTTAAGCTCCTGATGAAATCCAGACGTCCCTCCGTCTGTTGTATATATTTATCCCTATTTTATCTGTAAACCTTCTCCCTACTGTTGACTAGATGACAATAAACCATTTTTAATTGTCAATTGATTAGTAATATATAGTTGATCGTGTGACTGAATGATTCAAAGATTGTTATCACCATCTATCAGAATATATATACATATTAGCTTTTTGTGTGAATTTACCAAAACTGGTGTTTTGACTCTATCATTCCCTTTACGTTTTTTACTGTTGTGATAAACCAGATGCATTATTTTAATGCATTTTTAAAGGGATAAGTGCCTCTTTTTGGTACGTAAATATATATAGGTCACCTCTTCCGACGGGGGGGAGAAGTCCGACCACACCTCCCTGCGGTCCCCCCTGGACCCTTGGAATATTCGACCAAATTCTGGTTCGTTTCCAAGGTGACTAACGTGGCAACGGCACCCATTTTCCAATGAAGAGCAAGATAGTGGACATTGCTGCTGCTGTGATAGAGATGTATGGAGACATCTGAGACTCTTCATTGGACACGACATCACCTCTTCCGTCAAAATATACGATATAATTAAGCAGCATCTATTGACCGTCTCCATAAACTATCGGACTCGGGTCGATGACAAATCAACAACACCAGCTTTGGTAAACAGAAGCAGACACCTAGAAACCATGGTTTCGGGCTAATAGCCCTTGTCAATCCAGGGAGAACTTTGATTCCATGAGATCCACAAGGGATCAAATGATATCTTCACAATTTTCCCAAGAGGTGTTTAGCTGTTAAAGTGTCTAGACTAATGGTCAAAATTTATATTTCTACATTCCTTATATTACAATAAATAAAAGTCGAAAGAGGTAGGGTTCTTGGCTCATCAGTGGTGAATCTTCCCAACTGTTTCGCCAGTTTAACCTACAAAACGTTTTACTCTTGTATTAAGATGCTCTATCTACATAAAGCCGGCAAGTTGAAAAGTTCTTGGTAAGTGTTTGGAAGTAAATTATGAACATCATCTTATATTTATTCCGATAGATGGCATTCAGCCATTATCAACAATTATTTACACAATCAAAAAGTGTTATGTAAATATTATAGCAAAGTATTTATTAATTTTATTATTTTTTATTAACAGAGTGGTCATTTTTTATGTTTCTTTTTTTTTTCTACTCTGTAAATTTCCCTCGTGGCTTATCTTTTGTTTGTTCTTGCCTGAAATAAATTGTTATCTCATCCCGAAGTTGCTCTTCCCTAATTTTACACATGGCAATATGTAAATAAGTCTATAAAGATTCATAAAAATCGTTTTAGAAAAATTGAGTAATCCATATTTATATCTTTAGATAATCAAAAAGATATACATTGACAAATAAATATTTGTTTTTTAATCTCTTATATGTTTTTATTATCTAAAGATACATAAAATGTGTAAGAAATTCATTAATAAAGAATATTTATATTTTGAAAGATGTTTCGTAGTGTGTTTTATATGCAACTTTAATTTATGTGACATGTTTTAGATGAGAATTTATTGTTTATTGTGTTGGGGAGTGATGTCACAACGGTCGTTCTAGCCTGACTGGGCGAAGAGACATTTGTCAAAGGATGGTAAGATGGCATTCAAATCTTTTGATAGGACATATTTGAGATGTTGGTAGATAGCATTGGCCATACTCAAATGTCCTCTTTTTTCTTATCTCCTCTCAATCCTATAAAAATTTATGTGTGTTTTCATGCATTAGCGCGCCATCTGTTATCAAAATACGAAACTATTATAGACGCGTATGATTCTTTTAAAATGAAACAATGGTAGATTAAACTGGCGAAACCGCTGGGAGGGAGGGTTCACAACTGATGAGCCAGGCCCTCCCATTAATTTTTGCATTGCAGTAAAGGCAGTAGAAATTGTTTTATTTTTAAAAGAATCATACGCGTCTATAATAGTTTCGTATTTTGATTTCTGTGTATATTGAGCTTCATGATTGAGATAAGTGATGGTGGTATCTTGTCCAACTCCATGGAAGGAGGGATGCCATTGCCCCGTTAGTCAGCCACATTTCAGAGTTCCCTGTTCACGGTTACCGTAGCGGCTCACGACACCGTACTACAGGGTCTTACTTGTGCTGCTTCACCCCACGTAGAGGAGGACCTCTGGGCAGGGAAATGTAGGGTACATGTTGGAATAACAGAAATAGTACCCCAGTAATCATCAATGTTATTTACATCGAAAATTGCTGATTACTGGGTTCTATTACTATTATTCCTGTATGTACCCTACATTTATAGTCGGAGAATCTGTATAATACCAAGAGGTCTTAATAAAGTTTTGTTGTTGTTGTATATCTTGAGTTTAAAAAGGTTCCATTGTCCTGTTAGTCAGCCACATTTCAGAGTTCCCTGTTCACGGTTACCGTAGCGGCTCACGACACCGTACTACATGGCAGTCCCTTACTGAGATAAGTCTTTTTTTCCTTTTACTTATCTCAACTACAAGTGAATCATGATAATCATATAGGGTGGGTAGTTAGCAACTGCTGTGAATGCATCACACCACTTTTTCACTTTCGATTGTACCATATCACCATTTTGGTTGCTTGCTATCACCGGTAAAGGTTGGAATTCTGAAAGAATCGAGGGCTATTAAAGCATTTTTTTTTTTTTTGTTCAGAAAAAAAAAGTGTCCAATGCGGTATTCGATACCGGGTAGTGTCTGTTGAAAATCGACGGTTTACCCGACTCGTCTACCGACCTACTTGAAAGAAATCAAATTATTTAGTTATTAAAACTGTGAACATACTCAGTAGCAGGATACTGACTTAGCTCCAATATTTTGAACCAATCATTGACCCTATATTCAAATGGACCAATGAACGATCGTTGAAATTGTTTTCTGTTGGTTTTATCCTCTATCTGATTGGTGGAGAGAGTTTTAAAACTAACACTATTTATTTTAAAAAAGAGTACAAATGTGATATTGTATTGGGATAAAGTGCATAAATTATGAAAAAGGCATCTCCTTATTGTGCAACTGAATATGAAATGGGGCCGCCTCTGACATGAGGAACAGACACCATGTGTAGCTAGCCGCTCCTAACGTGGAGTACATTCTGTATTCCTTGAGACCTTACAGGGTACTATCAGCCGAGCCAGCTGAGCTCAGGTTTTTTTCTATCCTGGTTTAGAACCGGCAATGTCCTCGTGTAGATTTCCTATTTGATTGGTTATTTCTCCTCGTCTGCTATTTTAGGTTATCCGCAGGTTCGTATCCGCACACAGCGAACCGTTTTATTATTTTTTTTTGCTTATCCCTAGTACACATAGTACAGGCCATGATAATCATGGTGGGTAGAAGTAGGCGACTGCTTTTACTATAAGTGCACCACATATCTACACATGTGAAAAGCAGTTCGACTTTGCACTTACAAATGTACCAGAGCCCCGTTTGGTTACTTGCACTCGCTGGTGGGGTTGGACTTTTGCAATAATCGGGGGTCATTAGAGCAATTATTTTTTTAATCAGAAAAAAAATTGCCCAAAGCGGGAATCGAACCCGGGTCGTAGCGGCCGAAAACCAACGGTTTAGACATCCTTCCACTTACCCTCTTTTATTATTATTAAATGACTTTAATATAACTTAGTTATGATATTTCAGTAAACTATGGACATAATCACGTTTTTAGGACAGTAGAATTATATATGGACAATAGAAAATTGGTTTAATTTGAAAAGAGAAAAACTCGTACACCTATCCCCCGATTTACACGGTACTTGTTTTACACGTTTTCGCTTTTACACGGTTTTCCAAATATATATATATCTTTTTTTTTGTTTTTATCGCACTATACTAAATGCTACTGTGATTGAACACATGCGCTGTGTACACATCTCACGAGGAATCCCGAGCTTATGTGCTGACTACATATTTTAACCTGTCAATGTATTTTATTTTTATTTCTGTGTACACCTATCCCCCGATTTACACGTTTTTCTCAGGAACGTATCTACCGTGTAAATCGGGGGATAGGTGTATTTATTAGTTTCATTTCTAACATATAGGTAAGGAGCGTTTTTTTTGCATTTTAATTAAAGTAACTGATCATATACAAATTATTTTAAATCTTGATATGTACAGAGACATATGGTTTACTTACATGTACACTGTGTGACAAGGAAATTACTGAAGAACTCCCCCATTACCTGCTTAATTGTACAGCCCTTGATGAAGAGAGGAAGGACCTATATCAACAAATTAAATGTACCAACATTTCACCCTACGTATTGCTTTCAAAAATATCAGCAAACAAATCTAAGGCAATAACTTACTATAATTTTTTTAGATCATCATTATGTAAGGACCAGTCAACAAGTGAATGACTTTGAGACGAAGAGTAAAGCCAGTTCAATTTCTATGTAAATAACACAAGATGATTATTACCTTACCCAATTGGGAGAATCTGTATGGGGCAAGTCCCTAATAAAGGCTTTTGTGTGTGTGGTTTACTTACAATATACGCAGTCGTAGAACGTCATTTGAAATTATCCCGCATGTGTTTATTTTGAATGAAAAAATCGATATTTTATTTTAAGGAGAAATAACGATTATTTCTAACCTTAGGGATGAAGTATGAAAATATAAATTGTGAATTTTCCGTTTATTATTACTCTTCACAATTCATACTTCATCTCTAAGGTTAGAAAAAATCGTTATTTCTCCTTAAAATAAAATTTCGATTTTTTTCATTCAAAAGAAACACATGCGGGATAATTTCAAAAGCCGCATTATATTATATTGTATTATAAATTACTTTATGTATTATTTACGAACGGAAAAATATGTCCAGGGTAGCCTAGTGGACATGGCATCTGCCCGGTAAGCGGAACAATGTGGGTTTGATTCCCATCCCTGGACACTTTTATATTTCTGTTTTATCATTACTCTTCACAATTCACCCTTTCATACCTCATCCAAAAGGTTAGAAATAGTCGTTATTTCCCCTTGAGATAAATTTTGAATTTTCGTTGAAAAGAAACACATGCGGGTTAGTATTTCAAATGTCGTTTTATAATTTCAAATGTCGTTCTACAATCATAAGCCGCATTATATTGTATTATAAACAGTCATAAACAGCTTCCCACTATGATTACCATGGCCAGTACACCACAGAAAGTATCGAAACAATCAATAGAACACGGGGTACCTCCATACCGGGTCACTGATTCCATTTTTTCGCCTCGTTTTTCCTCGGAGAAATTTTGAACCAATCGTTGACCTTATATTCAAATGGACCAATGAACGATCGTTGAAATTGTTCTCTGTTGGTTTTATCCTCTATCTGATTGGTGGAGAGAGTTTTAAAATTAACACTATTTATGAAAAAAATAGTACAAATGTAATATTGTATTGGGATAAGGTGCATAGACAAAAATAGGATAAACGCATTTATGAGAATCTGCCTTCGGACAAGTATAGGAGCTCCATTCAACCTATCAAACAAGATACTGAAGGAGGACTTGAACCAACCCGATCTAGAAGATATGTACCAAACTTCCGTTAAGAAATTATACCTTCAAATGCAAAACTCAAATAATCCAACCATAATAAAGGAGATATCAATCCCCGATTCCGACGACCCGGCCCTGACACTTAGTTAAGAGCTCATCGCCCAACAGCTGCCCTCCTGCAAGGTCCGGGGGGACCACCTCTACCCCACGCCAGGTGTAAATAGCCAGGACAAGGCGAGCTGTGCTCGAATGTAACACCTGTAAATTGAGACTAAATAAATAAATAAATAAGGTGCATAAATTATGAAAAAGGCATCTCCTTATCGTGAAACTAAAAGTTGTTGATGGCTTGCACCATCTATCGGAATAAATGGTGCAAGTCATCAACAACTTTTAGTTGCACAATAAGGAGATGCCTTTTTCATAATACCACTACATAAAATAACCCCTAGTATCCATATTAAGATGAAAATTTCAGGATTTTATGGAGAAACGTTTCTTTTTTAAAATCTTTAATTCACAAATATCTCTCTAGCTTTCGGACTTGAAAGCCATTCTTTCTCCCGTAGAAGAACTTTCGTACCCGAGAAATCTAGAGTTTTGTGAATTAAATATTTTGAAAGGTTTCTCTGTGAGCCTGG
>CP092868.1:7636596-7670228 GCA_030710605.1 Cordylochernes scorpioides | reverse complement strand
GTATGTAGGAATAAATCATTGCTCTTTTTATTTTCTCAAGCTTTCGGAAATATCAGCCCTTCAACAGGAGTATCACACTAACTAAACCTAAACGACGAAATGAAGATAACACGTATTGTTGCGATATATATAGATTGTTGTAAAATTGTTGTATATATATATATATATAGGAATAAATTATTTTTATTTTCTCAAGCTTTCGAACTTATCAACCCTTCATCAGGAATATCACATTAACTAAATTAAACCCCGAAATGAATATAATTGTTGTTTTATTGTTGTGCTACATTGTTGTGGTATTGTAGTATGTAGGGATAAATCATTGCTCTTTTTATTTTCTCAATCTTTCGAACTTATCAACCCTTCATCAGGAATATCACATTAACTAAATAAAACGCCGAAATGAATGTAATTGTTGTTTTATTGTTGTGCTACATTGGTGTGGTATTGTTGTGGTATTGTAGTATGTAGGGATAAATCATTGCTCTTTTTATTTTCTCAATCTTTCGAACTTATCAACCCTTCATCAGGAATATCACATTAACTAAATAAAACGCCGAAATGAATATAATTGTTGTTTTATTGTTGTGCTACATTGTTGTGGTATTGTAGTATGTAGGGATAAATCATTGCTCTTTTTATTTTCTCAATCTTTCGAACTTATCAACCCTTCATCAGGAATATCACATTAACTAAATAAAACGCCGAAATGAATATAATTGTTGTTTTATTGTTGTGCTACATTGTTGTGGTATTGTTGTGGTATTGTAGTATGTAGGTATAAATCATTTTTATTTTCTCAATCTTTCGGACCTATCAACCCTTAAACAGGAATATCATATTAACTAAATTAAACTCCGAAATGAAGTTAATTGTTGTGGTATTGTTGTATGTTTGGATAACTCATTGCCGAACAGTATTGGGGTACAGGCCTTCCAATTTGAGGTCGAAGCCAAGCCATTTAAAGCAGTTTCCGAAACAATGGTCACATTGTTTCTACGACTTCCAATTGCAGAAATCTGGTGCTGCTGGGGGGAGAGAGAAAAAAAGTTGTCGAACACAAAAAAATTGGGTTTCTGGCAGGCGGGCGGGAATAATTAATTTGTAAGTAACAAGGTTACTGGTAGTTTGGGGGACATAGTCCTATGGGTATATTGTCTCCATAGATTGGCTGGTAGCACAAAATATTGGTTGACATGTCGAAATACAAGTTGCCTTTTGCAATGACGACGCATGTTCCTTGCAAAGAGACCAAAGAAATGCATTTTATTGACTTTAATAAATAGGAGTAGGACTGTATTTACACATGAATATCATCTTCCCGCAATTTTATAATGGTCTTCTGACTTTAAAATCGGTTCTAAGAAATCAGTTGGAGCACCTTTTTTTGGCATTTTTGTCTAATTCTATAATTCTCTCCCCCAGCGGGATGTTAGTTGCCTCTATACTGATGAAGACTATAAGCTCGAAAGCATGGTAAACAGATTTTCTCTTGTCTTAATTTTCCTTAAATTGTGTTGTAGCTCATTTTTTCCATCTGAATTGGAGTCTTCTGCGAAATAAATCAAAATAATGCATTGCGTTGATGTATTTAATATATGCACTCATGGACAAAACTTAAGGAAGTTGTATCTTTTACCATGTATATATGTCGGGACAATAACTCTGAAAGATATTACAGTGACCTTTATTGAAGACACACGAGATAACCAAGTGTAACAAAACAGACTACTGGCGACGTCAAAGAATTTCCACTTTCTTAAAATTTGCCCATAAATGTACATTATATATTTGAACACATTTAAAAAAAAAAGGGAAAGGTGCCTTATTTGCATATGAGCATAATCCTCCCATACTTTGACATTATAACCATAACATATAAGGCAATAACAGGTCATATACAACCAGCTACTCCTGTAGATGGATTTGTAAAACCCGAAAACTTGGGGAGAATATATGTAATAAAGTAAGAAACTCATTTACATAATCTGTTTTATTTGCTAATATCTACTTGTACTACCAGATCTACATTTCAGTAGATAAGTTGAGAATATCGCTAAATAATGGTAAAGAAGATAACTAGAAGATAAGCGCAGTGATTGTTACATATCACCACCAAGACTGTGTATATAGCTGTGGTTACATATTTACATATTGGTACTTTGTTGCATATTGTTTACTTTCTTTCTTGGACACTCCAGTACAATTCTATATAAGACGAGATATATAGTCTTTTTCTGTTGTTGAGTTGATAAGTACAACATGGACAAGTTTAGACATTTCTGTTTCAAAGATAAATAACGGTTGAACAAGTTATTGAGCCAACATGTATGTAGACAGGTTTAGATGGTAGATTGGCAGGCATGCAGGCTATGACAGATGACCTGTCGATTTAACCACAGGTACCGTTGGTTTCTCTATTGTTTGTCTATTGTAGGCATCGTTTAGATTGTGGTCAAGTTTTTTATCGCCTTCTCTCGGTGTTTGTTAATGTAAACAGGCTATTAGGTATGTTTGTTGATATGGAGAGAATTATATATTTGGAATGATCAATCATTGTTTCTATTGTCATACGTTAGTAATGGGTTGTATTGTGTGTTTTGATTTCGAGGACATGAAATTAGGTGAGAATTGTGTATAGAGTTATTGTTTGAAACCAAAAATATTTGGATATAAATGAAAAACACTTTTAAAGGTTTTTTTTTGGATTTTTTGAAACTTTCTTACTAACCGAGTAAACTGCTTTTTTGTCTGGTTTCGGTTCAAATGGATGTTTGCTCATACAGCGATAATTATTTTAATAAATGTTAATTATTTTATGGTCATTATTACCTCTGAGTATTGATAGTATCCATGGTGAAAGCAAATAAAGAAAAATTAAAATTATTAATCATCATTATAATTATTGCGATTTCACCGCCACTCTGTGTTGTGACGACGATCTAAATTCTATAGAGGTAGTCACTCACCTCTATTCTTGGTCGGCGGGGTTGAAGGTTCAAAATTAAGGCGTCGTTGTTTATAACACTTTTAAAATATACGACGAAAACAGGAGGGAAAATTATATTTATTACAATTTAAGAAAATAAGTAAAGTATTATTTAAACATTTACACTAAAAGAATCGGAGATCAGGGCAAATTCTAGCGTTCGAAAAAGTTGTTTACAAGTTCTTCCTGTATTGTTTCCTCATTTTTGCCGCTGCATCCCCGTAGCTGCCTCCGCCGGCCTCCCATTGGCTGCTTCGGACGTCTTCTTTTCCAACATTTCTCCCACCTTTGAGTTGGCGTCTCGACGACTCAAACATGGGAAGGAAAAGTTCAGTAGATCCAATCGGTTGGGTCTCTTGATGGGCCGTCCGTAACTTGACACAACATTCGGGGTAGCAATGTGATGTTGCTCTTGTTGTGAAGTCAAAGGGTCCTCTTCAGTTGTCAATCGAACTTCTTGTGTGGGAGATCGCTCCGTTAGAGGGTCTCGACATCTTATCTCGGGCGTTATCTCTAAATTGTAGAGTTTTTGAATAGGTCGTATTTTATCACCTGATGAAGTTTTCACTTTCGCAACCCTCACAAGTCCGTCTTTTCCTGGATAGAGTTGGATTATTCTGGCTAACGGCCAGTGTAGTCTCTTTAAACTCTCTTGTCCAATGAGTACCATGTCTCCCACCTTGAATGGTATGGTAGTCTTCAGGCGTCTCGTTTCTTGTCTCAGGAATCCAAAATATTCGATACGAAATCGTTCTCTAAGATCTTCTCGTACACGTTTGATATATTGATATTTGCGGGAGAGGGTCTGGTTATCAATCAAGTCCAGGTCTGGAACGCCAACCTCTCTGACCTCATGTAAGAACAACGAAGGTGTCAATGGAGCGAGATCCTCACTTTCTTCAGTTAGGTAGGTCAGTGGGCGTGTGTTCATCAAGCTTTCGACGTCACACATCACCGTGGAAAGTTCTTCATATCCCAAGGAGGTTTGACCGAGAATCCTAAAGAGCAATTGTTTCATCATTCCAATCAAACGCTCCCACCATCCACCCCACCAAGGAGCACCAGGCGGTATGAATTTCCAGGTGATGTTTTTCAATGTGGGATCACATTTTAATCTCGAAAAATCAATCTTCTTTAAAGCATTAGCCATACCTTTGAAATTAGTCCCATTATCCGAATACACAATCAATGGTCGGCCTCTTCGAGCAATAAATCGGCGGAAAGCTTGGAGGAAGGCTTCCATAGACAAAGATGTCACAAGTTCCAGATGAACTCCTCTATACACTGCACATGTGAAGATGACAATCCATGCTTTCTTCTTATTCTTTAAGATAAGATGTCCAGTTAGATCAACTCCTACTATTTCGAAAACTGCAGCATCTCGTACTCTGTCTTCTGGTAATGATGTTGACTCGACGGTAGCTGGTGTCGCGGTGAATCGTTTACAGCGAATGCATTGATTGATGATCTTCTTGACGGTTTTCCTGGATCTTAGTATCCAATAGTTTTCTCTCAGAATACCGAGGAGAGTTTGTAGACCGGCGTGCCCGTGGGTTTCATGGTTCCACCTGATGAGCAAAGAAACCAAAAAGTGATCTGAGGGCAATAAAATGGGCATTCTAAAATTAGCAAAATCTTCTCTTCTGCAAATTTTAGTTTTTATTCTCAAAATCCCTGAAGAGTCTACTAGCAACTTAAAGCCTTGTAGTTTCTTATCTTCATGCCCTGAAAACGATTCTCTCTGGATAAGTCTTATCAGTATTATTTCTGACTTAGTGATTTCCTCTGTACTGAGATCTTCTGAAATTATCTTTCTTCTATCAATCTTGGCGTTGTTGAAGAATCTGTATATCCAGGCGGTGATTCGTACTATTCTCAAAAAATGGGAATAACGTCCAAATAAATTTTCATTTTCTCTTGTCGTACACAAGGTGTTCAGGATGGTCTTGCGCCTTTCCGAATAAACAATCTCCAAATCAGGGATAATGGTTGATTTGGGCCACTCTTCTTGAGATACTTTTAACCATGCAGGTCCCTCCCACCATCTTGTCTCCTTAAGTGATTCTGCTGAACATCCCCGAGATGGGAGGTCTGCCGGGTTTAATCGGCCTGGTATGTGGCGCCAAGATTCGGGGGAGCTAAGATTATGAATTTCCTTAACACGGTTCATCACAAAGGCTGCCCAGTTGTCTTCCCTTTGGATCCAACAGAGAGCATTGGTCGAATCGGTCCAATAAAATCTTGGAATTTCCTCAAATTCCAGATCTTGTATGACGTTAGCTGCCAAACGAGCTCCAATCAGACAAGCCAAAAGCTCCAATCTTGGGATGGTGAGTTTCTTCAGTGGAGCTACTCGTGTTCGAGCCTGTATCAATTGGATGTCTACTCTATCTTCCTTTTCAATGCGGAGGAAAATACAGGTTGCATAGGCAAACTGACTGGCGTCGCAAAAGATGTGGAGAGTGGTTTTCTCTACATAGGAGTCCTTAAAACAAAGCCATCTAGGAATTTCTATGTTAGGCAAGTGTTTCAGTTTGCTAAACCACTTCCAAAATCTTTGTACTAAACATCCAGGTAGGACTTCGTCCCATGTCAACTTTTGTATCCAAGTTTCCTGTAATATCAGCTTGGGAATTAAAGTCACAGGACAAGCAACTCCTAATGGATCAAATATCTTGCTCGCTATTGAAAGTACTTTTCTCTTGGTGGTTGGTCCAATTAATTCAAAATCTTCCAAACCAATTGTCAGTGTGTCTCTATCAGTATTCCATGTTATTCCTAAAATGTTCACTTCCTTATTCAGTTGGTTCATAAGAGAAAAGTCTGTAACGTTACTCACCCAATCTCGGAGATTGAAACAAGCTGTAGAGAGCAGTTCAGTAGATTCTTTCACGAATTTCTCCGTTTCTTCAACATTCTGAAAACTGGATAAACAATTGTCAACATAAAAGGATGATTTCAACTGTTCAGCTGTGATTTTTAAATGTTCAGGAGCCTTATCTAAGTGGAGAGATAAGGTAGCCTTTAAAAGATACGGACTAGTGGTAATTCCAAAAACAACCCTTTTATGTCGATACGTGATTAATCTTCCGTCTTCTGTGTGCCACAGGAATCGTAAATAATCTCGGTCTTCTTCTTTTATTCCAATTTGTAAAAATGCTTTCTCAATATCGGAAGAGACACCAACTTCATATTTCCGGAATTTATTTAAAAGTCTTGGTATAATTTCTATCAAATTGGGTCCCTTATCCAGACAGTCATTCAGGGAAAGTTTACCTCTCTTCCGTGCCGACGCATTGAATACTGGCCGTATTCTAGAAGTGTGACTGTTCCTTTTATACACTGGTCGATGTGGCAGGTAGTGTACACCATCTAGTTTATCCTCTCTGGCATACTCGATTATCCCCTGTTTCATCCATTCTTCAAAGATTTGTCCATACTCTTTCATGTCTCCAACTTCTTCAAGTTTTCTTCTTACAGACCTTAGTTGGTTTTCGGCTAGATCTTTATTCGAAGGAATCCTTTCCTTGTCTTGCACCCAGGGTAGAGCTACCTCATAGCGCCCCTCGATATCTCGCGTCGTGGTGTGGGCGAAATGTTCCTCCATTTCAGCTTGTAATGACTGAGTCTTCTTCTCAACCTCCGCGTCAGAGACTCCAATTGCATCTAATTTCCACAAGTTTTCTAGATCCAAAGATAGAAGTGTGGTCACGCAAAGGGAGCTGATGTCATCTCTCACCTCCGTTGGAGGAATCTTTCCCATCACAGTCCATCCTAGTTTGGTACGGATTGCCACCAGTCCAGATGAGATCCTTCTCTGATCATCAGTTAGCAATCTCCCGGCGATGTCCGCGCCTATAAGGACTTCTATACGGTCTCTCATCAAATCAGACACGTCGAGTTCTTCATTCCCTTCTAACAATGATCTTGGACACACCGGAGGTATGCTTCCACAGATAAGGGGTTGACCTAGTGCTTCAAACTCACAGCGATAGGAATTATTGATGTCAGATAAATGAATGGTATAGACCTCATGTTCAACTACGTCGGTACTCGATCCTCCAAACAAGGAATGCCGGAAGAACTCTCTCCTAGATTGTTCGTATTCCATTTCCATTGCTGTGCTATGTAAAATATACGATCTTTGGGATCCGGTGTCTATTATAGCCCGTGCCGTCTTCTCCGTTCTGTTCCCTTTGAGGGTCACTCTCAAAGTAGGTAACAAGACGTCTGGGGAGGTTGATAAGTTGGCGAGAGTTTCATCTTGCACCGTTGGAGACTTGGAAGATCCACCTCTATCTAAAATCAGTTTTGTGCACATGACATCCAGGTGGGAAGACATGTTGCAGATCGAACAACGGACTACATTTCTGCAAAATTTACTTAAATGAGAAGGCCGAAGACATTTATAACAAACGCCTTTTTTCTTCATGAGTGATCTCTTTTCGTTTAAACTAATATTAGCTGCAAAGTCACACTTAGGGCTTCCATGGTTGTCTTTACCACAAAATACACATTCATTCGATTTGTGAACTGAATTCAAAAGTTCTGAAGCTGTCGCAATTGGTTTTCCATTGTAGAATCTTGTCTTTGGATGTTTGTTTACCAAATTAGGTTTAGAAGTTGATTCATTCCCGGTACCGATTTCGTTTCTAAAACTCTTCTCCCGTGCAGTTAATTGTCTTTCCAGAAAGGTAATCAAGTCATTAATTACATAACCTGTCGGGAGTTCTTTGTTCAATTCCAAATTAAGGTCTGCAGGTAGAAGCTTTATTATTATCGGGCACAACAGTTGTCCGTAAACATCAATGGACACGTTTAGTGACTCGAGACTTCTTATATGAACAGAAAGGTTGTCAAAAAGTTCGCGGAAGGTTCTTACATCGTTTGATGCTTTGAGTGGTCTCATTGACAACAAATTGTTCATATGTCGGCTAATCAAAATGTCTTCTCGCCCAAATCTGTCTTTAAGCAATTTTATAGCTTTCTCATAATTGTCCGCAGATAAAGCGAAACCTTCGACTGTGTTTAGTGCAGTTCCGCCGAGATGTGACTTCAGATAGTTAAATTTATCGATCGGGTTCAGTGAGTTGTTCTGGTGTATAGCTGCATCAAAAGAATTCCAGAACGTCAGCCATTCACTAAAGTTTCCATAAAATTTCGATATCATCAATTTCGGAAGTTTCACAGTCGTGCAGGAAGGTACATAATGTCTCATTTCATTTTCATCTATTCGTGAGTTCGAATTCGGTATATTTTCGCCATGAAAATCTGATTGGCGAATCTTTTTATTTGCCCTAAATCTCCAAGTAATATATTTCTCTCGATATTCCTCTACGCCCTGTAATTCCTTCTCTAAATCGTCAGTTTCAAGAAGCGTTTCTATTTCGTGATCCACTACTTTAAGTTCGTTAAATGATTCATTCAATTGTTCTAATAATTCTTCAAGTTCAATTCTCATTAGCGTGTCAAGTCCACTTTCAATCTTATTGCATGTTTTCGTTAAATATGATCTGTTAACAGCACGCTTCTTTTTTAAACGTAGAATTAATTCTTCCGCCATCTTGTAAACAAAGCGGCAAGTAGGGTTAGCTAGCGAGTTCCAAAATGGTCAGCTCAAAATGCTTCTTTTTTTTTTTTCTTCTAGAATTTACCTTCAACAGTCCCGGCTGGGATGCCAAAAATATTGCGATTTCACCGCCACTCTGTGTTGTGACGACGATCTAAATTCTATAGAGGTAGTCACTCACCTCTATTCTTGGTCGGCGGGGTTGAAGGTTCAAAGTTAAGGCGTCGTTGTTTATAACACTTTTAAAATATACGACGAAAACAGGAGGGAAAATTATATTTATTACAATTTAAGAAAATAAGTAAAGTATTATTTAAACATTTACACTAAAAGAATCGGAGATCAGGGCAAATTCTAGCGTTCGAAAAAGTTGTTTACAAGTTCTTCCTGTATTGTTTCCTCATTTTTGCCGCTGCATCCCCGTAGCTGCCTCCGCCGGCCTCCCATTGGCTGCTTCGGACGTCTTCTTTTCCAACAATAATTATATTCAATGTAAATTTAAATAACATTCACTCTCTCTCTCTCTAAAACTATAAATAATTTGTATATATACTTAAAACTATGTACATAAAATAGATTAAACATTTACATTCAAATATCCACATAGGATATAGCGTGTGTTTTGTAATAAATTTAAAATATATTATTATATTCTGTCCCCCTCATCCTCCTCCTTTCCTCCCAAAAAAATATGCTAGAGAATATGCAAATCAGTTCTTTATTGGATTTAAGTTGTTCAGTATCATTTTTAAAACTTTATACGATACTTAAAAATTGGATATGTCATGTGCTAAGGTATGATAGACTGTTTTAAAAGATGGATTGAAGTAGGTATTGAAGGCACCAAATCTCCCTCATGTTACATTTGTGAACTCACTGAAGAGAGAAACCAACTATAGCCACAACACACACGTGTGGAGTATTTAGGATATTATTTGCATAATGCATATTTCCTATCTAACAGAGAATGGTATTCAAGAACCCAGGTAAGAAATCCATGCAAAGAATATTTGTATTAAGAATACCTTAAAAGGAGTTGATGGACAAGTGTGGTATAACCCGCTTGTCAGCCAAAACCTGGGATCGAATCCCGCTCTGGATACTTTTTCTGAAAAAAAAAAATGCTTCAATAATCCTCCAGTTTTTAAAAAAAAGTCCAAACCCATCAGTAAGTGCAAGTAACTAAACGGGTATTCTGGAAGATATGTAAATGCAAAAGTAGAACTACCTGTTACATGTGCAGTACCAATCGCTTAACTATCCAACATGATAATCATGGTAATATTGGGATAAGAATTACCCCAACAATACACCTAGTCCACATAGAAGAAGAGAATGGCCAGAACCCAGGTTCGCGACCCGTGCAAGGAATGTTTGTATCAAAACTACATCCCTACAATACACCTAGTCCACATAGAAGAAGAGAATGGCCAGAACCCAGGTTCGCGACCCGTGCAAGGAATGTTTGTACCAGAACTACATCCCTACAATACACCTAGTCCACATAGAAGAAGAGAATGGCAAGAACCCAGGTTCGCGACCCGTGCAAGGAATGTTTGTATCAAAACTACATCCCTACAATACACCTAGTCCACATAGAAGAATAGAAAGACAAGAACCCAGGTTCGCGACCCGTGCAAGGAATGTTTGGCTGAAGGAAGCCATTACAGCCATATAATAGAAAATCGGACATTTTTGGCGCTGCAATTTGAGTCCGAAGGTCAACAGCACGTCGCTTGAGGAAAGTTTGGAACGGGCCATTGATAGATGATTTTTATTGTCTCAACTGCTCTGTGATTTATTCCTCTAGAAAAAGCCTCTTTTACATCGTGTAGAAATCGACAATGGGATGCATCAGGCTAAATTTGATCAATCAAATATAAAGACTATAATGATCATATTTATCTAGTTGAAAGAAAGGATATGTAGAAACACTACCATGTCCAGACATTCACGTTTTAAAGACACACGAGATAACCAAGTGTAAACAAAATTGCCTGTTTCATTAAAAAAAAAAAAAAAAAAACCCAGACGACTGACGATATCAAAGACTTTCCACTTCCTTAAGTTTTGTCCATGAGTGTGTATAGTGTCAGTAATTCTTACATAATAATACATTTCCAACATCAAATTTTACCCTATTGTATCAAAGTAAAACTGATTTTCCACTCTACAACTCATTGTTTTAGTTTGATAAAGGTTGGCGTTTAGTCAACTGAAATATTGGTAAATAAATTCATTCTTTGATCCTATATAAATATAATATACGTTGAAAGGGCTACGGCATAAACGTTTTATTTATTAATGCTTTTTTAAAAAATCCACAAACAAAGATTATGAATATTAAAGTGTTGTTTTATTGTTTAATAAATTATGTAAACAATGTACACACCGTTACAGTGTGTTTTTTTCATGCCATAATTATTACAGTGTTAAGTTTTTATGTAGTCCCAGCCTTGTTTTTATTGTTACAAATAATCGTCTGCAATAAAAATAAAATAACCTCCAAACGATCAAGTTGTTGTAAAAGTCATTAAGATTTCACCATCGATAGATATCAATTTATTTTTTTAAAATTATTATTCTTTTAAAACGCAATTCGAATCCGAGATACCTGGTTTAAGTGGACAATTAATGGCAGGTTTTAAAGGTAATTAGATCATTTGGTGTGGGAGAACAAAAACTTACTGGTTCTAAGGTCGTTTGGTTTATATTTCCCTATCTGTCGTTGACCTAATTTTTCCTTCGTCTGCTTCAAATGATCGGCTGCTTTTAATTAAATTGGCGTCTGCTTAGAAATTGCTTAATTGGAAAGAAAGTGATTGAATTCTCGCAGAGTGAAATCTTTGTCTATCTTAATTAATTGTATTGAACTTATTTGGTGCGCGCGCCCCATTTTTGCATACTGTATGAATATATATGTATTTCTATAATATATTTTATATAATCTTTTCGTTTTAGAAAATTCTCTCAACCTTATTAAGGGTTATTATGAGAGGGTGAGCAAATAACCCTTTTATTTTAAATTGTTCTATATTTACTTGACGTCTGCTTAGAAATTAATTTTTGAAAATTAGCGGGAAAAGGATTAAACTTCAAAAGCTAATATGTATATTAAAATATTCTCATTAAAAAAATGGTATAACTTTAATTATATTCTATAATGTGTGTCTTTTATGTGAATAAATCTACTCTAATTTAATATTCTGCTTTAAATTAACTTGGTGCCTACTTATAAATTTGTAAAAAAATGGTCATATTTGTATAGCAAATTTATCAAAAGGTGATTCAATTATACTTAATATATGTATAGGTTAATTTGATTACTTCTAGAAATATTTGTAGCTTTTGTTAACAATAAAGAGTTTTTGCCATTATATTTGTTTAAAAAAATCACGCAGCAAATATTTTTCTATTATAAAATGTTATAATGATAAATGTTGTTTTTATAGGTTATATATTTATAAAAGTTTTATCTGTTAGTTAATAAATATATAGAGATTAATATTAAAAATTTTACGGTTAATAAATCGCTATTTTAAATTATATTTTAGAATAATAATATTAAGAGATTTTTTGTGTGTGTAGCTTCTAATATCTATGGAGAAATTAATCAATTAAAATTTTAAAATTAATTACTAAATCCACTATTTTCCTCAATTAAATTAAGTATAATGAATATATTTTCATTTGAATGCTGTTTTATTTTTTTACAATACTCTCATTTTATTTTAATTAAGATCTAAATTTAAAGCAATAAAAATTAGTTTTTAAAGTAGAAAAATCTATAAAATTACATATTTATATACAATTTTTCTTAATAAATAAATATTTAAAGAAAATTTAAAATATTAATAGATTTAAAAAATATATGTCGACCGTTTAATAAATTCCATATTTTAGACAGGATTCGTTCATTTACACACACAGTTCATTATTAAAAAAATCTAATGAAGATACATTTTTACAACAAAAAATATATATTGAGGAAAGGTAGTGTGAAAATCCTTGAACTCATTTCTGGTTTATACCAATTTTCTTGTGAATTGAGGAAAATGGTGTGAGAAATTAATTATTGACACAGAGGTCTCAAAATTAATTTTGATGATTTAATTATAATATAATTTTTAGGTATTTATATTTTCAAATATGTTATTATGTTCAAGTTCCTATATTTATTCATAAATATGCATGAAAATACAAAAAAAAAAAGCGTTTTAAAACATTGTCAAAGTTATATTATTATAACATTATATGAAATTCAATATTATAATTTTATATGTTTGTAATTTTAATTAATTTGTGTTATATGTTTACAGATATTTAGAAAACACTAGTTTGAACGAATTAAGCTTGTATTATATAACTTCCCCACAATTAGTAACTTTTATATCTATTTTAGTCCATAAAACTCATTTATATTTAAAATGCAATGTTCTGTATAAAATAGTGAATCGAAATCAAAGTATAAACGAGTTTTATTGAATAAAATAAGTATAATAGTTACTAATTATCGAGATTTCAATAATTAAATATCAATTCAAATCGTAAAAAAATTGTTTACTTCAAAACATTATATATATATTAGCTAAGTTGCTTTATAATATTTAAAAAACTATAAAATGCTGTTATTTTTTTTACATCAAATGTGTTTTTTAAACTTTAAAACCTCGATATTAAACTTTTAAATGTCGATTTGTGTGTGTTATACATCTCAAATTTTACCTATCTTTAAATATTTACTTTTATGAGCTTTTAAATGTTTATATGTTATATTATAAAAATATGTCATTATTAACCGTTATAATGTGTGTTGTCTTAAATATGTAAAACTTTTATATATACACAAAAAATATATATGAATATAATATATATATTCTCAACTAACAATTTAAACTAAAAATAGGCGGGAAAAACCAAGTATATTTAAAATTGAAATAAATGCAGACGAAAATATCACAACATAAATATCATTTTACAAAATTATTTAAAGTAGCATTAATGATATACAATAATTGACTTCTATAGGCAAGTCACGGTGGCTTAAAGAATACATGAATAAAGAAAGAAATTCATGCCAAACGATAGTTAGGAAAGTCGAGAAGGTATCGTCTGTTGGTCACGGCAGTCATAATATCCCCGGGGTAGGACGTTAGAACAAGGTTAATAACTCTGTGGTTCGTCGTAAACCTGCTTTAAATCGGCTGCTTAACTTTTCTATATAGGCGCATCTCATCTTTTAGCAAGGTATAACGCCATTTTGATAAATATTACCATATGTTTAAATATTGCTTTGTTTAACCCCGATAAATATATTGTATATCGTTTTGAAAATAGAGCAAACTATATTTAAATTTTTAGCTAACAAAAATGGCTACAAATTTATGGTAACAAAATTTAGATACAAAATTTAAGTAACAAAATGGTAACAAAATTATGATAATGGTAACAAATTTTAGCTACAAAATTTAGGTCAGTACCTAAAATTAGGTAAAAAATATGATGCCTTGATAAAAGTTGGCGTTCAACAAACCGATATATTTGTAAATATTTTTAATTATTCCAATACATGTTTTTTATTACCTAAAAATCGATATATGTTGACATAAAATTAAATATATGACTTACCGAAAGTTTTCATTTTAAATATGTATATTTATTGGGGGAGCTTTTGGGTCTTGCCTTTTCTCATGATTTAGGTAAATTGAATGGAAGATACAGTGAAGAATTACAACAAGGCTGCAAGATATATGTATATATATATTAGATAATAAAAAGGCATATATTGGATTTAATAAAAGATTAATTTGCCAATATTTCCAATAATTATTATATGGATTGCACTATTTTCAATATATGTATATACGTACCAAAAGAGGCACCTCTCCTTTTAAATGTACATCAGAACGATGGCACTATCCCAGTAAAAAAAACTTTATTATTGATGATAAAGAATAAGCCACAACACCAGTTTTGGTAAATTCAGACAAATTTCCAACCTGTATACCATATTTATGTATTTACATATACTTATATTATATAGATATGTGGTATAAATTACTTTTTTTTATTTAACAAATTTTCTACAATTACATATTCAACTGTAGATGAAATATAATTGGGTAACCTTTGTTCATCAGTGGTAAAATTTTCCAGAGATTTTGCTATTTTGATCTACCAGATCGCCACAAACTCTACCGTTTTTTAAAATCTACATTTCTCTCACACACAATGATAGAAATTTCCCTTCATATTAAAAGAAAATAAATAGTATTGATTAATTCCAACTTCAAATCATACATTTATTTATTACCATTTGCAAATAAGACACGCTATATTCGATCTGGATAATTACGCGTGAAACTATTTACAATAATTGTAGTAGAGTAGGTAACAGAATTGTCAAAAAGAAAATAAACAATTAAGAGCATTGAATAAACATATATATTGAACAAATAAGCAACAACATAAGCAGATAGAAGAAATCGCAAGGTAAAAGTTTAAAACATACATAGTGTTCTAAATACATTGCTTACATAAATCTATGTACAATATAGAGATTCGGTGTGGTTAGGTATTTGTATAAATTTGCACCAAAAAAAAACCACAAGTGAAGATAATAATGATTATAATTATAAATATATAATTAATATAATTCTCCACAAATTTACATATGAACCCTTTTTTTTTATTATACCCAGTACACGTGGTACAGGTCATGATAATCATGGTGGGTAGAAGTTAGCGATTGCTTTTACTGTAAATGCACCACATGTCTACACCTGGTAGAAAACACAATTTGACATTTGAACTTACAAGTATTCATGATGCAATTGTGAAAAAAGGTTTAAAATTACAAATATTTTCTCACAATGAGTATCTTTTTTATTGAAAAGTCGATATTATAGTAAGCCCGTTGAAGAGCGATTAACGCTGCTAGCGTAAAGATACTCATTGTGAGAAAATATTTGTAATTTTAATATTTACAAGTATGTCAGGGTCCCGTCACTGGTGGGGTCGGACTTTTTCAAATTTCGGAGGCCATTCAAATATATTTTTTTTATATAAAAAGTGTACAATATGGGATACGATGCAGGGTTCTGGATATCCAGGATTGCAAGAAGAATTCTTAGAATGAACCAGCAACTGCAGAAGTTCAGATTGAACCTAAAGTTTAAGTAAACCAACACAACTGCAGGGAGAGATAGACGAGAGAACCAATCAACAGCAGAATAACAAATGGGAAAATCTCCTACTGAACCTAGAATTCAGAAGGAATCCTACAACTATAGGAAAGGTTCGCCGAATGAATCTACTTATATAATTGCCTTATTCTGTCTGTCTGAATTTCACTGTCTGAAGCTCACTGTCTGAAGTTCACGGATAGAATGCGCGCCCATTGGCTGCCGGCGAACACGTGGCCTCCCTGCCCCCCTCTAGACAACCCTGTTATCAGCTGTGTGATACATACACCTGTCTATAGCGGCCATTCTAGACAACCCTGTTATCAGCAGTGTGTTACATCCACCTGTCTATACAGACCACCCTGTCTATAGCGGCCACTCTAGACACCCCTGTTATCAGCAGTGTGCTACATCCACCTGTCTATACAGACCACCCTGTCTATAGCGGTCACTTTAGGCAACCCTGTTATCATCAGTGTGTTACATTCACCTGTCTATACAGACCACCCTGTCTATAGCGGTCACTTTAGGCAACCCTGTTATCATCAGTGTGCTACATCCACCTGTCTATACAGACCACCCTGTCTATAGCGACCACTCTAGAAAACCCTGTTATCAGCTGTGTGATACATCCACCTGTCTGTACAGACCACCCTGTCTATAGCGGCCACTCTAGGCAACCCTGTTATCAGCTGTGTGATACATCCACCTGTCTATACAGACCACCCTGTCTATAGCGGCCACTCTAGGCAACCCTAGGAAGCAAGATGTATACAAGGTCAAGGGATGGGAATCGAACCCACGACCTTCCGCTTACCGGGCAGATGCCATGACCACTAGGCTATAGGCTCATTATTTCTTTATACCGTTATTATACCGTTATATTATATATAGTTAAAACATTTTAAAAACACACAGTTTGGAACGGGACGTTTCACAAGAGTGACATCCATGGCGCCAATTTATAATTGTAACGAATAGTATTTGAATTAAAACGTTTTTAAAATATATTCGCACTCGGGTAAAACCCGGGCATTGCCCGGGCCATTCGTCTAGTCAATTATAGAAGAAAATAAAAGAAATTATTTTTGAATCGAAAGTTCTCCAAGGCATACAACAACTGTAGGAGAAGTTCTGACTAAGGTTCCACCGAGTGAACCAACAAACAACTTCCAGAAGCGCTGATCTAGTGAAACAACCAACAACTACAGGAAGAGTCCCCCAAGTGGAGAAGAGGAAAAGTTCTGACAAAGGTTCCAAGGGAACCAACACCTTCCAGAAGCACTGACCGAACGAACAACCAACAACTACCAGATGACCGAGTGAACCAAACAACCAACTACCCCAGTAGAGAGGGGAGAAGTTCCGACACATTCTCACGCCCCCAATATGTTTGACTACCCTACATTCCTCCCTTCACCTTAATAAACTCCCGCGTGTGGTCTGCGGAGTTCCAGACCGGAACGCCGTGTGGTCACCGAACTCTGCCATATCCAACCACCATGGTACCATGGCTACCACCAGTACAGTGGCCACTTCCATCTCACAGCGTCCTATGGCGCGAAGTCACAAGAAATGGGCCCAATCTGGCCAAAAATCTTTATTATCAAAAGAACAAAACCATGAGGAGAAGAGCTTCTTGTATTTATATTGCCACGTGGAAAATTAGGAAAGACAAACTACTGGATGACACAGAAATTTATTCAAGGCAAGAACAAACTATGATTGGTAAGCAAAAGATAAGCAATGAGGTAAAATTTACAGAATAGCAAAATATAAACATAAAAATGACCACTCTGTTAATAAAAATAATAAAATTAATAAATACTTTGTTACAATATTGTAGTGAATTATTTATTATTTTTTACACAAGTATTTATTATTTTACACTAGTATTAACAGAGTATCATTTTTTATGTTTATATTTTACTACTCTGTAAACTTCCCTCATTCCTTTTGTTTATCCTTCATAGTTTGTTCTTGCCTGAAATAAATTGCTGCACCATCCTGAAGTTTGTCTTTCCTAATTTTCCACGTGGAAATATTGTCACGGTAATGTTGACGTGAAGTCGTTTAAATAATAAACAAAAAGTCGATAAACAAAAAGTTTTTTATCAATAACACTGGCTGTACAGATATAAAATCAAAATTATTTACATTTTTTTTATTTATCCCTAGTACAACGTGGTACAGGTCATGATAATCATGGCGGGAAGAAATTGACGACTGCTTTTTACTGTAAGTGTATTACATGTGCGTAACAACAGCGTTGTTACCGAAACGTCAAACACTATTTGGAGATTTGATCTTATTACCTTGTGTTTATAATTCAAATTATGCCTTATCAAAATAATAAAAAATATATTTTATAAATGTTAGATGATTTTTGACTAAATGGAGAAAGGCAATCAAGCAAAAATATGTTGATCTACATTCAGAGAGTTTTTAGAGTACAAGACGGTTTCAATCAGCCGAAGGAGAAAGTTGAGCAGAAGAAGAAGGAAGAAGAATCGTCTGACCCAGTTCCCCCCACCTGCCCTACATGCCCAGCTTTGATGGACATCTCCGTCCACAATACGATCCTCCAACGACATTGTACCTCTTCATTGATGCCTCTATTTTGGAAATTTGATTTGCATAATAAAACCATTTATTAAATTTGTATATAGCCTCCCCGCTGTGTAGGACATTGTTGTCGGGGGTTGGGCCATTTTTATTGTTGTTGTTGTTGTATTTAGAAATGGGTGTTTATTGAATATTCACGAGCACAAATACATATTTGCATACAATGATATAGTGGGAAATGTCAATATGTATTATAAACGTGTTACAAAAGGATTTTAAAATTTCGGAATTGGGAAACAATAGAAAAAAAATGTAAAGGCACGTATAATAAATTTAACTTCCTTTTTTTTGTGAATATATTCTTTAAAGTTTCTTTTAAAATAGTTAAGCTGTCACGGTTCTTTTCGATGATTACAAGTGTTATGCAAATTTATCGTAATTTTTATCTTTATAAGTATTCAAATATTTACATATCCTATTTAATTCTTTAAAAATGAAAAATACAATCTTTCAAAACAAAGCTCGTCTCTCCCGTCAAAATAAGCGCCTAAAAACAAGGTGCTATTGACCGTCGCCGTAAACTAGCGGCCTCGGGTCGGTGACAAAGCCACAACACCAGATATGGATAATTGAGATGGTTTCGGGCTAATGGCCCTCTTCAGTCCAGGGTGGACTTTGATTTCACGAGATCCACAAGGGATCAAATGAAATATGCACAATGGTCCAAAGAGATGTTTAGCAGATAAAGTGGCTGGGCCAATTCTATGACCAAAATATAGAAGGAAATTTTTCCAAGAGTAAATTAATCCATCGAAATTCTCTACCAGAAGTATATTTTATTCAACGAAAGTTTTAAGATCGAAGTAGAAAAAAAATTCTTGTTATTATCAAAATTCGAAACTATTTTAAACGCGTAAGATTCTTTTTAAAATTAAACAATTTCTACTGCCCTTACTGCAATGGAAAAATTAAAGGGAGGGCCTGGCTCATCAGTGGTGAACCCTCCCAGCGGTTTCGCCAGTTTAATCTACCATACCGCTGTAATATTGTTATTATAACGATAAAAACAAAAGATTTCAACCACACGGTTCTTCTACAGGTTCAACATATAGTTTTTTATATTTCGTAGTAGATAAGGCAGTAGAGGACAGTAGATGTCTCAGGAGGTGGCCAAGTTGTAGTGTATCATCTATTAGTAGATTGGTAGTGTCATCTAGCTTCATTTATTATCATGCCAAGTAATGTTCATAAAGGATGGATATTTTTATACGTTTTTTTTGTTAATAAATAAGTAATAACTGGGCTGTCAGCTTCTGTTGCGTAGGTTTTGGTTAGCAATGGGGCGACAATGACATTGGAGGTAAAAACTGGTGGATAGTTCTAACCAGAAATGTTGCATATCTACCAGAAATGTTGCATACCTACTAAAACGGTTGCATACCAGAAACGTTACTTACCTACCAGAAATGTTGCATACCTACCAGAAAATTTGCATACCTACTAAAAAGGTTGCATACCAGAAACGTTACATACCTACCATAAAAGTTGCATACCTACCAGAAAAGTTGCATACCTAAAGTGTAGATAGATAAAGGAAGAAGGTTCTATAACGGGATGACAAAAAGTTGGCGAGTCGTCCTTGTGACAGGTACATTAGCCCCGAGGTCATTGGATCTGTTCCAGCACTTCCATCTTGGAGACCTCCAGAACACCTACAGTACTGTAGATAGGTCGTTCAGTACTGTAGATACCTAGAGATACAAGAATCTACAATGGGCAGTTTGTAGGCAAAACTGTTCATTTTCAGGCAACAAGGAACATATGATTGAAAGCCGCATTGAGGCAGTTGTTTCCTAAACTAACAATTTCTTCAGTGACTCTCCCGATTCTTCTAGAAATGAGAACATACGATTGAATGAACCAGTAACCAGTAAAATTTCCATTCCTTGAATAGAGATAACGTGCTATTGTCTTGTGTGTATAAAAGCTTTCTAAAAGCTAGAGAAAGACATCTGAGTGTGGAACTAAAATCTGCTGATGCATAAATATATTCAATAGATCACCTTTTTAAACTCAAGATAATCATGAACAACATAGCTTTATTAAAATCTTTTGGTCTTATACAGATTCTCCGAGCAGAAATTTAGGGTATATACAAGAATTACAGTAACAGAACCCAGTAATCAGAAATGTTGCTGATGACTTGTACCACGTTTTATAGAAATATATTCAATGGATCACCTTTTTAAACTCAATATATACAACAACAACAAAGCTTTATTAAGACCTTTTGGTCTTATACAGATTATCCGAGTATAAATGTAGGGTACATACAGGAATAAAAGTAATTTTCTCTTCTTCCTTTTTATCTCCACTCAATCATATTAGGATATCAAGTTGTGATCCTTGATGGTGTCTGTTTGACAACCATCATGACTGGGTGAAGTAGAATGCCTTTGTCATTAAGACTGGGAACACTACTCAGTGGCAGGCCGACTAAGCTCCAATAAAAGGGATAATACGAGTAACTTATACAAGTAATCAGCAATGTTATTTACAATGTATCGAATAAGAGGTATAAAAGAAAGGAAAGGCATAGTATAAACGTATATAATATGATGCACTAGCGCGTCATCTGTTATCAAAATTCGAAATTATTTTAAAGGCGTAAGATTCTTTTTGAAAAAAAAAACAATTTCTACTGCCCTTACTGCAATGGAAAAATGTTCCAAAAATGCAATATAACAGCGGTATGGTAGATTAAACTGGCGAAACCGCTGGGAGGGTTCACCACTGATGAGCCAGGCCCTCCCATTAATTTTTCCATTGCAGTAAGGGCAGTAGAAATTGTTTTTCAAAAATAATCTTACGCCTTTAAAATAATTTCGAATTTTAAAAACGTATATACAAGCAGTCAGGAACAAGGTCTACGAGTAGACATATTCGTACTGTGTTACCCCGGTGTTGTCCGAGGTAGATGACCCATGTTCCAGTAGACAATTGGACAATTTGGGTGACGTCTCTCATTTTGTCTGTGGCTCCAGTAAAAAACTGTAAATTACGTTCTCACGTCTGCACACTCTCACTTACTGGATTCCATTGGTAATTCTGTCGTAATACCTTGTTTTCTTGTACCTACTTTCTTGATTCTTCTCGTCTGTAGTTTTCCTTTTGACAGTCTTCATTTTAGGACCATGCGGTGTGTGTTTGTTTGTGAAATTTCTCAAATTGAATGTTTCTAAATAAATGTTTTGTCTAGTGGTGGGATCCGAGCTCTTTTTAATATTAGTGATCTTAAGGGGGTCGGTGGAAGGATGGTCTAAACCGTTGGTTTTTGACCGCTATGACCCGGGTTCGATTCCCGCATTGGGCACTTTTTTATGTTTAAAAAAATAATGCTCCAATGGCCCCCGATTCTTGCAAAAGTCCAACCCCACCAGCGAGTGCAAGTAACCAAACGGGGCTCTGGCACATTTGTAAGTGCAAAGTCGAACTGCTTTTCACATGGGTATACATGTGGTGCACTTACAGTGAAAGCAGTTGCTTTCTTCTACCCACCATGATTATCATGGCCTGTACCACGTGTACTAGGGATAAGCAAAAAAACTGATCTTAAATGGTACCTTTTTTGTTTCTTATCCCTACTACACGTGGTACAAGCCATGATAATCATGGTGGGTAGAAGTAGGCGACTACTTTTACTGTAAGCGCACCACATGTCTACACATGTGAAAAGCAGTTCGACTTTGCACTTACAAATATGCCAGAGCCCCGTAATATATAATAGTACTTATGGTATGTAAGAGCTGGACTCTTAGAAAAGAATAAAGAAAAAGAATTGAAGCTTTTGAAATGTGAACATGGAGAAATCTACTTAGAGTGCCATGGACAGATATATATATAAGGACAAATATTTCAAACTTAAATGAAATTTTTATGCAATATAATGAGGCCTATGATTGTAGAACGACATTTAAAAATTATCCCGCATGTGTTTCTTTTGAACGAAAAATACAAAATTTACTTTAAGGAGAAATAACGATTATTTCTAACCTTAGGGATGAAGTATGATAGGATGAATTGTGAAGAGTAATGATAAACGGAAAAATAAAGTGTCCAGAGAGGGGAAATTTTTTTAATGAAATTAATTCTGGTAATATCACTAGAATCCCAAATATGTAAATAAAGAATGACCTACTTTGGACATATAATGAGATATAATGGATTAGAAGAGATGTACGATGTAAATAACATTACTGGGGTACTATTTCTGTTATTCCAGCATGTACCCTACGTTTCCCTGCCCAGAAGTCCTCCTCTACGTGGGAAGACACAAGTAAGACCCTGTAGTACGGTGTCGTGAGCCGCTACGGTAACCGTGAACAGTGAACTCTGAAATGTGGCTGACTAACGGGGCAATGGCACCCCTCTTTCCATCTTCTTCTTCTTCTTTCTTATCTCCACTCAATCATATAAGGGTATCAAGTTGTGACCTTTGATGGTGTCTGTTTGACAACCATCATAACTGGGTGAAGTAGAATGCGTCTGCATTTGTCATTACGACTGGGAGCATTACTCAGTGGCAGGCCGACTTAGCTCCAAAAGAAATGGCCGCCTCTGACATAAGGAACAGACGCCATGTTGCAGCCGCTCCTAACATGGAGTACAAACGCTGCTCATCCTGTATCCCTGGATTAGGAGCCCTTACAGAGTACTATCAGCCGGGCCAGCTGAACCCAGGTTTTTTAGTAAGCTTGTTACTGCTCCCCCTCCTCTTTTTTCATCCAGGCTTGGGACCAGCAAAGGCGGAGTTCCCCATTCCATGGAACAACAAAATCAGAAACCATCACTTTACGTTTCTGCTTGGAGAATCTGTATAAGACCAAAAGATATTTTAAAAGTGTGTTGTTGTTGATTAAAAGAGATATCGATTTTGGTAAAAAAAAAATAAAGAAAGAAAAGAAGATACCCAATTCAATGATTGTTTTCAAAACAATTATTTATAACAACAACAAATCAAGAGTAGTGTTCCTTTTTAAACATAACAGAGCTCATCTAGAACTGCTGCTACTCTATGAATATAAATATTTTATTCTCTAACAGCAGGGTGATGAGTATCATAGTGCAGAAACAAACGTTTTGACAAAATGAAACCAGGATGTCACTAAATATTTATTGTTACACTCCTCGTGACTCACAAGGTTAGATAAATATTGTTTTGGTATTTGGAGATAAAGAAGAAATCGTAACAACACACTTCCTCCGAAAATGAGATTCATGCTTTATTTGCATATTCCCTCAAGCTTTATTTACATATTCCCTCAAGCTTTATTTACAAATTCCCTCAAGCTTTATTTACATATTCCCTCAAGCTTTATTTACATATTCCCTCAAGCTTTATTTACATATTCCCTCAAGCTTTATTTACATATTCCCTCAGGTATCCCTTCTACAGGAGTATAAATTGTTCGTTATATATATTTATAATTGTATGTAATTCTACTGTCCTCAAAGCTCTTATGTCCATAGTTCATCTAAAATACCCATATTCCAAGAGTCTAGAAACAGTATCACTATAAAAGGAAGATCGAAAAATGCAATATAACAGCGGTATGTTAGATTAAACTGGCGAAACCGCTGGGAGGGTTCACCACTGATGAGCCAGGCCCTCTCATTAATTTTTCTATTGCAGTAAGGGCAGTAGAAATTATTTAATTTCAAAAAGAATCTTACGCGTCTAAAATAGTTTCGAATTTTCACTCCTGTAAGGCTTTATAATACTGAAAGCTTGAGAAAATATGTAAATAGAGCAATAAACTTATCCTCAGTGTGTTGTCACAATTTATATTTCAAAGGATTCTTATCTTCAGATATTGCAGAGAAGAAATGAAAAACACCAAAGAAAAAAATGCCACAATAAGATTAAAATAAGTAGAATATTTTTATACCTCAATTTCTTCTCTTCTTCTTCTTTCTTATCTCCACTCAATCATATTAGGGTATCAAGCTTGTAAAGCTTGAGATTTGACAACCATTATGACTATGTGAAGTAGAATGCCTTTGTCATTAAGACTGGGAACACTACTCAGTGGCAGGCCACTGACTTAGCTCCAATATGAAATGGCCGCCTCTGACATGAGGAACAGACGCCATGTGCAGCCGCTCCTAACATGGAGTACAAACACTGCTCATCCTGTATCCCTTGATTAGGAGACCTTACAGGGTACTATCAGCCGGGCCAGCTGAGTCCAGGTTTTTTAGCGAGCTTGTTACTGCTCCCCCTCCTCCTTTTCATCCGGGCTTGGGACCGGCAAAGGCGGAGTTAATCTTCTATTTATTCGAAATATAAGCTTTCGAGAGCTTTATCTTTCTCAGTTAAACTTTTAAAATGTCACAAATGTTATAAGAAATTTGACCTATTTATAACACGCGTGTATGATTCTTTAAAATAAGACAATGTTTCTACTGCCCTTACTAAAATGTTAAAACAAATATTGGAAGGGTCCATTACTGATGAGCCAGGCCCTTTCATTATTTTTATCATTGTAGTCTACTAGCCGAATGACCCGGGCAACGCCCGTGTTTTACCCGGTTGAATGTTTTGATTCAAATACTATTTGTTACAATTATAAATTGGCGCCTTAAATAAATGCATATATTAGTTAATAACTATAGCCTATGTGCTTTATCTGTCTATGTACTGTTGGCTTCCGTAGGCGTCTCTTACTGGTAAAAGAAAGAGAGGATTCCATTTAGTTGATAACTAATATATGCATTTATTTAAGGAGCGACCCGCTCCAACACAATAGTTACAAAAACCAAAAAGCGAGTGGGGGGGCAAAGTCAAAAACAAAGTGTCTCGCGTAGTGGCGGCGCCATCGTAGCCACGTGATCGTAGCCAACCAATAGGAGAGCGCCATTCCAAAGAAAAGCAAACGGTGACAGAGATGACGCATGACGCTCGTAACTGTATATAGAATAAGGGAAGTAGAAATTATTTTATTTAAAAGGAACTAAGCGTCATAAATATTTCTAATAACATATCGCGCGTTAATGCATAGTGTTTATATTAAGTCTAATATTTATCTGAGAAAGAACGTGTCTGAAAGCTTCTTTTATATTTTGATTAAAATAAAAATATTGCGATCTTACCTTTATTTTAGTACTTTCTCGGAATTCGCATACATACAACCTATTTACATAACAGTCTACTGACGATCATTGTATTCACACAGGTTTAAATTAATAAAGATTACGCAACATCAACTTTGGTAAATTCGATAAGCCAACTTAAAAATCAAGGTTTTTAATACTGCCACGTGGAAAATTAGGGAAGACAAACTTCAGGATGACACAGCAATTTATTTAAGGCAAGAACAAACTATGAATGATAAACAAAAAATAAGTAATAAGGGATGTTTACAGAGTAACAACATATAAACATAAAAAAATGATGCTAAAATAATAAACACGTTGCTACAATACTATAGACACGTGGTCTATCGAATGTTGTCGTGTACAGTTGTTGCTCTTTATTGTGAAACTAGCCGAATGACCCGGGCAACGCCCGTGTTTTACCCGATTGAATGTTTTTATCCAAATACTATTTGTTACAATTATAAATTGGCGCCTTATAGAAATGCATATATTGGTTAATAACTATAGCCTATGTGCTTTATCTGTCTATGTACTGTTGGCTTCCGTAGGCGTCTCATACTGGGAAAAAGAAAGAGAGGATTCCATTTAGTTATTAACTAATATATGCATTTATTTAAGGAGCGACCCGCTCCAACACAATAGTTACAAAAACCAAAAAGCGAGTGGGGGGGGCATGATGGGGGGGGGGGGGGGGTGCAAAGGTGGCGTGATCGTAGCCAACCAATAGGAGAGCGCCATTCCAAAAAAAAAAAAGCAAACGGTGACAGAGATGAAAAATGAAGAATTAAGAACGCATGACGCTCGTAACTGTATATAGAATGGGTGCCGTTGCCATGATAGACACCTTGGACCAGAATTTGGTCAAATATTCCAAGGGTCCAGGGTGGACTGGTATGGTCGGACTTCTCACCCCCTGTCTATCCACTGTGACTTCCTTTTTATGGGTTTCTTCAAGGGATTAGTGGATCCTTCCGAATTGATCGAAGAGAATATGTAAATAGATAAGCTTTAGTTTGTGAAACAACAATGTAAGATACTTATAGGTACAAAGTGTACTGTTTCTACATATGTAGATACATTGATTAATCAAGAAAGTGAATTTGACCAATTCATAAATAAATTTTAAAAAAATCAACGTTTAATTGATATTTATTCTGATAGATGGCGTAAGCCATCAGCAACTTTTATTTACACAATCAAGAGATGTCTTTTTTTTTTCTTAATATGAAGACATGTGGTGTACTTACAGTAATGCTCTAACGTAGTATACTTACAGTACAAGCTATCACAACTATTTTTCCATCATGATTAAGGTAGTTTTTGTATTAGGTGTTTATACATGGAGTCAAGGTGTCCCAGTAATCAGATATCTCACGTAATTTGTCGAGGTAAAAAATATGAACAAAAATATTGTGATTCTATTAATAAACATCATAGTTGTTATTCTCTTGGTACTTTATGAAATCATTAAAAAAACATGTTTTGATAGAGAGAGGGGAATTGTAAGAAAACAGTTTAAATGAATAAGTGATTGAAGCATAATCCAATTGGACACCAATTAAAACTTTCCATATTTGGATTCAAAGAGAGCCGGTTCTAGTTTGACAACCCTGGCAGATATAGTTCCCGATTGTATCCTTCTAAACCTCGGTGTATTTGACTTCTGTCGTGTTATCTATCTATTGGTTACCTCAAATCTCAGATACTATAAAAGATAAACTTTTATTTTTGATAAAATCTACTCTCTCTCACATCAGCACCACCAACACCATATATCTATCTCCTTTTATATTTGCATAATATTTTTTCTTTTCTCTTATGCAATAAATATACATATTTGCATATTTACTACATATATATACACTATATGTTGCCTCAAATCTCAGACATCATAAAAGATTAACTTTTATTTTTAACAAAATCTACTCTCTCTCACACATCAGCACCACCAACACCATATATCTATTCTTTTATATTTGCATAATATTTTTCTTTTTCTCTCATACAATATTTACATATTTACCGTATTTTCTTCTTAAAAAAGAAGAGAACAAATCAGCATAGGGAATCATTACGTTACCAATGTGTCAAACAATATGATTAATAAACACAAGGTAATAAGACCAAATCTAAATAAATAAATAGTGTGTGATGTTTCGGTAACAGTGTTGTTACCATCATCAGACAAAAGACTAATCTATAATCCAAATTGTGTCTTATCAATGTAATCAATAAGTAATGTAGAATTGGCCTGGCCACTCTACCAGCTCCTCTTTGACAAATTCTGAAAAAATCATTTGATCTCTTATGGATCTCATGATATGAAAACCCGCATTGGTCTGACGAGAGCCAATAACCCGAACTTATGGTCTTCAGGTGGATGTTCTGAATTTACCAAATTTGGTGTTAAGTCTTTGCCACCGACCCGAGTCCGCCAGATTGGGAGACAGTCAATAGATGTCGTTTAGTTTTTGTATCTATGTTTAAGAGGGAGAGGTAACCTTTCTTTTTTATATAGTCAGACCTTCCCATTAATTTTTCCATTGCAGTAAAGGCAGTAGAAAGTGTTTAATTTCCAAAAAGAATCTTACTCGTCTAAAATAGTTTCAAATTTTAATAATAGATGGCGCGTTAGTGCATCATAATAAAAAGATAAGTATCCTCCTGGTAAATACTGATCTCTGAATCTTGATCACTCGATCTTGATCACTGAAATGATCCCTTAAAAATTTTTGAAGCCTGCGGTGCTTTAGCTGTGCCTTGGCTCCTCATAAACGGCGCTCTCGCCCTCTTCTCCCCCGGGGTGCCCACTAGCCCTTCCGGCGCCTCTCCAGCCCTCTCCTTGGCCCTCCATTGCGGCGGGCGCTTGGTGACTCTCAAAGATGTTTTTGCCTTAAAAAGCTTATCCGAAAGCTTGTAGAAGGCGGATTAATTGTCATCATATCCTCCTGGTAAAGTTTCCATCTATTTATAAGAAATGGAAACATCAAAGCATTCTACTGTCCTTACTGCGATGAAAAAATATTGGAGAGGCTTGGCTCATCAGTGGTGAACCCTCCCAGCGGTTTCGCAATTTAATCTACCAGACCGCTCCTTAGAGCTCTAATACTGTATTGGACGATTCTGCTTATATATGTTACACTGAAGGGTGGAATCTCAGAAATGTTATTTAAGTAAACTAAGGACATAAGTTTTTAGAACAGTAGAATTACATATGTACATAATAGAAAGTTTGTTTAATTTTAAAATAAAAACTCATGTTTTAATAGTTTTATTTCTTACATATAGGTGAAGTGTTTTTGCATTTTAATATTAAAATAACTGAGCATATATTAACTGTTATGAAAATGTATTTCTATCTATGGTTGTTGTAAGTCAAATGAATGTCACCAAGATTTCTTCTTCTTCTTTCTTATCTCCACACTGGGTGAAGTAGAATGCAGCTGCCTTTGTCATCAAGACTGGGAGCACTATTCAGTGGCAGGCCGACTTAGCTTCAAAAAAAAAAAAATGGCCACCTCTGACATGAGGAAAAGACACCATGTGCAGCAACTCCTAACATGGAGTACAAACGCTGCTCATCCTGTATCCCTGGATTAG
Organism: Cordylochernes scorpioides; assembly: GCA_030710605.1. Taxonomy (NCBI): domain Eukaryota; kingdom Metazoa; phylum Arthropoda; class Arachnida; order Pseudoscorpiones; family Chernetidae; genus Cordylochernes; species Cordylochernes scorpioides. The sequence continues at coordinate 7,641,163 of CP092868.1, read as the reverse complement.
GAGCCCTTACAGGGTACTATCAGCCGGGCCAGCTGAACCCAGATTTTTTAGTGAGCTTGTTACTGCTCCCCCTCCTCCTTTTTCATCCGGGCCTGGGACCGGCAAAGGCGGAGTTTCCAAGATTTCTTTATTTTGATGAATGTCTACTGAAATTTTGGGAATACCATGGTAGCATGGGATCCTCAGTCTATCATTCATTCTAGCAATACCTTGCTTCAAAATAATCGGTTTGAGATATTTAATGGGGAAAAATAGTACAAATGTGATATTGTACTGGGATAAGGTGCATAAATTAATAAAAAAGCATCTCTTTATCGTGCAACTGAAAGTTGCTGATGGCTTGAGCCATCTATCGGAATAAATATCAACTATTTTCGTTGATTTCTAATTATTCCAGAATTGGCCAAATACCCATTCTTTTCTTGATTAATCAAGAATGGGTATTTGGCCAATTCTGGAATAATTAGAAATCAACGAGAATAGTTGATATTTATTCCGATAGATGGCGCAAGCCACCAGCAACTTTCAGTTGCACGATAAGGAGAAGCCTTTTTCTTAATTAATGGGGAAAGTTGTCGCATTTTCTGAAATTGGGTTTATCCTCTTCAATAGTTGAGGTTGACGATTACAACCAAGGCATTAGAGAATAATACGCTGTGTGTAATAGATGTGGTTAAAATGGAATTTAAGATTGTAATTGTAAGTTAAATGGTTAAATATTCCGGTTTAGATATCCTCTAGGTTCTCTGTACAACGACGAAGTAGTGTTCAGATTGTAATACGGAACGACGTATCCTCGTTTTTATTTTAAACATAAAAATAAACTTCTACTGTCCTTACTGCGATGAAAAAATATTGGAGGGGCTTGGCTCATCAGTGGTGAACCCTCCCAGCGGTTTCGCCAATTTAATCTACAAGACCGCTTCTTAGAGCTCTATACTGTATTGGACGATTCTACTTATATATGCTACACTGAATGGTGGAATCTCAGAAATGGTATTCAAGAAAACTATGTACATAAGCTTTTAGAACAGTAGAATTACATATGCACACAATTGAGAATTATACGCTGTGTTTAATAGATGTGGTTAAAAGGGAATTTGAGATAGTAATTGTAAGTCAAATGGATAAATATTCCGGTATAGGGGGAAACGTAACTTTCCCTGGATAATCCCCGCGCCACCAGAGAGATAATCCAGTGTTGCTACTGCGGATTATCCTCCTGTCCCACTTATCTCCCAATTCTTCCGTGTGATCCCAGCGTGGATTAGTTCCCTTTATAGAGGACCGTAATCTCCTGCTGGTATATTTAGCTGAGTCCATGTTGTCCCCAGTGGACTGACCAGTCAGTATATATATATATATATATATATCGTAGCTGTCGTGGCCCAATGGAAGGGTGCAGCCGTTGTGCATGTATGCTTCGAAAAAGAACTTATTCCACACTCGTAAGCGCGCGCACACGCGGCGGTATTCGTCCGCGCGCGCTGGCTCCCACGTTTATTTTGTACAGATTTATAGATGAGTGAATTTGTATTTACATTTTAACATATTAATTATGGCTAAAATAAATTATATCTTTCGGGCATTAGGCAAATTATGACATACACATACTCCACAGTGGAAATACAAAGTGAAAAGTCATCATCTATATACACTCAGCGACAAAATTTATGGAAATGGAAAGTCTTTGATGTCGTCGGTCGTCTATTTTTTTTTTTAAGGAGACAGAGTAAATTTTGTTCATAATTGTTTATCTCGTGTATATTCAATAAAGGTCACTGTAATATCTTTCAGAGTTATTGTCTCAATCCCGATATATACATGCTGAAAGAGGTACAACCAAAAATTAACATGTATATCGGGATTTAGACAATAACTCTGAAAGATATTACAGTAACCTTTATCGAAGACATACGAGATGACCAAGTGTGAACAAAATTGTCTTTGTTCACCTTAAAAAAAAAAAATAGACGAACGTCGATATCAAAGAATTTCCAATTATTTAAATTTTGTCAATGACTGTATGAGGAATTTAAGGATTATTATATATTTTTAATAATAAGAGTAATAAACCAATTATAGAAAGAGAGAGAGTCATTAACTATAAGGGAGTCTTCAATCTGACTGATTAGAAATAAAGAAAAGCTAAAAAGTATGAAGCGGGTTGGGAATGTTGGAAAAGGACTTTTGACCAAATATTTCTCTATTGCTACAGAAGATATTCTCGGAAGAAGGAAAAACGGCCAATTGGTAAGTTTGTTTACCGGAGATCTTCAAAGGAAAGACGACCAAAGACTGGAAACATTCAGTATAACAATACCTCAACAAACAAAGTTTTCAAAACCAATGGAAATTGTAAAAGACATTCAAATGTATTTGGCTGAGTAAGGAGGACTACTAACTATCAAACCTCCCTTTGAAAATTAAACGATTTATAGCCCGTCAAAGGATTCTATGGTTACTTTTCCCCGAGGATATCACGGGATTTTGGAATAGCGACCCTATAAATTGCTACTTCTGCAAATGCTGTCATCCAAGACAATTTGGTCCATTATCTATTCCATTGCCCATTCCTACAGGAAAAGAGACTGGAAATTCGCGAAATTCCGGGGCTAACTCACTACAATGAACAACATGTATTTAAAATCTTTACTACTCTCCTGCTGGATAAAACATTTGTTTATAAATATTTTAAATATTTCAAGGCGATTGATAAAATGAGGGAAGAAGTGCTCAACTCCACAGACAACGGCTGATTGCTCCCCCTCCCCTTTAAATTGCTTTTCCTCCTCACTCATGTACATATATAACCTTTTAGGGGAATCCCCTTGTAAGACAATAGTGTCTTAATAAAGGTTTTTGTTGATGTATTTGGCTGGGCATTCACAGAATAGACCAGCTCTTGTTTCTTTTTGACTTTTGGCTATTTCTAAAGTCAAAAAGTATTCGCAGAATCAAATTTAGAAGTCCTAATGCTTTCAAGTGCTATCTGTAGGTACTGGAAAACATCAGCTCAGATAACTGAGAAAAAAAACCTAAACCCTGATTTTGAAGGATTGAAAAATGTATTGAGTTTAATGTTATTTATTTTGAGGTACAAAAATGTCTAAAAGTTGTAGTTTTTTTTTTATATATAAGGAGACAATTTTATTCACATTTGGTTATCTCGTGTTTTTTCAATAAAGGTCACTGTAATATCTTACAGAGTTATTGTCTCAATCCCGATATACATGGTAAAAGGTACAACTTCCTTAAGTTTTGTTCACATCTCCTGTGTCTTCAATAAAGGTCCACTGTGTATCAAATATCTTTAGTTATTGTCTGAATCCCGATGCTAAAAGACACAACTTTCTAAGTTCTGTCCACGAATGTTACATTATTCCACATGTTCCAAATATTTGATGTTTCACCGACCCATGTGTTTTTCTCCAATCCTCAAACCTAGATAAGCAAACATCACATTGTTCGCCCCTCTACAACCACATAGATACCACAAGTTTGAGCAAAAAAAAAAAAAAAAGGTTGAGTGTAATGACAATAATTAACGAGTTAATGATTGGGTAGAGTGCCGATAGATGGGGCTATGCCATCATGAGAGTGAAGTAGAGCGAGCGGCCCTGAAATGTATCGCAGGGAGAAAGGGATATCCTAAAAAACCTCGTTGTTTTGTGGCCTCAAAAAGACATGGTTCCAGTTGGATGGAACAAGATCTCTTCCTTTGTTCTGTGCCGTCCCCTAGTGATTTCACCAGATTTCTCCCATTGTCCACAATCTATCTATGGAGTTTCCCTGGTGACCCATAGTTTCTCCATAATTCTCTATAAATATCGTGTTACTGCTGTTTCATGCTGATTGGTTACCTCTGATGACCCATAGTCTCTTCATAATTCTCTATAAATATCGTGTTTCTGCTGTTTTATGCTGATTAAATTTGTTTTTAAAAATAAAAAATCTATGTTTTTATGCAAATCAAAATGATAATTAAAGATGACGAACATCTCCTAATATCCTTTCTTCCCCCTTCTAGCGACCATTTTATCCGTGCGTGTTAGCGCGGTTTACTTCTGACTCTATTTACATATGTATGGTTCTTTTATGCAAATTGATGACCAAAAGTCGTTCATTATTGATTTAATGAAATCGTGTGAAGTACACATTGTTGTGTATGTTAGTAATGGTTTAGTTATGGAAGTAGGTTAGTTAGTGGCCATGATCGTGAGGAAAACAATAGTAATAAAGAAAGGGTGTGGTTACTATTACTGGATGGAAGTGTAGTTAATCTTGTGTTAGTTAGTTAGTTGCTGGGTGGACACAACTAACTTGTTTGGCAGATACACAGTAACGTCTATTTTGACGGGAGAGGCGACTTTTTATATATATAGATTATTATCCTCATGGCTAAATTTCCATATATCTATATGTACCTAAAGAGGCATCTCTCTCTCTCTCTTTAATTGTGCATCAGACGATGCATAATTAAAGGGAGAGGTGCCCTTTTTTAGGTACATGAATATCATCAATTATGCAACTTTATGCTGTATACCAGAGCTAGGAGAAACTTTAG
>CP092868.1:7624893-7636496 GCA_030710605.1 Cordylochernes scorpioides | reverse complement strand
CGCTATAACAACAACAAACAATGGAGCTAATATGCAATTTTTAGCGAGAGCGAAAGAGATAGTAAAATCATAAATTCCCAGAAGCTTTGTTCTTCTAATTACAGCTTTGTATAAATTATATAGATCTTTATTTTTGGAAATAGAGCAATCCATAGACAAATCTTTAATTAAAAAGGCATATATTGGATCAAAATATCATTTATTTTACCAATATTTCAGTTGGCTGAACCTTTATCAAGGTGTTATAACATATTAATATGTGTGTCAACAACAAACTCAGCGTCACATATTGTTAACACACATTAAAATGTTATAATACCTTGATAAAGGTTGGCGTTCAGCCAACTGAAATATTGGTAAAATAAATGATATTTTGTGATCCAATATATACCTTTTTAATTATAGATCTTTATGTTATATTTAATAGTAAAAAAAGTATAATATATACCGCAATACCTCACATAACATCTATATCCAAAGAACCAATCGCTACACGTTAACCATTCCACCAATAGCGTGCTGTAAACAAACTTTTGTGCAAGCAGACGAACAATACGTGTCAACAAAGTCGTGTGTACAACAGGGAAAACATGATGACCTCGTGGATTTCCCCTACATGTCTAGGTGATATTTATTGACTTTTCTATAGTACCATCACATAGATAAAAATAGTATTTAACGTTCTTTTATTTATATTTAAGGGTATGTTTTTAATTTTTATTAAAGTATTTCATTCATTAAATTGACAATACCAATTTTTTTTCTATCTCGATCATAGAATACATAATAAATATACTTTAATGTTAGGAATAAATTAACACAAAGCAATAACGCGCCATCTATATATATAAAATGAAAGGATTTAAAAGCACGAATGTTTCTTTTATACATAATACAAACTTCTTCCAACTTTCGTCCAATACAATATTAAAGCTCTGAGAAGCGGTCTGGTGTATTAAATTGGCGAAACCGCTGGGAGGGTTCACTATTGATGAGCCAAGCCCTCCCAATATATTTTTCATCGCAGTAAGGGCAGTAGACTACACTACTATGCGACTTGATTTACATCAATGTAAATAATTAATAAGTTACTTTAGAATATAACTCATTGTAAATATCTCAACTTGATCAACTTTCTCTCTCCACGATACTAATTATTACAGATAACTTCATTAACTTCCATCATTGCTTAACATATTGTAAATAACTACCTTGCGATTTCTTCTATCTGCTTATGTTGTTGCTTATTTGTTTAATGTATATGTTTATTCAATGCTCTTTTTCTTAATTGTTTATTTTCTTTTTGATAATTCTGATACCTACTCTACTACAATTATTGTAAATAGTTTCACGCGCAATTATCCAGATCGGATATAGCGTGTCTTGTTTGCAACTGGTAATAAAATAAGGGCAGTAGAAGTTTGTATTATGTATAAAAGAAACATTCGTGCTTTTAATTCCTTTCATTTTATATGTATACTCTAATGTCTTCAATGAATATAAAATACACACAATCCCCACCCTTTTAAATTCAGCGTCTGATATAATTTCAGATGCTATATATCTATGAATTTAATTTTTATTGATTATTTTAATATACAATAAATACGATAGTCTTTCTTAATATAAAAAAAATGCATTTGTAATATTTTGTTTTTCACATACTCATAAGCTATTTTCATTGATTTTTTTTAATATTTGATTATTATTTTGAAAATAGAGTAATTCATAAATAAATTAACACAAAGCAACCTTGTCTTTATAGTTTGCTGAAGAGCACTGCTCGAAGCAAATATTTGAATATAATTCTACTGTCCTATAAGCTTATGTCCATAGTTTACTTGAAAACCATTTCTAAGATTCCATCCTTCAGTGTAGCATATAAAAGCAGAATGATCCAATACAATATTAGAGCTCTGAGAAGCGGTCTGGTGGATTAAATTGGCGAAACCGCTGGGAGGGTTCACCACTGATGAGCCAAGCCCTCCCAATATATTTTTTCATCGCAGTAAGGACAGTGGAAGTTCGTTTTATGTATAAAAGAAACATTCGCGCTTTTAAATCCTTTTATTTTACATAAATAATTATTTAATTAAAAAGGAATATATTAGATCGAAATATCAGTTGTTGACACACATTAAATAAGTTATAATACCTTGATAAAGGTTGGTGTTCAGCCAATATTGGTAAAATAAAATGATATTTTGATCCAATATATTCCTTTTTAATTAAAGATTTATTTATGGATTTCTCTATTTTCAAAAAGAAATTATTTTTTACACATATGTTAATTTTTTTTTTAATAAAACAAAATTTCTAATTGCCCCCTTTACAGAAATGATAAAATAATAGGAGATTTTTATCTTAACAGTAAGTGCAGTAGAAATTTGTTTTATTTAAAAAAGAAAAAATAAATACACACGTCAAAAATAGTTAATTTTTTTTATAACAGATGGCGTCTTAATGCATCATGTTAATACTGAGGTTGTGATATTTATTTTGTTCACTTTGTTATGATAAAATAACTATATTTTTTAATTTTACAATATCGTTTGGAATTTGATGTATTAATATAATTAATGTATTAATAAAAATTAAATATATATATTTTATAAAATTTATATTCTTCAACAATTAAATGATGTTTAAAAAAGCCCTAAATGTGTTCGTAGTTTGATTTATTGATTTATCAAGAAAATATGTTGGCCAAATATCAGGGAACAATCAACGTTTAATTGATTTCTGTTCAACTAGATGGCGCTCTGCCATCCAAAAAAAAACTCTCATGTTAGTTGATCAGAATATGCCTAATTTGTTTTTAAAGTTATTTTCAATTCAAATATAAAGAGTTAAATTTGTGTGTATAATACATAATAAAAAAAAACATCGATATAATAAAAATATATATAATTTTTATAAATTTCTTCAAATAATATTTGTATATACTCTTGTATAAAACAAAACAACAACAACAACAACAAAAAGTAAACTACAGCAGAAGATATTACAAAAGTAATAGAGAGTGAGAGTTAAAGAAGAGATAAAAACATACTTACTTCATCCTTAATTTGTATTTCCCAAAAAAGTTCTCACCAAAAAGACAAGATTTCAATCTATGAATGTGTAAAAGAGAGAGAGAAAGGGTGAAATTTGACCCACATTTCACACACGGGAATTGTAGTCATTGTTGGCGGCCGCCATGGAGAAATCTGTTTTAATTACATGCACCCAGATAAATGGCGAATTTCCCAAGGATTGGTGAAAGTGAGAAAGCTTGAGAAATATGTTCATCTGATTTTCAAGTTGAAATGTTAGAATTTTCTAACAAAAAAAAAAAAAATACTTCATTACTCTATGAATTATTGAAACTTTTAAATACAGGGTGGCTAGACTAATTTACAGAATTAAAGTATCAATTCCTAGGGGTTTGGTGGAAGGATGGTCTAAATTATTGGTTTTCGACCGCTACGACCCGGGTTCGATTCCCGCATTGGACACTTTTTTTCTGATTAAAAAAAAAATAATAAAATGCTCCAATGGCCCCCGATTCTTGCAAAAGTCCAACCCCACCAGCGAGTGCAAGTAACCAAACGGGGCTCTGGCACATTTGTAAGTGCAAAGTCGAACTGTTTTTTACATGTGTAGACATGTGGTGTACTTACAGTAAAAGCAGTCGCCTACCTCTACCCACCATGATTATCATGGCCTGTACCACGTGTACTAGGGATAAGCAAAAAAAAAAAATGTATCAATGATTACAATGAGAACAAAGAAGATACTTCTTTCCTCGACCAATTGAACATTAGAGGATGGTCTTCTAGTTCTACTAAAAGGCCGCAACAAGCAGACAGATCACTGTGGCAATGCAACAAGCAAACAACAAGACACCAGAGCTGCAGCACAAGTAAACAGTGAAATAGGCCTTGAGGGACTCTCTTTGGAGCTCCTGTTGAATCCTCATTCAACTTGGTGAGAAACAGAGCTGGAGCGTTTGCGTTGTTCAAATTTTTGAAAGACGGCTGAAGAGAAGGGAAAGCTATATACATAATCTAATTGATGTAAATAATTATATGTAAATAATCTTTGTCAGGATTAGAATGACCAATCCTGTATGGGACTTTGATTCCAGTAAAAGGCTTGTTGCTTCTGTTGTATATAGTCACAGTGTAGAAAATACTATACTATACCTACTACATATAGGTTTCTCTCTGTATTCTTAGTTCTCTTCTCTTCAATTACTCTGTAAATTGGCGAATCCTTTATAGGACGAGAGGTCCTCAATAAAGGCTTTTGTTGTTGTTGTTGTATATTAGATTTAATGAAAGATTTATTTTGCCAATATTTCGGTTGGCTGAACGCCAAACCTTTATCAAGGCATTACATTTTTGTATACACATGATGTATAATACAACCGAAATATTGGCAAAATAAATCTTTTATTAAATCAAATATATGCCTTTTTATTATCTAATATTTTCTTATATCACAAGAATTCGTAATTTTGATAAGAAATCTCACACACACAAGTTGTGCGGAATATAGAAAACCAAAAGAAGCTCGGGAAGTGACATCAGCTCGCGTGGTTCCAGAAGGACTATATTGGTCCAAGGACCCTGAAGGACGTCACGGAAGCTTGAATCCTTTTAGATCCTTTATATAAAGTCACACGTGACGTGCATGAAATAACATCTACTGCCCTCCCTTCCAGCCATACTATACCATCCATACTACATGTACTTTTGTCGCTAACTCGAGTGTAGTATTACTTTAAAGCCAATACTCATTTCCATACCTCTCTGCACCTTGGAAGACCTTTAAAAGTTCTCACAGAGTACAGGCAGTCGTGGTCGATGCAGAGTGGAAAGCTTGGAAATGTCCACACAAAAAAACAAAACAAAGAGAAACAGTTGTACTAGGAAAGTTCCATGAACAGATAAAAGCTAGGAGCGAAAGATGGAGATATAAAAGTTCTTACTGGTCTACATGGTGGATGAGATGGACCTTGGTGACAACCGACGAGGGCTCTATCTAATACAGTAGAACCTCTCTTTAGCGGACACCCCACTAGCAGATATCTCTCTACAAAGGACAGTTTTCATTTGCAAAATTACCATTTTTACTATTTAGTAACTTTCCGGTAAAAGGACACTTCTCCCTAAAGGATACTTTGTTCTGTAACTAGGTGTTGTTCTTTACAGGGAGGTAGTTCCACTGTATTATATTTAATTATTAAATGGTGGCAATGTCTTGTCCATTCCATGGAAAGAGGAATACCATTGCCCCGTTAGTCAGCCATATTTCATAGTTCCCTGTTCACGGTTACCGTAGCGGTAATTATAAAATTCAAAATGTGATAGTTTTAGTTACCAAGGATATAAATAGGTTATTTTGCATTAGAAGTTGTCATGTCAGGATGGCCGAGCGGTCTAAGGCGCTGCGTTCAGGTCGCAGTCTACTCTTGTAGGCGTGGGTTCGAATCCCACTTGTGACATTTTTTTATTTTCTTGTAAACTATAATTTGAAAACGTACACATTTATCATTAGCTCTGAAAGTTATTTAATACACATACGTGATACTTGTGTGTGATTTATCTTATTATTATCTGATACTTGTGTTTGATTGTGGGTTCGAATCCCACTACTGACTTTTAAAAAAATTCATATTCTTTTAAAATATATTTTGAAAACTCATCTTTTTTTTTTTTTTGCTTATCCCTAGTATACGTGGTACAGGCCATGATAATCATGGTGGGTAGAAGGCAACTGCTTTTACTGTAAGTGTCAATACACGTGAAAAGCAGCTCATTCATCATTATCTACGGAAGTTATTTAATACGCAAACTATTATTCATAATAGTTTTCTGTTTGTATGTCATTTAAATTTTGCTCTTGTGTTGAAAAAAAAACTTCATAAAAATTAATTATTGAATTTTAAAAATAAATATAATCGTGTTATATATAAATAAAATTTATCATATTAATCAAGAATGGGTATTTGGCCAATTCTGTAATAATTAAAAATCAACGAGAATAGTTCATATTTGTTCCGATAGATGGTGCAAGCCATCAGAAACTTTCAGTTGCACAATAAGGAGAGTGCCTTTTTTTTCTTTTCATAATTAAATATAATTGTTGAATCTTTTTGACGCTACTTTTTGGTAAATTGGAAAATATGCTTCTTTTTTTTTTACTTCAATGAGTTTTTAGCGTTATCTGTACAAAATGGCTTGTGAAGTATCCCCAGAGCACATCCTGCAGTACAACAAGATATCTACAAGTCATCAATATACTGGGAGGTATGTGTGAGTTGATTTAAGCAATCAACTGTGATGGATCAGGAAGAAAAAACTTTAATGAGAGGAGGATATATAGCTAAAAAAAGGGCTTAGGTCATCTGTGGTGAACCCTGTTTCATGAATTTATGCTCCAGACCGCTCTACTATTGTATTGGACTGCTTATTTTGCTATCATTAACTTAATTTATTTTTTTAATTGCTTCAATTGCTCCCCGATTCTTGCAAAAGACGAACCCTACCAGTGACTGCAAGTAACAGACTCTGATATACTTGTAAATATACACTCATGGACAAAACTTAAGGAAGTTGTACCTTTTACCATGTATATCAGGATTCAGACAATATATATATAGGGATTTGAAATATCATATTCCGCCTCCCCTCTTTCTCAAGAGAGAAATTATAACATTAGTTCATTTTGTGTTTTGTTTACAAAAATATTTTGTTTTTCGAGTTTTAAAAACAAACAATTCTCTCCCATTTCTTATTTAATTAACACATGTAAAAATTGAAGACACACGAGTTAACCAAGTGTGAACAAAATTTCCTCTGTTTCCATAAAAAAAAAAAAAAAAAACAGATGACCGGCGACATCAAAGACTTTCAATTTTTTTAAAGTTTTGTCAAAGAGTGTATGTTCTGTGAGCAACGTAATATAAAAATAAATAACTATTGTAACAATATAGTGGCTGTTTTCATTTTTTATTTAAATAGCCATAACTTTATTTTCATGCCTATTAAAATACTTTTTTTAAGGACTTTTTTCCAAAACCCAAATAGTGTTATGAAAGGAATTCAAGAAGCTAATTCCCCATGCTGGTATATCACAAAGTTCTTTGCGAATGATAGGCTAAACTTGCATAATAGGTCCTTATATATTTACATATGCACTATTGGTATTGTGTACGAACATCTTAGCTAAGTTGGTTTCGATTTATTTTCTGTTGACTTGAATGTTTACTTCCTTAAAGCACAAAAGGTTCTAAACAATAAAGTATCATAAATAGACATGTTTTTAGTAAAATATCGGAAGAATCCGCTGAAATATAAATCGCAATAAAACGCAGACTCCGAATTTGTGTTTCTTATTTTATTGAATATATCTATATATATATATATATAAATGAATGAATGTGTCTGTCTGTCCTTTAGGCCTGACCAAACCACTCATTGGAACGCTATGAAACTTTGGGAAGTTATTTAGTATAGTACTGGGAAGGTTTCTAGCAAATAAAATTTTTGAAATAAATTTTCGCCTAAAAATAATCAAGATAAATATTCTAATTTATCTGTTATAATTCAACAATCTCTCTGCTCTAAATATTATCATGATGATACGATGATTTTGTAATGATGAAAATTAGGAAAGACAAAATTCAGGATGACACGGCAATTTATTTGAGACAAGAATAATGATACAATTCCAAGGCAAGATACTATTCCTTTAACTTCCAATTACCGAGGGAACCAAAATTAATATTGATTTTATTCAACTTATCGAGTATTTTTCAAGGGACCGGGAAAAAATGTTCACTTTATAGAGAGATTCAAATTTACGAGTTTCAAATTATCAAAATATATCTTTTTTTAATAAGTTTATAGAGAATTGTTTTAACAAATGTTGGTTAGACAAACCTTTACTCGGGTAAAACCCGGGCGAAGCCGGGTACATCCGCTAGTTATATAATAAAATATAAATAAACCCTCGATTCCCGACAGTCATGAACCGGGATTGAATCCCGCGTTAACATTTTGTTTAATATGTGAATAACCTTCACTTATTTTATTCATTCGTGTATGGCTTTTCTTGATTTATCAATAAATTGGGTTGGCCAAATATCAGGGAACAGGTTAAATAAATGAATAGTTGATTTCTGTTCCACCAGATGGCTCGCTCTGCCTTCTGAAAAGCACACGTGCTCCTGGTCAGGATATGCTTTCTTATTTTTAATATCAACACCTGACCCACTTATTTTTTTTTCTATTGAATATCTAATGAATATTAATAAATATTTAAATAATAGCCATATTGTTACAATTATCATAAACTAGGTTGCCCTTGTTGAGCGGTACCTAATAAAGTGATTTTGGGATATAAATAATAGTTTGAAAATTTTAGATTCATTTCTTAGCACTTCTGAAATATTTTGACGGGAGAGGCGACCTTTGTCTCTTTAGATCATTATCCTCCAGTCAAAATTTCCATCTATATTTTAGCCACTTAGTCAGCTAAACACCTCTTTGGTAGATTGTCAAGATTCCATTAGATCCCTTGTGGATCTCATGGAATAAAGTCCGCCCTAGACTGATGAGGGCCATTAGCCTGAAACCATGGTTTCTAGGTGGACGCTTTTCAGTTTGACGTCTATTTTGACAGGAGAGGCGATCTTTGTCTCTTTAGATCAATATCTCCTCCCGGCAAAATTTCCATCTATACTTCTGATATATGTAAATAATTTATAAGATATTATGAGTCAAAAGGCGATCCATCAATTAAATTTATATAAAATATTACAGATCCAGGTACGCCATTTTATATAAATCATAAGATATTAGTTTAAAGAGAGCAGAAGAGAGAGAGAGCTTAAATTGACTTGTTCCATTATATGTATGTTCCATATGTAAATACCTGTTTTTTCCTCTTTTCGCTCTCCACTTCTTCCATCCATATTTCCAAATCCATATTCTTATTTTCCATAGAATTATTCAAATAATAATAATATGTATATATTTACCATGTGTATATAATCTTTCTCCATTTTTACCCCTTTGTATATTTCCCACTTTCATAGGTTTCTCCGTCTTGTAATCCCAAGAAGAATCCTCTGTAAGACCTGTGTGTCTTAATAAAGGTTTTTGTGTGTGTGTGTGATATTAGTTTAAAGATTTAGATTCGTTTCGTTTATATGCTCCCCTGTAGAAGATTTCACACTACTCGAAAGCTCGAGAGAATATTTAATTAAGTAAGAAACTCATCCTGTCGGAGCCCGCGTTATATTGTGTTATAAATAGACATGTTTGTTATCACTATGTTGTCATTAATATAGCTCGGCTATTTCTGCCGCCAGTGTAAAACTGTTTAGTTTTCCGCCTTTTTTTTCTTCTCTTTTTTCAAGAATTAGGCCTAGCACATAACAACATCAAACAACGGAAGAAACATACAAGAAAATAAGACCTAATCCAAATAATTTATTAGTGTGTGACAATTCGGTAACAGCATTGTCACCATCATCAGACAAAAGAATAAATAAGAAAAAAATATCACAGCATGTTCTTAAATAGTACTGTTATCAAGTGTTTGATTCTTATATTATAATCTATATTCCAAATTGTGCTTTATCAACAGAAGAAACAAAGAACTTTTTTTTTTTTTTGCGAAATTCAAATGGTCAAATGTCAAATTGAATAATCACTGAAATAGCTCGAATGTCAAATTTTTAAAATAACGTGTTAAAAAGGGAGTGAAAATCCTTAATTAATATTTTTTTATTGTCTTCTTTTTTATTATATAAATTTCCATATTTTAGATTAATCACAAAATATTTTAAAATATAAAGCAGAAGAGGCAAAGCTAAAAATTCGAAAGTGTGTCTCAACAGGAAATTCTAAAACTTTACAAAAGAGATAAAAATAGAATTTGTTATCATCATCGATTATGAGTAACATAAAATTTCCACCAATCACAGATACAATTGGAAAAAATAGAATGAGTCACGATTTTTACTTATTCCAAACGAACTATTCACCACTCAAACAAAATGACAATTTGATAAATTATACGTTATAAACAAAAATGGCAGTAGATGTTATCAACCACCATTTAACCTCGAACTCAGAGCTTGCCACCAGGAAGAAAAATATTTTCTTTGATTAGCTGGCGTCATTTTGTGGCAAATATTTCCTGTCCTTGGTCCATAATTAATAATAAAAAAATATTCTTTTGTAATATTCTTTTTCTCTAAATAAATAATTGATACACACACAAAACACAATTTGTACAAATTTTCTTCTAGCTATAAAAATGTTAGTCACATGCTTATGTTCGTAAAAATGGTCAAATTATTATTTTTTTTTTAAACGTAGAATTTTTTTTAGTTGCTTGTTTGTAGCAAAATGAAATTAGTATATTTTTCATTATATATTTTTTATTCATAACATATTTTACACTTTGAAAATAGAGCAATCCATAAATAAATCTAATTAAAAAGGCATATATTGGATCAAAAAATAATTTATTTTACCAATATTTCAGTTGGCTGAACGCCAACCTTTATCAAGGTGTTATTGTTGACACACATTAAATATGTTATAATACCTTGATAAAGGTTGGCGTTCAGTCAACTGAAATATTGGTAAAATAAATTATTTTTTTGATCCGATATATGCCTTTTTAATTAAATATTTGACACTGTGAAAAAAATAGTACAAATGTGATATTGTACTGGGATAAGGTGCATAAATTATGAAAAAAGCATCTCCTTATCGTGAAACTGAAAGTTGCTGATGGCTAGAATAACCACGATTGGTCGGCCACATTCTGTCCAACTGCCTTACTTTCCTGTTGCTAGGAATACGTAGAATACATTTTATATTCTCTGTGTGTGTCTTTTTATCATTTCTTGTACTAAACCTAAATAAAAAGAAGAATAAGCAACGACAATCTTTCTAAAAACCTGGACTCAGCAGACACAACCTGAAAATAACCAGCAAAGCTCCCAACCTAGTTTTTGTTAGGTCAACGATTCTTAATGGTAAAGACTATCCCGCGCGCCCCACACAACAATTTTTTCATAAATTTATGCCATTTTAAAAAATACAAAACTTGCCTCACAAATATTTTATAAAGACTATAACTATTTTTATTTTTAACTACACGAATTTTATTTGTATATATATTTTTTATAAATTTATATATTAACTATATATTTTTTTTATATATTTAAAAAAAAGCTTATTTTTATTTTAAAAATTCAATTCAGTAGCATCGTCTATTTTAAAAAATCAGACGAATATACTATTTTTCAACATATATTTTTGTTTACATTTTCAAAAAATTTAAAATAGATCTCTAATTTATAATAAATAATAAAGGCACATAGTAAGTATTTTAGAATATATATATATTTTGAAATATTATATTCCGCCTCCACTCTTTCTCGAGAGAGAAATTATAACATTAGTTCATTTTGGGTTTTGTTTACCGCTCTTGCCAAAAATATTATTTCCTTAAAGATCTATATATAAAATTATTATATATAAGAGCAAAAAAAGGGAATAAAATACCTGAAATGGGATCATAAAATAAAC
>CP092868.1:7531573-7624793 GCA_030710605.1 Cordylochernes scorpioides | reverse complement strand
TTTGTTCTGGTTGATCTGATAATTTCTGAAATTCTTGACATTTGTGTTGATCTTCTACATTTCGTTGAGCTTTTTTTTTTTTCTTCGTTTCGCTTTACTAATTTATTTCGATCATTTTTTGCTGCATTCGCATTCTCTGAACAATTATATTTTTACCACCTCATCTACTTCCATTGTAACAATAAAAAAAGCCATACATAGGATATTGTCAGTATAGTTTACTGTACCATTCACCACCAGCGAGTGCAAGTAACCAAACAGGGCTCTGGCACAATTGTAAGTGCAAAAGTCGAACTGCTTTTTCAGATGTATAGACATGTGGTGCACTTATAGTAAAAGCAGTCGCCTACTTCTATCCACCATGATTATCATGGCCATGTGTACTAGGGATAATTTATAAAAAAAACTACCATTTATTCTGTAGAAAATTAAGTAAAAACTTACTTATAATCTGATATATACAATATAAATTTGTGGGAAGATGATATTGATCCAATTGACACCAATATATATATATGTGGTGATATGAATAAAATCTTCCTGTAACTTTAATTTACATATCTACTTCAATACTTATATTTTTCTCTTTTTTCGACGTGGACCCCCACTGTGATTAATATATATAATTATAATTTTTATATTAAATACACACAATTACAATTGATATGCTTCTATATATGTTGTTCGATATATATGATAAATATCAAATATTTTTCTATATATATATTTATCTAAAGATACAAGGGTCGCCTCTCCCGTCAAAATAGACGTCTAAAACCAGACGCCATCTATTGACTGTCGCCGCAACTAGCGGCCTCGGGTCGGTGACAAAGACACAACACCAGCTTTGGCAAATTGAAAAGCATCCACCTAGAGACTTTTCTAAATATATATTTATCTAAAGAGAAAAAGGGTCGCCTCTCCCGTCAAAATAGACGTCTAAAACCAGACGCCATCTATTGACTGTCGCCGCAACTAGCGGCCTCGGGTCGATGACAAAGCCACAACACCAGCTTTGGCAAACTGAAAAGCGTCCACCTAGAGACTTTTCTAAATATATATTTATCTAAAGAGAAAAAGGGTCGCCTCTCCCGTCAAAATAGACGTCTAAAACCAGACGCCATCTATTGACTGTCGCCGCAACTAGCGGCCTCGGGTCGATGACAAAGCCACAACACCAGCTTTGGCAAACTGAAAAGCGTCCACCTAGAGACTTTTCTAAATATATATGTTGTGGTGCCTCTGTGTGGGTTGCTCAATACCAGGCAACTACATTCTCTTAGAATTTATTAGTACGCAAACTTCTACAATATGGACTGACTGACTGACTGACTGCTTGTAGCGCTATTTATGCATTCAGTCAGAATCGAGTATGCAAAGTGGATATTTGCATTTCTGCAAATATCCCAAGTATGCAAATACACAACAATATATTTATCTTAATGTTACACACACACCAGAAAAATAATTCTTGTACATATTTCAAATACCTTTCTTTCTTTTCTTTTGAATGTTTAGTTTACCTTTGTAGTACAAGTGTCCCTAAGGGCAACATAGCGTTCTAAGTCGAAATAAAATAAAAAGAGAAAAAAAGTAATCCCATTTAATATCCTCCAATATTCACGAGGTAAATCTTACATGAGGAAAGAATTCCTCAGAAACAGAAGTTATTTCAGAAGATATTTGGAAGACCTTTGTCTCCTTTTTTTATATGAAATATAATGACGAAGATGTTTTACCAACCAGTAAAAAAGTACTAGTTAGGTGAAGTAGTACGTTCGGTGTGCAGTCAGACATGAATAGTTACTTGGTCACGCAGACGATGGTTTTTGTCATCGTTTGGTCGAATATTCAAGCCAGTAGGTGGAGTTGACCAAGATTTAAATAACTTTTTATTTTTATTTTGATGAAAGTTTTTAATAATCTAAATATATATTTAGGGAATGAAAAATGAAAGGAAAATATTTTGGTTATATTTCAGTTTTGGTTTTCATTTATTCTTTTGGAGTTGAATTTCACAACGAGGCGATTTTTTTAATGTAATATTTTTTTAAAATTCGAAACTATTTTTAAAGGAGGGTTCACCACTGATGAGCCAGGCCCTCCCATTAATTTTTCCATTGCAGTAAGGGTAGTAGAAATTGTTTAATTTCAAAAAGAATCATACGCTTTTAAAATAGTTTCGAATTTTGATAACAGATGGCGCGCTAGTGCATCATATTATAAATATATATTTTTAAAGAATAAAATTATTTTTTTAAAATATTTCTCGTTATATATATTGATCATATTTTAATCTATGGAAGGTACCTCTCCCTTTAAATGTACATTAAAACAATATATTATAATAAATTAAAACTATTTTTTTAGACGCGAATGATTCTTTTTTTTAATAAAACAATTTTCTACTGCTCTTAATTCAATGATAAATCAATAGGAGGGCTTGGTTCATCAGTGGTGAACCCTACCAGAGGTTTCGTCAGTTTAATCTACCGCTGGGAGGGTTTACCACTGATGAGCCAGGCATTCTCATTAATTTATCATTACAGTAAGGGCAGTAGAATATTGTTTTATTTTAAAAAGAATCTTACGTGTCAAAATTAGTTTTAATTTTTTATAACAGATGGCACGCTAATGCAACACAATGTATTATGAAAAAGGCATCTCCTTATCGTGCAACTGAATGTTTTTGATGGCTTGCGCCATCTATCGGAATAAATATCACCTATTATCGTTGATTTCAAATTATTCCAGAATAAATCATTAGAAATCAACGAGAATAGTTTATGACGAGTAATCCTTTCAATATATTAAAATACGAATAGAATCACAAAGGAATCACAAAATTCAACTTATATAGATGTATATATACATGTCTCATTAACTAGTTTCCTTTTATTCATGTAGAAGGGCTGCTTGCGCCCGAAAGCTCGAAACGATTTTTACCAATAAAGATGCTCATCCTTTGTGATTCTATTCGTATTTGAGAATAGTTTATATTTATTCCGATAGATGGCGCAAGCCATCATCAACTTTCAGTTGCACGATAAGGAGATGCCTTTTTCATAATTTATGCACCTTATCCCAGTACAATATCACATTTGTACTATTTTTTCACAATGTATTATGTCTATCACCCAGTACAAAACTTAAAGGTGGTATTAAGATTGAACCACAACACCAGTTCTGACAAATACAACCTGTATACCATTGGTTCAGGTTATGACCATTCTTTATCACCGCTTCTAAGTTTTTTTTTACTGGGGTGGTACATATACTGTACTTTTTAATTGCATATTTAAAAGTAAATATGCATCTTTTAGAACATGAATAACATCTTACAGCAACTTTATACAAGGGTATACTTTATATAAGTATACTTGTGTTGATTTGCATATTACATCCAGAGGTTTCCACCACTTACTGTCAGGGAAAGAGTTCCAGAATTTACAACATATTGCCGCTGAGGAAGGCGACATTGGGTCACCCAAATGTCACTCAATAATAAAGATTGGTTGAAAAAATAAAATACTTAGAATCGAAATTCATATCGTTCAGCAGAATAAAAGTACAAATTTTTCTACAGTACTTCGCACACACTCATTGTTAGATATATTTTAGCGAACTTTATAGAAAACCAACTTTTCAATATACACTCATGGACAAAACTTAAGAAAGTTGTACCTTTTACCACATATATATATTAATTGATATAATATAAAGGACTGCGGTGTATGATTATAAAGTAATACTTAAAGCCTCCCCGCATAAGTTTCTTTTTTGTGAAAATCAATATTAATTTCAAAGAGAAATATGTACTATTTCTAAATTTTTGGATGACGTATGAAAAGGTTGAATATATGAAGAGTAATGGTCTATATATGATTGGGTGACATATGAAAGGGTGAAAATGTGAAGAGTAATGGCGATTGTGGGTTCGATTCCCGCCCCTGGACACTTTTATTTTTCCGTTCGCCATTACTCTTCACATTTTCACCCTTTCATACGTCATCCAATCATATATAGACCATTACTCTTCATATATTCAACCTTTTCATACGTCATCCAAAAAGTTAGAAATAGTACATATTTCTCTTTGAAATTAATATTGATTTTCACAAAAAAAGAAACTTATGCGGGGAGGCTTTAAGTATTACTTTATTAATTGATATATTTAATTATATTTGTTTTTTTTTTAAGAGAGAGGAGAACGTACGAATTTACATATATGAGAAATCCACCGTTACATAAGCAAATAAGGAGTGGTTTATGTTTAAAATATGAACCTTACGTAAGTTTGGCCTATTGTTATCTTTTCAAAATACTTTTTAAAACTTCATATTACCAAAATCGGAAGAATCCTCTGAAATTTGAAGTTACAATAAAACGCAGGCTCCAAGGATAAGTTTCTTATTTATTAAATACTAGCGGATGTACCCGGCTTTGCCCGGGTTTTACCCGAGTAAAGGTTTGTCTAGCGAACATTTGTTAAAACAATTCTCTAAAAACTTATTTAAAAAAAAGATATATTTTGATAATTTGAAACTCGTAAATTTGAATCTCTCGATAAAGTGAACATTTTTTCCCGGTCCCTGTGTGCCGTGTCATCCTGAATTTTGTCTTTCCTAATTTTCTACATTAGAAAATCATAGTTTTATCTAGTGAACATTTTTTCCCTGTCCCTTGAAAAATACTCGATAAGTTGAATAAAATCAATATTAATTGGTTCCCTCGGTAATTGGAAGTTAAAGGAATAGTATCTTTGCCTTGGAATTGCATCATTATTCTTGTCTCAAATAAATTGCCGTGTCATCCTGAGATAATCTTACTTTTGATAAATAATATTTAAGATAACAAACTTAGTGATAAGAAAACTTGTTAACATCGTCACAACGGTGGCGCTGCTTGCGAGTTAAATCTACAAATCTGCAAATAACTCTAAGGATATTCAAGATATTCATGAAATTATTTTTCAAAAACCTTCCCGGTGATATACCTAATAATATCCCAAAATTTCACGGCGATTGGATGTATGGTTTTTGAATCTATAGAGTACAGACAGACAGACATTCAATTTTATATATATAGATTCTCTCAAGCTTTCGAGTAGTGTGAACTCTTCTACAGGATAATATAACGAAATCGTACTCTTGTAGAAGGGTTTACACGAAAGCTTGAGAGAATATTTAATAAATAAGAAACTTATCCTGGAGCCTGCGTTTTATTGTAACTTCAAATTTCATTTTTCGTTTATTTACATTTCACTCTTTCACCTTACCCCTAAAATTTTCATTGCCATTTTTTTTCTTTAAACTTTCGGAACTTATCTTTACTCCCGCAGATCATATTCCTACTGAAGTATCAGTCTCGTGTTGTCTCGTATGTAAGATCACAAGATAATAGGCGCTAACCGTAAAAAAAGTTTTTCTTTGTTTACCATTGTTATATAAGTTATTCTCTTATTTGTTCTCTCTCATGTGTGTAGATCAATACAGATAATGTTTGATCAAACTTCTTGGGTTCAGTATCTTCAAAAAGTCCAAGTAGAGTTAACAAAAATGTATAAAACTTAAATTATCTTATAATTAATAATATATGTAAGAATTAGTGTTTGCTAACCATGACGTATGCACGGTGTGGCCATTGGACATGTGTCGGACCAGGAGGCTGTTGTTGAGCGCTGCGCTGCCTGGAGTATAGGAGCTCCATCTATGATTCCTTTCTTCTTGTGGTGAATCTTTATAAGACTGGTGGTCTTAATAAAGCTTTGTGTGTGTGATATATAAAAGAATTATAATTTATTTTTCTGTAATATGTATATTGTCATTACAGGAGCCTGTAATATATCAGCTGAGAATCGGTGCAAATCAAATCATTCAAATTACAGTCGCAAGTTTCATTGACAGACTTAGCGAGTTTGATAATAAAAAAATCTTTTAAATCTACAATATACCTCTTATATCCATTATAGACTAAATATAAATGCTATACTTTAATATATATAAATGTAAATGAAATTTGTGTTTGAAAAAAAAAGATTATTGGTATAAAGTAACTTACTTGTTTGGAGAGAGAGAGAATTTGTACTTATTTCCATACTGCAAGATTGTGCTTGATTGTTTGGCGCTGTGTGGAATTTCATCTGCGTTATGCAAATTAACCAGAATTTTTATAAACCGTGATTATGTAAATTAGGTGTATATTTGTAGGCGTCCAATTCTTGTTGATATTTTTTTAGGGAAAAAAGGTTTTTATTAAACCTTTGTAACTTAGCTTTCCATTGTTGCTAATATAATTACCAGTAATTTTCTTTCCTCTAATTTATCTCGATATACAATTGATTAGTAATATACAGTTGATCGTGTGACTGAATGATTCAAAGATTGTTATCACCATTTATCAGAATATATATGTCATAATATATACTCCTACAGGAATAATAAAGCCAACCTACAAGACAGTCCAGAGAGAGACGGGAGAGTAGAGTCCGGTCACTTGAAACACCAGCGACATTCCAAGGAGCGACCACTGGGGTCCGTCAGTTAACACCTCGGGACTATTAAGACAGTTGGGGATTGTGTGCGACACGAACGGCCGCCCGGCAGTGGCAGGCCCGTCTCTCTCTGGTAGCCTGGGTTCATCTACCAACTTGTGATGTCCTTATTTCTCTTCCCCACCTTATATTACCACATATACATATTAGCTTTTTGTGTGAATTTACCAGAACTGGTGTTGTGGCTTTATCATTCCCTTTACGTTTTTTACTGTTGTGATAAACCAGATGCATTATTTTAATGCATTTTTAAAGGGAGAAGTGCCTCTTTTTAGTACGTAAATATATATATATAGGTCACCTCTTCCGTCAAAATATACGATATAATTAAGCGCCATCTATTGACGGTCTCCATAAACTAACGGACTCGGGTCGATGACAAATCAACAACACCAGCTTTGGTAAATAGAAGCAGCCACCTAGAAACCATGGTTTCGGGCTAATGACCCTCCTCAATCCAGGGCGAACTTTGATTCCATGAGATCCACAAGGGATCAAATGAAATCTTCACAATTTGCCCATGAGGTGTTTAGCTGTTGAAGTGTCTAGACCAATTCAATGGTCCAAATTATGATTTCTACATTCCTTATATTAAAATAAATAAAAGTCGAAAGAGGTAGGGTGCTTGGTTCATCAGTGGTGAATCTTTCCAACGGTTTCGCCAGTTTAACCTACCAGAACGTTTCACTTTTGTATTAAGATGCTCTGTCTACATAAAGCCGGCAAGTTGAAAAGTTCTTGGTAAGTGTTTGGAATGAAATTATGAACATTATCTGATATTTATTCTGGTATCTGTGTGTGTGGCGCCCAGCCATTATCAACAATTATTTACACATTCAAAAAGTGTTATGTAAATATTATAGCAAAGTATTTATTAATTTTATTATTTTTTATTAACAGAGTGGTCAGTTTTTTATGTTTCTATTTTTCTACTCTGTAAATTTCCCTCGTGGCTTATCTTTTGTTTGTTCTTACCTGAAATAAATTGTTATCTCATCCCGAAGTTGCTCTTCCCTAATTTTACACGTGGCAATATATAAATAACTCTATAAAGATTCATAAAAATCGTTTTTGGAAAAATTGAGTAATCCGTATTTATATCTTTAGAAAGCCAAAAAGACATATATTGACAAATAAATGTTTGTTTTCCATCTCTTCTGTGTTTTTTATTATCTAAAGATACATAAAATGTGTAAGAAATTCATTAATAAAGAATATTTATATTTTGAAAGATGTTTCATAGTGTGTTTTATATGCAACTTTAATTTATGTGACATGTTTTAGATGAGAATTTATTGTTTATTGTGTTGGGGAGCGATGTCACAACGGTCGTTCTGGCCTGACTGGGTGAAGAGACATTTGTCAAAGGATGGTAAGATGGCATTCGAATCTTTTGATAGGACATATTTGAGATGTTGGTCGGTAGCATTGGCCATACTCAAATGTCCTCTTTTTTCTTATCTCCTCTCAATCCTATAAAAATTCCTGTGTATTATGATGCATTAGCGCGCCATCTGTTATCAAAATACGAAACTATTATAGACGCGTATGATTCTTTTAAAAATAAAACAATGATAGATGAAACTGGCGAAACCGCTGGGACGGTTCACCACTGATGAGCCAGGCCCTACCATTAATTTTTCCATTGCAGTAAGGGCAGTAGAAATTGTTTTATTTTTAAAAGAATCATACGTGTCTATAATAGTTTCGTATTTTTATTTTCTGTGTATATTGAGCTTCATGATTGAGATAAGTGATGGTGGTATCTTGTCCATACTCCATGGAATGGGGGGTGCCCCGTTAGTCAGCCACATTTCAGAGTTCCCTGTTCACAGTTACCGTAGCGGCTCACGACACCGTACTACAGGGTCTTACTTGTGTCTCCCCACATAGAGGAGGACTTCTGGGCAGGGAAATGTAGGGTACATGTTAGAATAACAGAAATTGTACCCCAGTAATCAGCAATGTTATTTACATTGAAAATTGCTGATTACTGAGTTCTATTACTGTTATTCCTGTATGTACCCTACATTTATACTCGGAGAATCTGTATAATACCAAGAGGTCTTAATAAAGTTTTGTTGTTGTTGTATATCTTGAGTTTAAAAAGGTGCCATTGCCCCGTTAGTCAGCCACATTTCAGAGTTCCCTGTTCACGGTTACCATAGCGGCTCACGACACCGTATTACAGGGCAGTCCCTTACTGAGATAAGTCTTTTTTCCTTTTACTTATCTCAACTACAAGTGAATCATGATAATCATATATGGTGGGTAGTTAGCAACTGCTGTAAATGCACTACACCACTTTTTCACTTTCGATTGTACCATATCACCATTTTGGTTGCTTTGCTCTCACCGGTAAGGTTGGAATTCTAAAAGAATCGAGGGCTATTGAAGCAATTTTTTTTTTGTTCAGAGAAAAAAAAAGTACTTAATGTGGAATTCGACCCCAGGTAGTGTCTGTTGACGGTTTATCCAACTCGTCTATCGACCTACTTGAAAGAAGTCAAATTATTTAGTTATTAAAACTGTGGACTCAGTAGCAGGACACTGACTTAGCTCCAATATTTTGAACCAATCGTTGACTTTATATTCAAATGAACCAATGAACGATCGTTGAAATTGTTTTCTTTTGATTTTAATCTCTATCTGATTGGTGGAGAGAGTTTTAAAATTAACACTATTTATAAAAAAAAATAGTACAAATGTGATATTGTATTGGGATAAAGTGCATAAATTATGAAAAAGGCATCTCCTTATTGTGCAACTGAATATGAAATGGCCGCCTCTGACATGAGGAACAGAGACCATGTACAGCCACTCCTAACATGGAGTACATCCTGTATCCCTGAAGACCTTACAGGGTACTATCAGCCTGGCCAGCTGAGCCCAGGTTTTTTCTATCCTGGTTTGAAACCGGCAATGGCCTAGTGTAGATTTCCTATTTGATTGGTTGTTTCTCCTCGTCTGCTATTTTTAGGTCCCGGATTCGTATCCGCACACAGCGAACCGTTTTATTATTTTTTTTTTGCTTTATCCCTAGTACACATAGTACAGTCCATGATAATCATGATGGGTAGAAGTAGGCGACTGCTTTTACTGTAAGTGCACCACATATCTAAAGATGTGAAAAGCAGTTCGACTTTGCACTTACAAATATACCAGAGCCCCGTTTGGTTACTTGCACTCGCTGGTGGGGTTGAACTTTTGCAAGAATCGGGGGTCATTGGAGCAATTATTTTTTTAACCAGAAAAAAAGTGTCCAAAGCGGGAATCGAACCCGGGTCGTAGCGGTCGAAAACCAACGGTTTAGACCATCTTACCAATTACCCCCTTTTATTATTATTAAATGACTTCAATATAACTTAGTTATGGTATTTCAGTAAACTATGGACATGATCACGTTTTTAGGACAGTAGAATTATATATGGACAATAGAATGTTGGTTTAATTTGAAAAGAGAAAAACTCGTATTTATTAATTTTATTTCTAACTTATAGGTAAGGAGCGTTTTTTTTTTTTTTTTGCATTCTAATTAAAGTAACTGATCATATACAAATTATTTTAAATCTTGATATGTACAGAGACATATGGTTTACTTACATGTACACTGTGTGACAAGGAAATTACTGAAGAACTCCCCCATTACCTGCTTAATTGTACAGCCCTTGATGAAGAGAGGAAGGCCCTATATCAACAAATTAAATGTACCAACATTTCACCCAAAGTATTGCTTTCAAAAATATCGGCAAACAAATCTAAGAAAATGCTTACTATAAATTTTTTAGATTATCATTATGTAAGGACCAGTCAACAAGTGAATGACTTTGAGATGAAGAGTAAAGCCAGTTCAATTTCTATGTAAATAACACAATTATTACCTTATCCAATTGGGAGAATCTGTATGGGGCAAGTCCCAATAAAGGCTTTGCGTACGTGTGCGTACTTCCGTTCATCATTACTCTTCACAATTCATACTTCATCCCTAAGGTTAGAAAAAATCGTTATTTCTCCTTAAAATAAAATTTCGATTTTTTTCATTCAAAAGAAACATATGCGGGATAATTTCAAAAGCCGCATTATATTATATTGTATTATAAATTACTTTATGTATTATTTACGAACGGAAAAATATGTCCAGGATAGCCTAGTGAACATGGCATCTGCCCGGTAAGCGGAACACTATGGGTTCGATTCCCATCCCTGGACACTTTTATTTTTCTGTTTATCATTACTCTTCACAATTCACCCTTTCATACCTCATCCAAAAGGTTAGAAATAGTCGTTATTTCTCTTTGAGATAAATTTTGAATTTTCGTTGAAAAGAAACACATGCGGGATAGTATTTCAAATGTCGTTTTATAATTTCAAATGTCGTTCTACAATCATAAGCCGCATTATATTGTATTATAAACAGTCATAAACAGCTCCCCACTATGATTACCATGGCCAGTACACCACAGAAAGTATCGAAACAATCAATAGAACATGGGGTACCTCCATACCGGGTCACTGATTCCATTTTTTTTCGCCTTGTTTTTCCTCGGAGAAATTTCAAACCAATCGTTGACCTTATATTCAAATGGACCAATGAACGATCGTTGAAATTGTTCTCTGTTGGTTTTATCCTCTATCTGATTGGTGGAGAGAGTTTTGAAATTAACACTATTTATGAAAAAAAAAATAGTACAAATGTAATATTGTATTGGGATAAGGTGCATAGACAAAAATAGGATAAATGCATTTATGAGAATCTGCCTTCGGACAAGTATAGGAGCTCCATTCAATCTATCAAACAAGATACTGAAGGAGGACTTGAACCAACCCGATCTAGAAGATATGTACCAAACTTCCGTTAAGAAATTATACCTTCAAATGCAAAATTCAAATAATCCAACCATAAAATATATTCTACAAAATAAAGGAGATATCAATCCCAGATTCCGACGACCCGGCCCTGACACTTAGTCAAGAGCTCATCGCCCAACAGCTGCCCTCCTGCAAGGTCCGGGGGGGACCACCTCTACTCCATCAACTCGCCATGTGTAAATAGCCAGGACAAGGCGAGCTGTGCTCGAATGTAACACCTGTAAATTGAGACGATATAAATAAGGTGCATAAATTATGAAAAAGGCATCTCCTTATTGTGCAACTAAAAGTTGCTGATGGCTTACGCCATCTATCGGAATAAATGACGCAAACCATCTTTTAGTTGCAAGATAAGGAGATGCCTTTTTCATAATAACACTACATAAAATAATCCCTAATATTAATATTAAGATGGAATTTTCAGGATTTTATGGAGAAAAGTTTCTTTTTAAAAATATTTAATTCACAAATCTCTCTCTAGATTTCGAACTTGAAAGCCATTCTTTCTCCTGTATAAGACCTTTCGTGTCCGAGAAATCTAGAGTTTTGTGAACTAAATATTTTGAAAATAAACGTTTCTCTCTGTGAGCGTAAAACATTTTTACCTTAATATTTCTCTCTTTTAAAATTACTATATGGGGGTCGGTGGAAGGCTGGTTAAACCGTTTGGTTTTCGACCGCTAAGACCCGGGTTCGATTCCCGCATTGAACACTTTTTTCTGTTTAAAAAAAAAATGCTCCAATGGCCCCCGATTCTTGCAAAAGTCCAACCCCACCAGCGAGTGCAAGTAACCAAACGGGGCTCTGGCACATTTTTAAGTGCAAAGTCGAACTGCTTTTCACATCTGTAGACATGTGGTGCACTTACAGTAAAAGCAGTCGCTAACTACCCACCATGATTATCATGGCCTGTACCACGTGTACTAGGGATAAGCAAAAAAAATTACAAAATATTTTCTCAAAATGAGTTTCTTTTTATTACAAAACGCTAGCTTTCAAGTGATAATCGCTCCTCAACGGGCTTAATAAAACATCGACTATATCTTACAAGAAATATTTACAAAAACATACGAGCGTATTATACTTCTCTATATCATAGAAATTTCATGATATCATGAATAGAAATTTCTATCTTTGTTGCTTGGTATATTTCTTTAATGAATAAATTCTCAACAGAAACAGCTGTCATATAGTCTTCGAATTTCTTTTTTTTTACACTGAAGAAACATTTTGGCTTGCTGTTTTTTCTTTATAGGTGACATGGTGTTTTTTGGTTTATATGAATTAGTTCATTCTAAGACTGGTGTACCTTCTCAATCAGGTTCCACCAAAATGATCTTTCCATGGCCATTGTCTGGTGGTAAAACTTCTTGGTTTCTTTCTTCTGTTTCTCCACAAATGTAGTACAAGTCTTGTTCTTTTTTATTTTATTTAATATCAAAATTAATTGAATTTTGCGAAAATACGGGTTTGTTTTAGAGTTAAAATATCTTTAAAATGTAAGAGAGGAGTACATCGCTTTGAAAGTAAAGTTTGTGATGCAAAAATACGTAAAATTAAATAATCATTAGGATGAATTTATTAATAAAACAAAATAATTTTATTTTAAATATTTTATTAACGATAATATATGTTTTGTTTTATCAATCTCTTGATTTCCTAAATACTTTGAACGGCGATATTTAAAATGGTTACACTTATGGACGATAGATGGCAGCACAGTAAATTATTTTGTTTCAATTAAAATCATAATAAATATCCTTGAAATTAGGCGATTATTGATAAAAATCGAATAAATATAAAATTTTAAATAAAATATGATAGTAATTTACGAAGTTTGCACTCAAAATATGAATAAATTAAAATTGACGCCGTTAAATACATTACTTAATATAATTAGCTAAATAAAATTTTCTTTAACAAAATTTTATCATAATAGAGAGTTTTTATATATTTAAATTTGAAATATACTTTAAAAACCTACCTAGATCGTATATTTCATTAACTACCCGTTTGACAAAACATTGCTCCAGTGCGGGGTATATAAGCCGAATCCGCCCCTAGTAAATTGTACACGCTTGTTCGGCGGTACATATACTAAAATTGGAACGATACAGAGAAGATTAGCATGGCCCCTGCGCAAGGATGACACGCAAAATCGTGAAGCGTTCCATATTTTTTTACATTTCTTCAGAAAATGCAATATATTTATATATATATTTATATATATATATATTTTTTTAAAAGCATGTGGCATATAATTTGAAATTGTGATCGTTTTTTTTTTAAATACATATACAAAAAATTTGGCGCATTTCTCAGAAGACATTATACAATTATCATCTATTTTATATAATTATATATATTTTTAATTACTTTTAATTTACTTTTAATATACACTTTTAAATATATATGAGAATGTATATTTTAAAAATGCTTTTTATATAGGAAAATTCGTTCTGCAAATATCAGACCCTTTAGTATTGCGAATTCCATTTTTAAATTTAAAAAACTTTAGAAGTCTAGCTTTATGCGGAGACGTTCCAACTCATCCAAACCATCTAAACCTTGGTGGACTCCCGAGTTGAGTCGCTTGAGAAGACTGGTCCTTTCCCTTCGCCGCTGCTCTCAGCACACTCAGAGTCCGATTAGGAATTTCTTCCGTGGCGTCTACCGAGCCTTCCACAACAGACTAAAAGCAGCGATCCGGAAGGCCAAGCGTAAATCCTGGCTCAACCTCTGCGAGGAGGTTTCTGCTGCTTCATGGAGCGCCATCCACCGCTTCATATCTCAAGGGCGAAGTACTCACAGGGGCCCTCCCCTTCTCAAACGTAACGACGGTTCCCCCTTCACGGCAGAAGAGACGTGCCGGGCAGTTTTGGAACATTTCCTTCCACCAGATAATCGGCCACACCCACCTAGAGTCAGCATTCCTCTTTTCTCGGACGAACCAGACTTCCAGCCTTGGGAAGTCTCCAGAGCTATTCATCGTTGTGGTAAAAGGAAGGCTCCGGGTCCTGATGGTCTCGGTATACTCAGCCTGATCCTGGGTGACACTCCATTACATCTACTACTGGCGAATATATTTACCAAATGCCTCCAGATGGGTCACTTCCCCCGTCCCTGGAAAGAAGGCCGCCTCATTCTAATCCCCAAAGCCTCTAGCACAGCCTCAAACCAGCTAGATAGGTATAGGCCGATAACACTCTTGAACACTCTGGCCAAAGTATTTGAAAGGTGTGTTTTGGAAAGACTCAAATGGCTGGCAGATCGACATGGCTGGTTTTCCGACAACCAATTTGGTTTTCTTCATGGCCGTTCTGCAGAAGATGCTCTGACCAAAATTACCGAGTTCATTGACAGCAGACTGTCACACTGGAGGAAAACCCTAGCAATCAGTCTTGACATCAGCAGAGCTTTTGACACTGTTTGGCGACCTGCTATTGTTCAGAGCCTCATACGTCTCGCTTGTCCAAGACTGCTAATTTGTCTGGTTCAGAGCTTCCTGG
Organism: Cordylochernes scorpioides; assembly: GCA_030710605.1. Classification (NCBI taxonomy): domain Eukaryota; kingdom Metazoa; phylum Arthropoda; class Arachnida; order Pseudoscorpiones; family Chernetidae; genus Cordylochernes; species Cordylochernes scorpioides. The sequence goes on along the minus strand of CP092868.1, from coordinate 7,609,862 downwards.
AAGATAGAGAGACTTCCTACTCTACATGGTCTGTCGTAGCCTCCACCTTTTCCCAGCTCGGCACTCCTCAAGGCTCTGTCTTAAGTCCTTTCCTGTGGAATGTGATAGCTAGGCACCTCTTTACCCACTTCCTCATCAGAGAGAATCTACTAGTTGGCTACGCGGACGACTTCACCCTCCTCATTCAAGTTCGTGGTCGGCTGCCAATAAGAGCAACCAATGACTTCTTGAATATTCTGGCCTCGTGGTGCTTAGACAACGGTCTCCACCTTAACCCCAGCAAGACACAGGCCTGTATCTTCCAGTGGAGAAGGGTTCGCCCGAACCCGGATCCGGGACTGAAAATTGAGGGCCAACCAATTAACATTGGTAAATCCATCACCATCCTAGGAGTGGAATTCGACCAAACTCGCCGGTTTGTCGCACACCTACGTAACCTGACTCGTAGATGTAGGTACATTATTCCACGTCTCGCCTACGCCATTCAAGGTAAATATGGACTTTCCTTCTTAGCTGGAAGAAACATTTTTTCTGCAGTTGTCATCCCGGCCTTCCTATACGGAGTTTCAGCCTGGGGTAGTCGAGTTCCGCCAATGAAGGAATCCGGCAGCTCAGAAGCCTCCATTACACCTTCGCAAGATGTATTTTGAGAGGGGGTCCTTGCACCCCAACCATCCCAGCCATATCCATCACTGGAAGCCCACCTCTCGACATCATCATCAGGAGCCGGATGGCTTTCCTCAAGCAGATCAATGAGGGAGGCTTTGAGATCAAACCTGGTCCGGCTGCATTGCCCTACCCTCCTTTTAGACGACTTCTTTCTTTCAGCCTGAACTTTGAAGAGGTAACAACCCCAATTATCTACACGGACGGATCAAAAAGTGACATAGGAGTTGGGGCCGCTGTAGTCCTTCCTTCACCAGAACAGCCTCCAGTACTTCTTCGGCTTCATCCAAACTGTACAGCCTTCCAGGCAGAACTCCTTGCAATACTTTGGGCCGTTCGCATTGCGGGGAATGATTCAACGGGCTTGGGAATAACCATTGCCTCAGACTGCCAATCTGCTCTGGCGACCATTTGCAGTTCTGGGCCAGCCCAGTCTGCTCTAGTGGCAGAAATTATATTAGCCCTGGACAGTGCTCCTCACATTAACCTCTGTTGGGTTCGCGGCCACAGTGGGATCGACGGAAACGAAAGGGCTGATAGAGCTGCAAGGAACGCTGCTTCTTCCACCCTACCTTCTTCCTATTCTATCTTGCCACGAAGTCATGCCCGGAACCTTTCTCGTGCCTCTGCTCTTGCTGCCTGGACGGACATATACACACAAGACCACTCCACCAGATTCTTAAGGAGGATCACATCTACTCCATGTCAACTCCTAAAATTCCTTCCCAAAATCCGACACGGGGAGATCACTACTACCATCCTTACTGGCCACGGCCACGTTTTGGCGGACTTTGCACTTTGGTATCCTGGCACAGACCCAACCTGTCCTCACTGCCTTGAATGTCCCCAGACAGTGGATCATCTCTTGTTCGACTGCCCTGCTTTCCTGAGGCACAGGACGCAAACGGCTTTACTGCTTGGACAGGCAGACTTCGATTCCTCATCACTGGCCCGCCTACCAGAAACTCTGCCTGCATGGAACTTCCTGGTGGACTGGTTTAGCTCAGCAACCCGTACAGGAGGTGACTAGTATTCTAAACTAGACTGCTGGACAGCCCGGGTAGTTGGCGTTTTGCGCTCCAGGAGCCCGGGTTACATCTATCTCTCTCTCTTATATTGCATTACTTTATATTAAAATTATTTCAGATATTTGAAATGATTCGTAGGTTAAAAGGTATATGGTAAATATAAAAACAATGTTTATATAACATTTTTCACGGTCCCAACAACAATAAAACTAGGTTGTGCTTCAAAAGTTTTACAGAATATGTGCTGCCATCTAACGGAAAAATAAATAACTAATTTCCCAAAAATATAAATATTCGCTATTTTTCACTAATTTAACTATTTGAATATAAATATTTTTTTACACACCTTTTAATATACACATAAAAAATACATTTTTTAATTTTCGTTTTATTTTTTAGCATGCTGTGAATTTTTTTTAAATCACTATTGTTTCAAAATATATTTTAGTATGATTTTTTTTACCTAAGAAATATAAATATGTATCTCATTTTTTACCCAAATATGATCACTAACACAGTAAGAGGACGGTAAAAAAGAGTCTATTTTATCTGTTTTTTTTTTTAAGCACATTCGTGTTTTATTTTTTACATCTTAAGAAAAAAATCTCAAAATTTAACCTATCCTATCATTTTACATAGATTCTCAAATGGACAACTCCATTGACAAGGCACCACCACCTCAGTTGGCCTGAATTGTGATCAGGGTGCATGGACCGATCTGCTCCATAGACAAGACACCTCAGTTGGCCGGTATTATGATCAGGGTGCATGGACCGATCTGCTCCATGGACAAGACACCTCAGTTGGCCGGTATTGTGATCAGGGTGCATGGGCGGATCTGCTCCATGGACAAGACACCACCACCTCAGTTGGCCGGTATTGTGATCAGGGTGCGTGGGCGGATCTGCTCCATGGACAAGACACCACCACCTCAGTTGGCCTTTATTGTGATCAGGGTGCATGGACCGATCTGCTCCATGGACAAGACACCTGCGTTGGCAGGTATTGTGATCAGGGTGCATGGACCGATCTACTCCATGGACAAGACACCTCAGTTGGCCGGTATTGTGATCAGGGTGCATGGACCGATCTGCTCCATGGACAAGACACCTGCGTTGGCAGGTATTGTGATCAGGGTGCATGGACCGATCTGCTCCATGGACAAGACACCTCAGTTGGCAGGTATTGTGATCAGGGTGCATGGACCGATCTGCTCCATGGACAAGACACCACCACCTCATTTGGCCGGTATTGTGATCAGGGTGCATGGACCGATCTGCTCCATGGACAAGACACCTCAGTTGGCCGGTATTGTGATCAGGGTGCATAGACCGATCTACTCCATGGACAAGACACCTCAGTTGGCCGGTATTGTGATCAGGGTGCATGGACCGATCTGCTCCATGGACAAGACACCTCAGTTGGCCGGTATTGTGATCAGGGTGCATAGACCGATCTACTCCATGGACAAGACACCTCAGTTGGCCGGTATTGTGATCAGGGTGCATGGACCGATCTGCTCCATGGACAAGACACCTCAGTTGGCCGGTATTGTGATCAGGGTGCATAGACCGATCTACTCCATGGACAAGACACCTCAGTTGGCCGGTATTGTGATCAGGGTGCATGGACCGATCTGCTCCATGGACAAGACACCTCAGCTGGCCAGTATTGTGATCAGGGTGCATGGACCGATCTGCTCCATGGACAAGACACCTCAGCTGGCCAGTATTGTGATCAGGGTGCATGGACCGATCTGCTCCATGGACAAGACACCTCAGCTGGCCAGTATTGTGATCAGGGTGCATGGACCGATCTGCTCCATGGACAAGACACCTCAGTTGGCAGGTATTGTGATCAGGGTGCATGGACCGATCTGCTCCATGGACAAGACACCTCAGCTGGCCAGTATTGTGATCAGGGTGCATGGACCGATCTGCTCCATGGACAAGACACCTCAGTTGGCCGGTATTGTATCAGGGTGCATGGACCGATCTGCTCCATGGACAAGACACCTCAGTTGGCCAGTATTGTGATCAGGGTGCATGGGCGGATGTGCTCCATGGATAAGACACCTCAGTTGGCCGGTATTGTGATCAGGGTGAATGGGCGGATCTGCTCCATGGACAAGGCACCACCACCTCAGTTGGCCGGTATTGTGATCAGGGTGCATGGGCGGATGTGCTCCATGGACAAGACACCACCACCTCAGTTGGCCGGTATTGTGATCACGGTGCATAGACCGATCTACTCCATGGACAAGACACCTCAGTTGGCCGGTATTGTGATCAGGGTGCATGGACCGATCTGCTCCATGGACAAGACACCTCAGTTGGCCGGTATTGTGATCAGGGTGCATGGACCGATCTGCTCCATGGACAAGACACCTCAGTTGGCCGGTATTGTGATCAGGGTGTATGGACGGATCTGCTCCATGGACAAGACACCTCAGTTGGCCGGTATTGTGATCAGGGTGTATGGACGGATCTGCTCCATGGACAAGACACCACCGCCTCAGTTGGCCGGTATTGTGATCAGGGTGCATGGACCGATCTGCTCCATGCACAAGACACCACCGCCTCAGTTGGCCGGTATTGTGATCAGGGTGCATGGACCGATCTGCTCCATGGACAAGACACCACCGCCTCAGTTGGCCGGTATTGTGATCAGGGTGCATGGACCGATCTGCTCCATGGACAAGACACCACCGCCTCAGTTGGCAGGTATTGTGATTTTTTATAGAAATTTATCTTCTTACGGTTAGTGCCTATTTACTTGTGATCTTACATACATATTCTCTGTGGGAACAATTAATTAATTCAAATATATATAGAACAAATATAAAGAAAATGAAAAATTAAACAATATTTATATCAGACGAATGATTCAACTTAGGGTCGTCTGATTCGATGTCCGCCCTGAACAGACAGTTCTTCCCGACTGTTACCAGGAATACCTTCAGAGCAGACAACAGGCAACAACAGCTCAGAGAACGGAAACTTGTCCTCCCTCTTAGAAGAAGAGACAACAGCTATCTCGTTCCTATAAAAGTTTTTAAAATTCTAAACTATAATAGACGCGTATGATTCTTTTTAAAAATAAACAATTTCTACTGTCCTTACTGTAATGGAAAAATTAATGGGAGGGACTGGCTCATTAATTGTTTATTTTTTAAAAGAATCATCATACGTGTCTATAATAGTTTCGAATTTTGATAACAGATGGCGCACTAATGCATCATAATATAAAAGTTTGTATAAAGATATGCACGGTCAGTGTTAGGACGATAAAAGCCAGACCTTCTGATCTCTGGGTCTTGATCGCTTGATCTTGATCCCTGAAATGATCCCTTAAATATTTTTGAAGCCTGCGGCGCTTTAGTTGTGCTTGGTGCTGCCTTGGTTCCCTCAAAATCGGCGCGCACTCGCCCTCCTCTCCCCCGGGGTGCCCACGGCTCTGCCGGCGCCTCTCCAGCCCTCTCCTTGGCCCTCCAGTGCGGCGGGCGCTTGGAGACTCACAAAGATGTTGCGTCTTAAAATGCTTACCAGAATAGCATGTAGAAGACGGATTAATAGATACGGACAGTGTTAGAGCATTCAATCTCTCAAACAACTCCTCTACCTGTTGTAAGAAGAGATAAAAAAAGCTAACTGCGACGAGTTTTTTTATATAAATATCATAAGGCCATTATCCTGAAACCATGGTCTCTAAGTGGACGCTTCTCAGTTTGCCAAAGTTAATGTTGTGGCGTATCACCAAATTGAGGCCGCTAGTTTGCGGCGTCGGTCAATAGATGGCGTCTAGTTTTGACGTCTATTTTGACGGGAGAGGTGACCTTTGTCTTTATAGATCAGTTTTCTCAAGGCAAAAAATGTACATCTATATAGATGTGTGAATATATAAATATATTAGAAAAATATACATATATATATATTATATGCAATATTAAAAATAAAGAAGGCATATCCTGACCAAGAGCACATGTGATTTTTAGATGGCAGAGCGCCATCTTTATCAAGAATTTGGGTTGGCCAATTATCACGGAGCAAGTTAAATAAACATTTAGTTTATTTTTGCTCCACTAGATGACGCTCTGCCATCTAAAAAAGCACATGTGCTCTTGGTCAGGAGATGCCTTCTTTATTTTTAATATCAACACCTGACCCTTTTATTTAAAAAAAATTATATTGTTTTTTCACAATATTATATATTATTATATACAAGGTCTTCATTGGTGGCGCCCAACGCGGGTTACTCCACCACCGATAGACTGCAAGAGTTCTTTCCCACAAAGAGAGAGAAATATAGAGACTCAACAATATCAACAAAAAGAAAACTTCATAAATAATCCTAGATATGCAAATATTAGCTTATATATATATATATATGTATAGATAAATATGGGGCATATATTGGATATAAGTTTATTAATCGGCCAGTATTTCTAGGGGCAACACGCCTCTCTTTATCAAGGCTTTTCTTTGATTTAAACTAAATCACGCGGGCATGTGATCCACTCACGCTATACAAGACCAGAGCAAGATATCATTTAAAGAAAATATATATATTTGTACATACATGTTTATTTGAAATTGTATTCTTTATTCCTGTAGAAGGGCAGCTTGCGCCCGAAAGCTCGAATTGATTTTACAAATAAAGAAACTTATCCTTATCGAATCTATTCGTTATTATAAAAAGAAAATATATAAAACTAATAAAATCAAAAAAGGTATAACCTGACCACGAGCACAAGAGCTTTTTTAGATGGCAGAGCGCCATCTAGTGGAACAGAAATCAACTAAACGTTGATTTAGCCTGTTCCGTTTAGTTGATTTCTGTTCTACTAAATGGCGCTCTGCCATCAAAAAACTCAGGATATGCCTTTCTTTGATTTTAATAACAACACCTGACCTTTTTTTAGTTATTATTTTTCACATATACAACTATAATGATTATCTGGGAGGTCACTAGATGAGCTGCAAGTTATGATGATCACATGTGATGATGGTTTAACAGATCAAATTGGAGAATATTTGTCACCATATAGTGTCACCAAAAGTCGACTTGATGGACGCTATAACAACAACAAACAATAGGACTAATATGCAATTTTTAGCGAGAGCGAAAGAGATAGTAAAAGTATACATTCCCAGAAACTATGTTCTTCTAATTACAGCTTTGTAAAAATGATATAGATCTTTATTGTTTTGGAAATAGAGCAATCCATACTGAATTCATTAGATAATAAAAAGACATATATTGGATTTAATAAAAGATTTATTTTGCCAATATTTCGGCTGACTGAACGCCAAACATTTATCAAGGCATTACATTTTTGTATACACTGTATATACAAAAATGTTGTGTATACAAAAATGTAATGCCTTGATAAAGGTTTGGCGTTCAGCCAGCCGAAATATTGGCAAAATAAATATTTTATTAAATCCAATATATGCCTATTTATTATCTAATAGATCTTTATGTTATATTGAATATAGTAAAAAAGAGTATTATACGACAATTTCAACATAGCAGCTAACGGCTATATCCAAAGAACCAATCGCTACACGTTAACCATTCCACCAATAGCGTGCTGTAAACAAACCTTTGTGCAAGCAGACGAACAATACGTGTCAACAAAGTCGTGTGTACAACAGGGAAAACATGATGACCTCGTGGATTTCCCCTACATGTCTAGGTGATATTTATTGACTTTTCTATAGTACCATCACAGAAAAAAAATTGTATTACGCACTTTTCTTTATTTAATTAAAAAGGCACACATATATTGGATCAAAATATAATGTATTTATACATTAAATATGTTATAACACCTTGATAAAGGTTGGCGTTCAGCCAACTGAAATATTGGTAAAATAAATGATATTTTGATCCAATATATGCCTTTTTAATTAAAAATGTATTTATTAATTGCTCTATTTTCAAAACATTTCTTTATATTTAAAAAAAGCGTCTGTTTTTTAATTTTTATTGAAGTATTTAGTTCATAAAATTGACAATATCGTTTTTTTTTTCTATCTCGATCAAAGAATACATAATGGATATACTATAGGCATAAATTAACACAAATCAATAACGCGCCATCTATACATATAAAATGAAAGGATTTAAAAGCACGAATTTTTCTTTTATACATAATACAAACTTCTTCCAACTTTCGTCCAATACAGTATTAGAGCTCTGAGAAGCGGTTTGGTGGATTAAATTTGGCGAAACCGCTGGGAGGGTTCACCACTGATGAGCCAAGCCCTCCCAATATATTTTTTCATCGCAGTAAGGGCAGTAGACTACACTACTATGCGACTTGATTCACATCAATGTAAATAATCAATAAGTTACTTTAGAATATAACTCATTGTAAATATCTCAACTTGATCAACTTTCTCTCTCCACGATACTAATTATTACAGATAACTTCATCAACTTCCATCATTGCTTAACATATTGTAAATAACTACCTTGCGGTTTCTTCTATCTGCTTATGTTGTTGCTTATTTGTTTAATGGATATGTTTATTCAATGCTCTTTTTCTTAATTGTTTATTTTCTTTTTGATAATTCTGTTACCTACTCTACTACAATATGAATTATTGTAAAGAGTTTCACGCACAATTATCCAGATCGGATATAGCGTGTCTTGTTTGCAACTGGTAATAAAATAAGGACAGTAGAAGTTTGTATTGTGTATAAAATAAACATTCGTGCTTTTAAATTCTTTCATTTTATATGTATACCCTAATGTCTTCAATGAATATAGAAATACACACAATCCCCACCCTTTTAAATTCAGCGTCTGATATCATTTAATAAGGTATATATCTATGAATTTAATTTTTATTGATTTTTTAATACAATAAATACGATAGTGTGTGTCTTTCTTAATATTTAAAATATTTCATTTGTAATAATTTGTTTTTGACACACTCACAAAATATTTTCATTGATTTTTAAAAATATATTTATTTTTTTTTTAAATAGAGCGCGAAATCCATAAATAAATCTTTATTTAAAAAGGCATATATTGGATCAAAATATCAGTTGCTGACACACATTAATATGTTATAACACCTTGATAAAGGTTGGCGTTCAGTCAACTGAAATATTGATAAAATAAATGATATTTTGATCCAATATATGCCTTTTTAATTAAAGATTTATTTATGGATTGCTCTATTTTCAAAAAGAAATTATTTTTTTACACATATGTTAATTTTTTTTTTAAATAAAACAAAATTTCTAATTGCCCCCCTTACAGAAATGATAAAATAATAGGATATTTTTTATCTTAACAGTAAGTGCAGTAGAAAGTTGTTTTATTTTTAAAAGAAAAAAATAAATACACACGTCAAAAATAGTTAATTTTTTTTATAACAGATGGCGCCTTAATGCATCATGTTAATACTGAGGTTGTGATGGTTATTTTGTTTACTTTATTATGATAAAATAACTATATTTTTTAATTTTACAATATCGTTTGGGATTTGATGTATTAATAAAATTAATGTATTAATAAAAATTAAATATATATATTTTATAGAATTTATTCTTTAACAATTAAATGATGTTAAAAAGAGCCCGAAATGCGTTCGTAGTTTGATTTATTGATTTATCAAGAAAATAGGTTAGCCAAATATCAGGGAACAGGTTAAATCAACGTTTAATTGATTTCTGTTCAACTAGATGGCGCTCTGCCATCTAAAAAAAAAAAAAAAACTCTCATGTTAGTTGATCAGAATATGCCTAATTTGTTTTTAAAGTTATTTTCAATTCAAATATAAAGAGTTAAATTTGTGTGTATAATACATAATAAAAAAAACATCGATATAATAAAAATATATATAATTTTTATAAATTTCTTCTAAAAATATTTGTATACTCTTGTATAAAACAAAACAACAAAAAAACGTAAACGACAGCAGAAGATATTACAAAAGTAATAGAGAGTGAGAGTTAAAGAAGAGATAAAAAACATACTTACTTCATCCTTAATTTGTATTTCCCAAAAAAGTTCTCACCAAAAAGACAATATTTCAATCTATGAATGTGTAAAAGAGAGAGAGAAAGGGTGAAATTTGACCCACATTTCACACACGGGAATTGTAGTCATTGTTGGCGGCCGCCATGGAGAAATCTGTTTTAATTACATGCACCCAGATAAATGGCGAATTTCCCAAGGATTGGTGAAAGTGAGAAAGATTGAGAAATATGTTCATCTGATTTTCAAGTTGAAATGTTAGAATTTTCTAACAAGAAATCTCCATTACTCTATGAATTATTGAAAATTTTAAATACAGGGTGGCTAGACTCATTTACAGAATTAAAGTATCAATTCCTAGGGGAGTTGGTGGAAGGATGGTCTAAATTATTGGTTTTCGACCGCTACGACCCGGGTTCGATTCCCGCATTGGACACTTTTTTTCTGATTAAAAAAAAAAATAATAAAATGCTCCAATGGCCCCCGATTCTTGCAAAAGTCCAACCCCACCAGCGAGTGCAAGTAACCAAACGGGGCTCTGGCACATTTGTAAGTGCAAAGTCGAACTGTTTTTTACATGTGTAGACATGTGGTGTACTTACAGTAAAAGCAGTCGCCTACCTCTACCCACCATGATTATCATGGCCTGTACCACGTGTACTAGGGATAAGAAAAAAAAGGTATCAATGATTAAAATGATAACAAAGAAGGTACTTCTTTCCTCGACTAATTGGACATTAGAGGATGGTCTTCTAGTTCTACTAAAAGGCCGCAACAAGCAGACAGATCACTGTGGCAATGCAACAAGCAAACAACAAGACACCAGAGCTGCAGCACAAGTAAACAGTGAAATAGGCCTTGAGGGACTCTCTTTGGAGCTCCTGTTGAATGAGGTGGTGAGAAACAGAGCTGGAGCGTTTGCGTTGTTCAAATTTTGGAAGACGGCTGAAGAGAAGGGAAAGCTATATACATAATCTAATTGATGTAAATAATTATATGTAAATAATCTTTGTCGGGATTAGAATGACGAATCATGTATGGGACTTTGATTCCAGTAAAAGGTTTGTTGCTTCTGTTGTATATAGTTACAGTGTAGAAAATACTATACTATACCTACTACATATATCTCTGTATTCTTAGTACTCTTCTCTTCAATTACTCTGTAAATTAGCGAATCCTTTATAGGACGAGAGGTCCTCAATAAAGGCTTTTGTTGTTGTTGTTGTATATTAGATTTAATGAAAGATTTATTTTGCCAATATTTCGGTTGGCTGAACGCCAAACCTTTATCAAGGCATTACATTTTTGTTTACACATGGTGTATAATATAACCGAAATATTGGAAAAATCAAATTTTTTATTAAATCCAATATATGCCTTTTTATTATCTAATATTTTCTTATATCACAAGAATTCGTATCCTTGATAAGAAATCTCATACACACAAGTTGTGCGGAATATAGAAAACCAAAAGAAGCTCGGGAAGTGACATCAGCTCGCGTGGTTCCAGAAAGACTATATTGGTCCAAGGACCCTGAAGGACGTCACGGAAGCTTGAATCCTTTTAGATCCTTTATATAAAGTCACACGTGACGTGCATGAAATAACATCTACTGCCCCCCTTCCAGCCATACTATACCATCCATACTACATGTACTTTTGTCGCTAACTCGGGTGTAGTATTACTTTAATGCCAGTACTCATTTCCAGTACCTCTCTGCACCTTGGAAGACCTTTGGCAGTTCTCACAGAGTACAGGCAGTCGTGGTCGAGGCAGAGTGGAAGACTTGTGAATGTCCACACCCAAAAAAAACGAAGACACAGTTGTACTAGGAAAGTTCCGTGAACAGATAAAAGTCGAGCTAGGAGCGAAAGATGGAGATAGAAAAGTTCTTACTGGTCTACATGGTGGATGAGATGGACCTTGGTGACAACCGACGAGGGCTCTATCTAATACAGTAGAACCTCTCTTTAGCGGACACCTCTCCACAAAGGACAGTTTTCATTTGCAAAATGACCATTTTTACTATTTAGTAACTTTCCGGTAAAAGGACACCTCTCTCTAAAGGATACTTTGACTCTGTAACTAGGTGTTGTTCTTTACAGGGAGGTATTTCTACTGTATTATATTTAATTATTAAAAGGTGGCAATGTCTTGTCCATTCCATGGAATGGTGAGGTACCATTGCCCCGTTAGTCAGCAACATTTCAGAGTTCCCTGTTCACGGTTACCGTAGCGGTAATTAAGGAGGATAAATACAGGAGGGAAATGTGATAGTGAAGTTACCAAGGATATAAATAGGTTATTTTGCATTAGAAGTTGTCATGTCAGGATGGCCGAGCGGTCTAAGGCGCTGCGTTCAGGTCGCAGTCTACTCTTGTAGGCGTGGGTTCGAATCCCACTTCTGACATTTTTTTATTTTCTTGTAAACTATATTTTGAAAACGTACACATTTATCATTAGCTCTGAAAGTTATTTAATACTAATGTTATTTGAACCAGATGCCCTTGTTTGACGCTTCTTTTTGTAATTGGAAAACATGCATTAATTTTTTTTACTTCAATGAGTTTTTAGCGTTAGCTGCACAAAATGGCTTGTGAAGTATCCCCAGAGCACATCCTGCAGTGTTAAACAAACAAGATATCTACAAGTCATCAATATACTGGGAGGTCTGTGTTAGTTGGTTTAAACTATCAACTGTGATGGATCAGGAAGAAAAAAACTTCAATGAGAGGAGGATATATAGCTAAAAAAGGGCTTAGGTCATCAGTGGTGAACTCTGTTTCATGAATTTATGCTCCAAACCGCTCTACTATTGTATTGGACTGCTTATTTTGCTACCATTAACTTATTTTTTTTTTTAAATGATCCAATTGCTCCCCGATTCTTACAAAAGTCGAACCCTACCAGTGACTGCAAGTAACAGACTCTGGTACACTTGTAAATCTACACTCATGGACAACACTTAAGGAAGTTGTACCTTTTAGCATATATATCGAGATTCAGACAATAACTCTGAAATATATTACAGTGACCTTTATTGAAGATACATGAGATAACCAAGTGCCAACAAAATTGCCTCTGTTTCCTTAAAAAAAAAAAAAAAACAGATGACCGGCGACATCAAAGACTTTCAAATTCCTTAAGTTTTACCCAGTTTTGTGAGCAAAATATAAAAATAAATAATAATTATTAAAAAATTAGAGAAATACTTTTGTAACAATAATGTAGCCGTTTTTTTTTTTTTCAGTTTTTATTATTTAAAATAGCCATAACTTTATTTTCATGCTTATTAATACGCCTGTATTTTTTTAGAATTTTTTTTCAAATATCGTGGACATAATAACTATTGTTGTTGTCATGTCCAAAGAAGAGTCTCAGATGTCTCCATGCATCTCCATCACAGCAGCAGCAATATCCACTATCATATAATAACTATTGCTGGTATGGTATGAAAGGAATTCAAGAAGCTAATTCTATGCTGGTTCACCTCAAAATTCTTTGCCAATGTTTAGGCTTAGCTATAACTTATCCCTATACAAGGGACAATCCCCTATACGTGTATTTATATACATATTGGTATATTGTGTACGAACATGTTAGCTAAGTTGGTTTCGGTTTAGTTTCTGTTGACTTGAATGTTTGCTTCCTTAAAACACAAACAAAGGTTCTAAACAATAAAATATCCATAAATAGACATGTTTTTTGTAAAATATCGGAAGAATCCGCTGAAATATAAATCACAATAAAACGCAGACTCCAAGAATGTGTTTCTTATTTTACTGAATATTCTCCTAAATACATATAATAAAATATAAATAAACCCTCGATTCCCGACAGTCATGAACCCGGGATTGAATCCCGTGTTAACATTTTGTTTAATATGTGAATTACCTTCACATGTTATTCATTCGTGGATGGCTTTTCTTGATTCATCAAGAAATTGGGTTGGCCAAATATCAGGGAACAGGCTAAATCAATGTTTAGTTGATTTCTGTTCCACCAGATGGCGCTCTCCCTTCTGTAAATAACATGTGCTCCTGGTCAGGATATGCTTTCTTATTTTTAATATCAACACCTGACTCACTTATTATTGTTTTTTTCTATTGAATATCTAATGAATATTATTAATATTTTAAATAATAGCCATTGTTAAAATTATCATAAACTAGGTTGCCCTTGTTGAGCGGTACCTAATAAAGTGATTTTGGAATATAAATAATAGTTTGAAAAATTTAGATTCATTTCTTAGCACTTCTGAAATATTTTGACGGGAGAGGCGACCTTTGTCTCTTTAGATCATTATTCTCCAGTTAAAATCTCCATCTATATTTTAGCCATAGACTTTAGTCAGCTAAACGCCTCTTTGGTAGATTGTCAAGATTCCATTAGATTCCTTGTGTATCTCATGGAATAAAGTCCACCCTAGGCTGACGAGGGCCATTAGCCCGAAATCATGGTCTCTAGCTGGACGCTTTTCTGTTTGCCAAAGCTGGTGTTGTGGCTTTGTTTGCGGCGACGGTCAATAGATGGCGTCTAACTTTGACGTCTATTTTGACGGGAGAGGCGACCTTTCTCTCTTTAGATCAATATCTTCCAGTCAAAATTTTCATCTTTATTTTAGCCACTTAGTCAGCTAAACACCTCTTTGGCAGATTGTGAAGATTCCATTAGATCCCTTGTGGATCTCATGGAATAAAGTCCGCCCTAAGCTGATGAGGGCCATTAGACCGAAACCATGGTCTCTGTTATATAATGTGTTCTATGAATAAGTATTGAGAGATCATCCTCAATGGGTATGTGATTGTGTGCTTTGTTGTAAAAAGAAAGAATGTGATGTGCCCTGTAAAAGTTATGTAATAAAAATAACTAAAAATTATATTGGCCTCATTTATTAATAAAATATTAATAATCAAAAGGAAAACCAAAAATAATACAGTCTCTAGGTGGACGCTTTTCAGTTTGACGTCTATTTTGACAGGAGAGGCGACCTTTATCTCTTTATATCAATATATCCTCACGGCAAAATTTGCATCTATACTTCTGAAATATGTAAATAATTTATAAGATAGTATGAGTCAAAAGGCGATCCATCAATTAAGTTTATATAAAAGATTACAGATCCAGGTACGCCATTTTATATAAATTATAAGATATTAGTTTAAAGATTCGTTTAAAGTCGGTGGATGAGAGGGTAACACGCTCGATTCCCGACAGTCATGAACCGGGATTGAATCCTGCGTTAAAATTAGTTTAATATGTGAATAACCTTCACATATTATTCACTGTTTCAATTATCATGAACTAGGTTGCTCTTGCTGAGCGGTACCTATCAATGTGATTTTGAACCAGGTAGATTCGTTTCGTTTTATATGCTCCCCTGTAGAAGATTTTACACTACTCGAAAGCTCGAGAGAATATTTAATAAAAATAAGAAACTCACCTGTCGGAGCCTGCGTTTTATTGTGTTATAAATAGAGATGTTTGTTATCACTATGTTTTCATTAATATAGCTCGGTGGTGCTATTTCTTCTGCACGTGCAAACTTTTTTTTTTCCCCGCCTTTTTTTTTCCTCTTTCAAAAAAAAATAGGCCTAGCACATAACAACATCAATCAACGGAAGAAACATACAAGAAAATAAGACCTAATCCAAATAATTTATTAGTGTGTGATAATTCGATAACAGCATTGTCACCATCACCAGACAAAAGAATAAATGAGAAAAAAATATCACAGCAAGTTCTTAAATAGTTACTGTTATCAAGTGTTTAATTCTTATATTATAAAATCTATAATCCAAATTGTGCTTTATCAACGGAAGAAACAAAGAAAAAAAATTTTTTTTTTTTTTTTTTGCGAAATTCAAATGGTCAAATGTCAAATTGAATAATCATTGAAATAGCGCGAATGTCAAATTCTTAAAATAACGTGTTAAAAAGGGAGTGAAAATCCTTAATTAATATTTTTTATTGTCTTCTTTTTTATTATATAAATTTCCATATTTTAGATTAATCACAAAATATTTTAAAATATAAAGCAGAAGAAGCAAAGCTAAAAATTCGAAAGTGTGTCTCAACAGGAAATTCTAAAACTTTACAAAAGAGATAAAAATAGAATTTGTTATCATCATCGATTATGAGTAACATAAAATTTCCACCAATCACAGATACAATTGGAAAAAATAGAATGAGTCACGATTTTTACTTATTCCAAACGAACTATTCACCACTCAAACAAAATGACAATTTGATAAATTATACGTTATAAACAAAAATGGCAGTAGATGTTATCTACCACCATTTAACCTCGAACTCAGAGCTTGCCACCAGGAAGAAAAATATTTTCTTTGATTAGCTGGCGTCATTTTGTGGCAAATATTTCCTGTCCTTGGTCCATAATTAATAATAAAAAAATATTCTTTTGTAATATTCTTTTTCTCTAAATAAATAATTGATACACACACAAAACACAATTTGTACAAATTTTCTTCTAGCTATAAAAATGTTAGTCACATGCTTATGTTCGTAAAAATGGTCAAATTATTATTTTTTTTTTAAACGTAGAATTTTTTTTAGTTGCTTGTTTGTAGCAAAATGAAATTAGTATATTTTTCATTATATATTTTTTATTCATAACATATTTTACACTTTGAAAATAGAGCAATCCATAAATAAATCTAATTAAAAAGGCATATATTGGATCAAAAAATAATTTATTTTACCAATATTTCAGTTGGCTGAACGCCAACCTTTATCAAGGTGTTATTGTTGACACACATTAAATATGTTATAATACCTTGATAAAGGTTGGCGTTCAGCCAACCGAAATATTGGTAAAATAAATTATTTTTTGATCCAATATATTCCTTTTTAATTAAATATTTTACACTGTGAAAAAAATAGTACAAATGTGATATTGTACTGGGATAAGGTGCATAAATCATGAAAAAGGCATCTCCTTATCGTGCAACTGAAAGTTGCTGATGGCTAGAATAACCACGATTGGTCGGCCACATTCTGTCCAACTGCCTTACTTTCCTGTTGCTAGGAATACGTAGAATACATTATATATTTTCTGTGTGTGTGTGTCTTTTTGATCATTATTTGTACTAAACCCCTAAATAAAAAGAAGGAGCAACGACAATCTTTCCAAAAACCTGGATTCAGCAGACACAACCTGAAAATAACCAGAAAAGATCCCAACCTAGTTTTTGTTAACGATTCTTAATAGTAAAGACTATCCCGCGTGCCCCACACAACAATTTTTCCATAAATTTATGCCATTTTTAAAAAGCAAAACTTTCCTCACAAATAGTTTTATAAAGACTATAACTATTTTAATTTTTAACTACACGAATTTTAGTTTTATATAAATATTTTTTATAAATGTATATATCTTAACTATATATGTATTTAGAAAAAAATATAGTATTATTATTTTAAAAATTCAATTCAGTAACATGGTCTATTTAAAAAAATTCAGACGATTATATTATTTTTCAACATATATTTTTGTTTACATTTTCAAAAAACTTGAAATAGATCTCTAATTTATAATAAATAATAAAGGCACACAGTAAGTAGTTTAGAATATATATATATTTTTTGAGATATTATATTCAATCTCCCCTCTTTCTCGTAAGATAAAATATAACATTAGTTCATTTTAATAACGAGTTTACAAAGTGGGAAGAGGAGCTTCTTTTTATTAGCATGCACACAAGCTTTCGGACATATCGTCCTTCATCAGGTAAGAGTAATAAACGCGCTGAGGATCCATATATACACAAAGTTGAAAAGAAAAATTACATAACTGCAAAAGATAAAAGTATTTAAAGATAAAAATAAGAACCAAATATGCTAAAAAGATTATAGGGATTAAATGCTAATAAATCTGGACTAAGTACATATGCACTATGAATGGTGTTAATCAAGGGCAGGTAAATGCAACCTATGGCTATTCACATAACATATGGTATTGTTCTGGTATATCTATATGCCTGTTGATGCTGTTTGTTTTTATTGACACAAATGCCTCTAGTAAAAGTCTTTGGTACTTATTATTGATATTGTTGTATAGAATGGATGGCTTTGTTAGATTGAATGTATGACCGGTTTGCATAGAATGACTGTAAATAGGGGAATTTAGGTTTTTATTAGAGATGTTTCTGGAATGCTCAACCATTCTGATGGCGACGGATCTACCCGTCTCCCCGACATAAGTGGCATTGCATTGGTCTCAAGAGACGGAATAGACAGCACCACCAGAACGGAGAGAACTCGCATGAAGGGAAGATCTGGTAATGGGGTGTCGGATTAGTGTGGCGATGTTAGGTGGGTTCTGGAAGTATGTTGTAATGCCATGTTGCCTTAAAAACCTGGCTATGGTGATAGACTGGGGGCAAAAAGGAAGGGAGCAAATATTTCTGTGTATAGCTGGAGCACTGTTGTGGTGAGGGTCGTGCATGTGTTTAAGAATGAAGGGGGTCGGGTAGCCGGATTTGGATAAATATGAAAATATTTTAGCCTTTTCTATTGTTTGGAATAACGGGAGGGAACAATGAGTAAAGATACGTTTAGTGAGAGCTCTAACTGTATTGATTTTGTGTGGTGTTGGGCAATGTGACCGGAAGTTTGTGTGGTGTGGGGGTGTGTTTGTGTATATATGGATCCTCAGCGCGTTTATTACTCTTACCTGATGAAGGACGATATGTCCGAAAGCTTGTGTGCATGCTAATAAAAAGAAGCTCCTCTTCCCACTTTGTAAACTCGTTATTAACCTTCAGTGAAGAGCAGTTCTACTTAATTAGTTCATTTTGTGTTTTGTTTACAAAATTATTTTGTTTTTTCGAGTTTTAAAAAAACAAACAATTCTCTCCCATTTCTTATTTAATTAACACATATTTTAAAATTGATATTTCCTCTAAATATTTCATATTATATATACATTTTAAAACAAGGAAAATCTTTATAGAAATTAAATATGGCATGCATTTGTGTGGGGAAATATAAAATTTATAAACTATTTCAAGGGAATGCTCCATCTTTTTCAATTATTTATATTTTAAATTGAAATTTTATTAATTTTAATTCTATTGTGATTTTTTTTATCCATACCTGCTTTATATTAAATTTTTATATTTAATGAATCGTTAATTAGTTTTATATAACTTTGATCTCTCGCGCGCGAATATTATATGAAGAAATAATCATTTTGAATCGACACATTTATTCAAATTATTTTAAAGATTCAACTTTTTACTTAATTATTTAATTCTTATTTAATTTAGCCTGATTATGGATTGCAGTTATTACGTTACACTTCATATTAATAAAATATTTAGTTTTATCTTTTAAATATTTCAACCGCTCTTACCAAAAAAAATATTTTCTTAAAGATCTATATATAAAATTATTATATATAAGAGCAAAAAAAAAAGGAATAAAATACCTGAAATGGGATGATAAAATAAACAGGCGTTCAATATAAAAATTATGCACAGCTCTTTATAAATAAAATATATTTTGTTGTTTGAAATTCCCAATATTTGATCTATCTGGGTCAAATTATTTTACCAGAATTTATATTTAGGCCTAGAAAAAGTTATTATTATAATTCACACCCGGAATATGGAAGTTAGCCATATAACAGGCTAAATAACATATTTTAACCAAGAAAATGATGATGATAAAATATTAATCAATAAAAAAATTATTATTGCAAATATTTTATACTGTGACTATACAAAAATATAAAATAATATATAAATGTGATTTGTTTTTCTGGTTATTCAGAACATATTCAAATTATTCCAATAGAAAACTAATTTGCATATTTTTAACTAAAATAAATTATTCTAATGATAATTTATTGATGAATTCCTCTAGGAGCATCACGACTCTAATACTATTTTTTTAAAAGAATAATGATTATTATAAACAATATATTTACATAATTTATATTTACATATACATAATGTATTTAACACATTTGTTAAAAAACAATATTCGTTGGGCAAACATCTACTTGGACATAACCCGAGTTATTCAGCTAGTCTTTGATATATTGTGTCAGTAAATAATTAATTAAATAATCACTGATTAAAGAAATTAATCTGACATTAAATTGAATTGACCCCACTGTTGTTTAAGGTACCTGCTAATAAAAATAATTGTTTATAATATCGGATTATGTCGAAAGACCAAACTGTTGATCACACCACAGATGTTCCACCTACCATCTTCATAGGTTCCAAACAGCCACCCTCCTAGGTATATTTACCCCTGAAGAACTACAGAACATTCCTAAATACAAATCAGCCTGGCAACATCTGATAAACTGTATGCCCACCATTATATGAAAACCGCATTAAAATCTGTAAAAAGAAAAAAACATGAAACTGTATGAAAATTGCATGAAAATCGTATGAAACCCGTATGAAACCAGTATGAAAACCGTATGAAAAGCGAGAAAACCGTATGAAAATCGTATGAAAAGTGTGAAAACCGTATGAAAACCAAATGAAAATCGTATTAAAAGTGTGAAACCAGTATGAAAACCGTATGAAAAGTGTGAAACCAGTATGAAAATCGTATGAAAAGTGTGAAAACCGTAGAAAAGTGTGAAACCCGTATGAAAACCGTATGAAAAGTGTGAAACCCGTATGAAATCGTATGAAAAGTGTGAAACCCGTATGAAAACCAAATGAAAATCGTATGAAAAGTGTGAAAACCGTATGAAAAGTGTGAAACCAGTATGAAAACCGTATGAAAACCAAATGAAAATCGTATGAAAAGTGTAAAAACCGTATGAAAAGCGAGAAAACCGTATGAAAATCGTATGAAAAGTGTGAAAACCGTATGAAAACCAAATGAAAATCGTATTAAAAGTGTGAACCCAGTATGAAAACCGTATTAAAATTGTGAAACCAGTATGAAAAGTGTGAAACCAGTATGAAAATCGTATGAAAAGTGTGAAAACCGTATGAAAAGTGTGAAAACCGTATGAAAAGTGTGAAACCAGTATGAAAACCGTATGAAAACCGTAGGAAAAGTGTGAAAACCGTATGAAAACCAAATGAAAATCGTATGAAAAGTGTGAAAACCGTATGAAAAGCGAGAAAACCGTATGAAAATCGTATGAAAAGTGTGAAAACCGTATGAAAACCAAATGAAAATCGTATTAAAAGTGTGAACCCAGTATGAAAACCGTATTAAAAGTGTGAAACCAGTATGAAAACCGTATGAAAAGTGTGAAACCAGTATGAAAACCGTATGAAAAGTGTGAAACCCGTATGAAAACCGTATGAAAACCAAATGAAAATCGTATGAAAAGTGTAAAAAACCGTATGAAAAGCGAGAAAACCGTATGAAAATCGTATGAAAAGTGTGAAAACCGTATGAAAACCAAATGAAAATCGTATTAAAAGTGTGAAACCAGTATGAAAACTGTATGAAAAGTGTGAAACCAGTATGAAAAGTGTGAAACCAGTATGAAAACCGTATGAAAAGTGTGAAAACCGTATGAAAACCAAATGAAAATCGTATGAAAAGTGTGAAACCCGTATGAAAAGTGTGAAAACCGTATGAAAAGTGTGAAAACCGTATGAAAAGTGTGAAAACCGTATGAAAAGCGAGAAAACCGTATGAAAACCAAATGAAAATCGTATGAAAAGTGTGAAACCAGTATGAAAACCGTATGAAAAGTGTGAAACCCGTATGAAAACCAAATGAAAATCGTATGAAAAGTGTGAAACCAGTATGAAAACCGTATGAAAAGTGTGAAACCCGTATGAAAAGTGTGAAACCCTTATGAAAAGTGTGAAAACCGTATGAAAAGCGAGAAACCCGTATGAAAAGTGTGAAACCGTATGAAAATTGTATGAAAACCGTATGAGAATCGTATGAAAACCATATGGATATCCTATGGACACTATATAAACCGCCTCAAAACATATGACAACCGCATGGAAATGTTAAATAATTCTGGTCCCATGACTTATATATAAATCGAGAGGCTCTATTTGAACAAACCAACCAGAATGGTGTAAATGCACCACCATTCAGTGACGTTATAAAAGTGAGAGCCAACCTTGAAGTGTGGCGATTGTTTCTGAGATTACCATGTGAATACTTGGTGAGAGAAAGACAACTCATTGTTGAGAGTTTTGTAAATAGCCGCCCGTTGTTTAAAATAATATTTCCCGTGAATTTTACCCGTACTATTGCGTTTAAGGTTTTTTTTTTTTACAACGGCTGTCCTCAAGATGCTAGTACTCAAATGGTCAAACTTCTTCTCGAGTGTCAACTTTTAGGCTTAGGAGATCTTAGGCTTCATAGCGAACTTTTTAGGCAGAACGTTCATGTCCCAAATTTAAGGTTGCCCCAGAAGTTTGTGTTTTCCTTAAAACGTTATTTTTCTTATTACTTGGCGAATAATATTATTACGGCGAATACATAATAATACATAATATAATTACTTTATACATAATACAAAGAAATTATACATAACGACGAATAATATTATGGTGAATAATATTGGTATTTCAATATTTTGTAAGTGTTTACGAACTTTTGGGACAACCTTGTAAAAACATTAATTCCAGGTAAAATTGTAAACAACGACCAACTCGTATACATATATATAACAACAAACAACAACAAAAAAGCCTTTATTTAGGGTCACTGACCCTATACAGGATTCACCAGAGGTATGCATAAGAATAAAGCAGTGAGACAAAGGAAATAACGATATATACAGAGTAAGAAGAAAAATAAGAAAGAGAAAGAGGGAAGCAAGAAATCAACACAAAAAGAGTAGCAGTAAGAAAGTGAGGAGTGAGTATCACTTGGTCTTCTTCTGAGATATGGACTTGTGGAAACCATAAAACGCCGTAGCAATATACTTATTCTGGGTCATATTGTCAATTATTGATGGAAGTGAAGCACAGAGTTGCCCAGTTTTGAGCATAAGGGTTCTTCTTTCAGAGCAGAGCAATCAAAAATATAGTGAGTGATTTCATTTTTTAGTTTTGAATTACAGAAGGTACAAGTCGGGTCCTCACCGCAGAGCATCTTGGTGTGGTTTTCTCTAAAAAAAACTTGAAAGTATTCTAACTTGCTAAAGTTGTCAAAAGTAAATGGGTGTTCAAAATATCTAAAGACCAAGAAAACAAAAACAAAACTTACAAAGCTAGACATGTTGTTCATATTTTAAACATAAACCACTCCTTATTTGTTTATATAACGGCGTATTTCCTATATACTCGTATGTAAATTGGAACGTTCTCTTTTAAAATAGATATGTATATAAATATAAAATACAGTAGAACCTCCACAAAGCCCTTTAGCGGACACCTCTCTACAAAGGACAGTTTTCATTTGTAAAATTACCATTTTTACAATTTAGCAACTCTCCGGTAAGAGGACACCTCTCCCTAAAGGACACTTTGGTTCTACAATTAGGTGTCCTTTACAGGGAGGTTCTATTGTATATATACAATATATATATGCTAAAAGGTACAACTAAATTATTTTTTTTGTCCATGAGTGTATTTAAAACAAAAAAGGCATATCCTTGGCCGCTTACAGAGCCTTCTGGTGGAATAAAAATTAACTAAACGTTTGTTTTAAATGTATTCCATAATATATGGCCAACCCATTTTTTTTTTGATAAATCAAGAAAAAGCCAACCACGTACACGTTTCAGGCTGTTGGTCCTCGTCAGCGTAGTGAAGGCTGTACCACAGTTACCAAAAAATTGAGTTTCTCGAGAAATCAAGAAATAGGAATTTTTTTCTTACTTTTCATATCGTTTAATCTAAATAGATGTGTTTATTACTCCTCTACACTAAAAATATTGAATTAATCCGCCAGAAAATTTCACATGTGCTGAAGATATAGTTTAAAACATGGGGTATTTAATGCATATACAAATTAGCTCAATATTCAACTAATTTGCATATTTTGGGGTCAGAAGATAATAATGGTGGCGATAATGTATTAAGGAATTCCTACCATCACATGACTATCACTACAAAGCATAAATATAAAATCAAAACGTAAAATAATACACACACAAAGTCTTTATTAAGACACACCAGTCTTATACAGATTATCATCTCATTACCGGCTTACAACGATATCCTCACGATGCTCAATCACCATCATGCAGTGGAGGAGAAAACGTTGAATCTAAGTTATTTTTACTGTTTACTATTTTTTTAAAGTTATACAGGGACAGAGCAACCATTCGACTTGATATGGCGCTGTTTAAAATACTTTGTACTGAGGTAAGTTGGCTGTCGTTTACTTTTGAGAAGAACATCTCTCTTTCTTCATTGACATACTGGCACCCAAAGATGTAATGAGATATTTCAATTTCTATTTTTTTTTCTTTACAAATATGGCATACTGTATCCCCCCCCCCCCCCACTGAGATGTTGGTGTGTGGTTTTCCTGAAACAACGAATGGAGTATTCTCTGTTGTGCAATATAGAGTTTTACTGGAAATGGAAGATCACTAAATAAATAGCTTTCAGTCAGAAATAAACCATGTAAATACTTATAGTGGGGATAAAATTTAGAATTTTATATTTTAACCTGATCATTTTGAATAGATTGTTCTATTAATATCTTGACTATTGACATTTCCCTCTGGACCATACTTATATCATTGCAGTGAATTAACCAAAAAATTCCGATTGAATTGAGTATGTTGACCAAACTTTCGAAAAACCCGATTGTTTTGTGCTTGTTATTAAAACACATTTAAACTTTATATATTTTATTCAATGAAGATCAAAATTACATAAACATCACATTTAATTATTATATATCATACCTACATAGCATTAAGCCATCTGTTTTTAGTTTTGTTTTCGTCACCGGTCCAATATTTTTATTTTCACAGACTAAATTAAGAGATTAATTTATAAATGAAAAATATACAAAACAAATAAACAACTAGATACATCACCGATATAGATATTTCCCATTTTATTTTCGAGTTTTAAAATATATCTCTATATTGAAATAATGCTACAAAAGTCTCCATTATCAGAACGCGTACATTCCGATTTTTTTTTTTTAACCAAAACACAATGTGAATATGTTTATTCCAAAACATATTTAGGTTTCTTATTACCGACACATTTTTTTCTGAAACACACTCACATACAAACAAAGAGTAAGAATGGAGTACGTGACGGAAGTGACGTCACGCGGCCTTGCCGGTATATCCTCCAGGTAAAGCAGTGAGGGAAGTTAGAGATGCGCTGTTCCCCGACATGCTGAGCCAGGTGTCTCTTCGGCTGGTCATCGTGCTCTGTCTGCGCCACTCTACTGCGCAAGGTATGTCTCGTCGTCTGCTTTTCCCTCCTTTTTTTTCTTTTCGTCTGCTTCTTTATTTATTTTAATGTTTCTTTCCTATATACCGTGCGATGTGTGCAGCAGTTAGTAAAAAATAAGCAGTAAAAATTATGTTTTTTTTTAATTATTATATCGAAAGATTAGGAAATTTGCATATCTATTACATATTGGCCTGCTAAACACTTAAATACAAAAGATAGAAAATTACGATCCTATATTTTAAGTTTAATGAAGATGTTTGTATAATCACAAGTCGGAAAAAATCTACTGATCTTTTCTGTTAATATATAGAGAATTTCTCGGCTGATATGGTGAAGATGGACAAAACTTAAAGAAATGGAAAGTCTGATATTGCTGGTCGTTTTATTTATTTATTTTTTTTTTTTGAAGGAGACAGACAATTTTGTTCACACTTGATTATCTCGTGTATTTTCAATAAAGGTGATTGTGTATCAAATATCTTTCAGAGTTATTGTCTGAATCCCGATATATATGCTAAACGGTACAACTTTCTTAAGTTTTGTCTCTTTGAATGTAATGTGTAAATGCATTCATGTTTGAGACACATTGATGAGACAAAATTCCCTTTATAATTTGTTATCATTGTTAGTTGCGCTCTAAAAGTGTTTAATTAGTTTTCACTTATAATTACTGTCTTATTTGGTTGTTATTCTTTCAATGTTTTCTTTCTCTCTATTATAACACCAATAATCCGAACTCCAACATTGCAAAAATTTCAATTATCCGGATTTTCTATTTCGGTATTTTTGAGTCGTGAATAAAAAAAAGTTTTTAAAATGAATTTAAAATGCACATGTTTTTAAGATTCTCTCTCTCTCTCTCTCTCTCGATTTAAGACCCCCCAAAAAATTAAACGGAATGATAAGGCACAATTTGGATTATAGATTATAAACACAAGGTAATAAGTCCAAATCCAAATAAATAGTGTGTGACGTTTCAGTAACAGCGTTGTTACCATCTTCAGACAAAAGTACTGAATGATTCAACGCTGTTATCGAAACGTCATACACTATTTATTTATTTGGATTTGGTCTTATTACCTTGGGTAAATAAACGGAATGTTCTGGCTCCGAGATTTTCATATACAAATTTAGTTAGGAAACCTGTTTGAAGAGATAGACACACTATCTCATTTAAGACTGAAAAAAAAAGCGGAATTTTAATATCACAAAACGCTCATATTCAAAGTCTTAGAAAAATTAATTATATTATACAGTTAAACCTGTCTATAGCGCCCCCTCTAAATAGCGCCCGATTTTAGACATTAAAATGTAAACATTTTACATTAAAAATAACCTGTCTATAGCACCCCCTCTCTATAGCACCATATTTTGGTGAGTCCCAAAAAGGGGCGCTATAGACAGGTTTAACTGTATATATACGAATGAAATTAATTAATATAAATATATACAAGTTTATTATATTATTATATATACAGTTACGAACACGCCACCTTTGCCACCCCCCCCCCCCCCCCCCCCCCCCCCCCCCCCACTCGCTTTTTCGTTTTTGTAACTATTGTGTTGGAGCGGGTCGCTCCTTAAATAAATGCATATATTAGTTAATAACTAAATGGAATCCTCTCTTTCTTTTTCCCAGTATGAGACGCCTACGGAAGCCAACAGTACATAGACAGATAAAGCACATAGGCTATAGTTATTAACTAATATATGCATTTATTTAAGGCTCCAATTTATAATTGTAACAAATAGTATTTGAATCAAAACATTCAATCGGGTAAATAAGAGAGAAAATAGAAGGAAAAAAGGTCAGGTGTTGATATCAAAAACAAAAAAGACATATCCTGACCGTTTTCATGAGCATTTTGAATGGCAGAGAGTTTCTTGATTTATCAAGAAATTGGGTTGGTCAAATATCACGGAATATTCCTAAATCAACGTTTAGTTGATTTTTGTTCCACTAGATGGCGCTCTGCCATCTAAAAATGTTCATGTGAGAGGTCAGGATATGTCTTTTTTGTTTTTTAATATTTATTTATTTCTCCTTATACGTTTCTTCAATATTTGGATTCGCTGAAATTTTGTTTAACAGAACATTGAGTTTGGAAGGAATATTTGTCACATTTTCATTTAATAATAGAATAAACCAATTACTGGACTAATTTACATATTATTAGTCAGAAAACCGATGATGATGATAATATACACTCATGAACAAAACTTAAGGAAGTTGTACCTTTTACCATGTATATCGGGATTGAGACAATAACTCTGAAAGATATTACAGTAACCTTTATTGAAGACCCACATATATACACTCACGGACAAAACTTAAGGAAGTTGTACCTTTTACCATGTATATCGGGATTGAGACAATAACTCTGAAAGATATTACAGTAACCTTTATTGAAGACCCACATATATACACTCACGGACAAAACTTAAGGAAGTTGTACCTTTTAACATATATATCGGGATTGAGACAATAACTCTGAAAGATATTACAGTAACCTTTATTGAAGACCCACATATATACACTCACGGACAAAACTTAAGGAAGTTGTACCTTTTACCATGTATATCGGGATTGAGACAATAACTCTGAAAGATATTACAGTAACCTTTATTGAAGACCCACATATATACACTCACGGACAAAACTTAAGGAAGTTGTACCTTTTACCATGTATATCGGGATTGAGACAATAACTCTGAAAGATATTACAGTAACCTTTATTGAAGACACACGGGATAACCAAGTGTGAACTAAACTTAAGGAAGTTGTACCTTTTAACATGTATATCGGGATTATAACTCTGAAAGATATTACAGTGACCTTTATTGAAGACACAGAGATAACCAATTGTGATCATAATTGACTCTATCTCCTTTTAAAAAATAGACGACCGGCGATATCAAAGACCATCCACTTCTTTAAGTTTTGTCAATGAAGGTAGTGACATAAGGACAGTAGGAAGATCTTCTATTTAGGAGAGAAAAAAATTGTCGCTAAAATGGTCTCTTTTTTTTTTTTTTTTTTTGTACATAGATAGCGCGCTAATGTCTTATGTTGAAATTATACCTATTTGCACACCCAGATTTCATCATCGTCATCCTAGCGCCATCTATCGTTGAAATTTGAAATACTTTTTATAACGCTTTTTTTTTTTAAACATATATTTGTGGAATAATGGAGATCCACTTCGGGACGTCGGACAGCGACGGCTCGGGTGACTGTAAACAAACAAGCCCCAGTTGCGCCAGCCGGCAATAAAAAAAAAGGAGGGGAGCACGGCGTTGTCTGCTGATCAGTTGGATGTTTTCCTCTGTCCTCTTAACATGTTTGAATAAAGTTAGTTTGAAGGAGACTTTTACCCTCTCCTTTCTGCTATTTAGTGATCTGATTTAAATCCTTGCAACAGCCCACAAAGAATCATCACTGCGAATTCTTCTACCGAACTCGCATCAGTGTTTTGTGAAACGATTACCAGACTTTTTCTTCACAATATTAATTAAAAATAGAAGTTTGGGGTGGTATTCTGGCACACTTGTAAAATTTAAAAGTCAAACTGCTTTCTACGTGTATAGATAGACATGTGGGGTACTTACAGTAAAAGGCAAACTACCTACCATGGATTATCGTGGCCTGTAACATGTGTACTTGGGAGATAAGTAAAAAATCATTAATAACTTTTTTATTGACCTGCAGTATAATTTTATTTATTTGTGATAAGTGTTACAATTTGGATTATAGATTAGAACTACAAGATAATAAGACCAAATAAAAAAAAATAGTATGTTACGTTTCTCTCGGTAACAGTATTGTTACCATCATCAGACAAAAGTTTATTTAACACAAAGCAATAACGCGCCATCTATACATATAAAATGAAAGGATTTAAAAGCACAAATGTTTCTTTTATACATAATACAAACTTCTACTGCCCTTACTGCGATGAAAAAAATATATTGGAGCTCTGAGAGGCGGTCTGGTGGATTAAATTGGTGAAACCGCTGGGAGGGTTCACCACTGATGAGCCAAGCCCTCCCAATATATTTTTTCATCGCAGTAAGGACAGTAGAAGTTTGTTCTATGTATAAAAGAAACATTCGTGCTTTTAAATCCTTTCATTTTAAAAGTTTATTTATTTGAATTTGGTCGTTTTATCTTTGTGTTTTATTTATTTGCCATTGTAACACGAATGGTTGTCTTTATCAACCAATTATTTATTTAGACGTTTCAGTTACTCTCTGCCAATCTCCTCAGAGGAATGTTCATTTTAATGTTGTTGTTGTCGTCGTGTCCAAAGAAGAGTCTCAGATGTCTCCATGCATCTCTCCATCACAGCAGCAGCAATGTCCACTATCTTGGGTGTTTGCTCTTCATTGGAAAATGGGTGCCGTTGCCACGTTAGTTCCTTGGAAACGAACCAGAATTTGGTCGAATATTCTAAGGGTCCAGAGGGAACCGCAGGGAGGTGTGGTCGGACTTCTCCCCCCCGTTCATTTTAATTTAATTTTAATCCTATAAGTAGAAATAGGATTCAGAAATAATTATTTCTCTAAGAAGAGTTGCCACTGAAACACGTCAGGAATTAAATATATAATTGGTTGAGAGATATGTGTAGCCATGTATTTTTTCTAAACAAACTTCCAAACCAACAACTGATCTTCAAATAAAAAACATATTGTATTAAATATCTACCTTATTTCCACATTCCACATTTTGAAAATATATTCCCAGTAGTCTGAAAGTGCTACTGATAATCAAAAATACGAAACTATTTTAAAGTCGTAAGATTCTTTTTGAAATTAAATTACTCGAAGCATATTATATATTTATAATTATATGTAATTCTACTGTCCTCAAAGCTTATGTCCATAGTTCTTCTAAAATACCCATTCCAAGAGTCTACCAACAGTATCACTATAAAAGGAAGTTTGAAAAATGCAATATAACAGCGGTATGATAGATTAAACTGGCGAAACCGCTGGGAGGGTTCACCATTGACGAGCCAGTCCCTTCCATTAATTTTTCCATTGCAGTAAGGGCAGTAGAAATTGTTCAATTTCAAAAAGAATCTTACGCCTTTAAAATAGTTTCGAATTTTGATAACAGATGGCGCGCTAGTGCATCATACTACTGATAATGTATTATATGATTTAGAAATACACTAGAGAGGGGTGTGTCATACATATGGCTGTATATATCATATACGGATGTAAAAAATACACATTACCATCCTCCGAGTCAGGGAATTAAACAAAAGACATAAAAAACAACAAGAATCTCACTGGATTTCCTTACGCCCCCATCTTTTGTTGTCATCATCAGATAAGAGGCTGAAATTCCCTGGATTTATAGATGTGAGTCATTTGTCCGTTTGTTTCCCTGTGTTGTGGAGAAAGGGTCGGTTACTTAGACTGAAGAATATTCCTTTGTAGAGTCCAACCTGAGAAACACGAATTGCCTCTCACAACTGAGAGTGTGTTTTGTGATGCTGGAGTGGTTAGAGTTACATAAGGAAGTTGTACCTTTCATCATATATATCGGGATTCAGACAATAACTCTGAAATACACTGGTCCGCAAAATTATAGGAACAACATATTTTTTTCATTTATCTCAAATTTTATTGAATATTTATCAATGAAATTTTATACACAAATTTATTATTCCATTATTGATTAGAATACCCGAAATCAAAGAATTCTAACACGTATTTTATGCAAATTAGCCGGTCAAGCAATGATCTTCTTGCAGTCAGTGCATAAATATCTTGGATATTGTTGTTAATATGGGGTGTGATCGCCTTTAACTGATAGACAGGCTCTACATCGGTGACCCATACTAAGAATTAGGGAGTTTATCAGCTCCTGTGGAATCAACGCCCACTCTTGTGTTAAGGCTGTTTCTAGCTCATGAGTGTTTCTAGGAGGGGTTTGGAGGGATGAGATCCGCCGTCCTAAGTTGTTCCATACATGCTCAATGGGATTTAGGTCTGGGGATCGAGCTGGCCAATTCATCCGAGCAATTGCATGGTTTTGGAGAAAAGTGTCGACCACACCAGCCCTATGTGGACGGGCATTATCATCCATTAGAAGAATGTTTTCTCCCATTTCCAATGCTTGAGGCATCACATATGCTGCCAAGATCTCGTCCCGATACCTCTGTCCAGTCAGGGTTCCTTGCCGAAAAATATGGAGTGCTGTGCGACCGCCCAAGAAGATTCCAGCCCAGACCATAAAACATTGGCTTCTGTAGGGATCCCTTTCAACCATATTTCGGGGATTATTTCTGGTTCCTCCCTCTCTCCAGACAAAGACACGACGATAATAGCTGTTTAGAGATATTCTGGACTCATCAGTGAACACACATTACACGTCTCCATTCATCTGGATTCCAGGCGACATGTTGTCTGCGCCAAAGTTCCCTTGCTCTCTTTTGAGGTGGTGTCAACGGCACACAAATTATGGGTCGTCGAGCATAGAGGCCCTTCATGTGAAGCCTTTTGCGTATTGTATCAGTTGAAATGGGAGAAAACCTTCTTCTAATGGATGATAATGCCCGTCCACATAGGGCTGATATGGTCGATACTTTTCTCCAAAACAATGCAATTGCTCGGATGAATTTGCCAGCTCGATCTCCAGACCTAAATCCCATTGCGCATGTATAGAACAATCTAGGACGGCGGATCTCATCCCTCCAACCCCCTCCTAGAAACACTCATGAGCTAGAAACAGCCTTAACACAAGAGTGGGCGTTGATTCCACAGGAGCTGATAAACTCCCTAATTCTTAGTATGGGTCACCGATGTAGAGCCTGTCTATCAGTTAAATGCGATCACACCCCATATTAACAACAATATCCAAGATATTTATGCACTGACTGCAAGAAGATCATTGCTTGACCGGCTAATTTGCATAAAATATGTGTTAGAATTCTTTGATTTCGGGTATTCTAATCAATAATGGAATAATAAATCTCATTGATAAATGTTCAATAAAATTTGAGATAAATGAAAAAAATATGTTGTTCCTTTAATTTTGCGGACCAGTGTATATAACAGTGACCTTTATTGTGAAGACACACGAGATAACCAAGTGTGAACAAAATTGTTTCTGTCTTCTTCGTCTTCTTCTTCTTCTTCAAAAAAAAAAACAGACAACCGGCGACATCAAAATATGAAGCTATCTTAAGTTTTTTCCATGAATATAGCTACGAGATCAGAGATTTCTTTTCTATAATCTGGTATTTTACACTCATTATCATCATCATCATCATCAGGTGAATTGTCGATTATAAGCCGTCGCTAATTCCACAGTCCCTGCCAGGTTCTGAGGTGGCGATATGTTTGACCCATATATTGAATTAATGAAAAACATTCAATTGTTTAGTGATATTGAACATATACACGCCTTTCCAAAATACAGTAGAGTCTTTCATACACTAAAAACCTGGTATCTTCTGGAGATGGCCTGTTAACAGAGACTGGATTGACTCCAATGTATTGGCCTGACATGACAAAGTCTCCAATATGAGAACCCCAACTCCAGGAGAGACCTAGTTACGCCATGTTTTGGGTTATGGTCTCTTATGGGAGGTTGCTTCACAGTAGAACCTCGCAATTTGGTTATAGAACATCCTAATTCTAAGGTTCCAATTGTTTTATAACTGTGGTTATAACAATATAGCTTAGTCCAAGTGGTGTTGTTATAGCGAGATTCAACTGTAAGAGAGAGTTTATTAGAAATAAATACATTCATGGACAAAAATTAAGAAAGTGGAAAGTATTTGATGTCGTCGGTCGTCTATTTTTTTTTTTTTTTTTTTTTTGGAATGAGACAGAGGTTATTCACACTTAGTTATCTCGTGTCTTCAATAAAGATCAAGATAAGAACGAACCTCATGGTGCAAAGAGAGTATCAGATATATACAGAGAAGTTACCAATATAATTCAACAAGACCTAAAATGATTGTAATATTTCTCCTTTCCTCGCCTTTATTTTATTTTCTATTTCACTTTCTCTGAATGATAATACTGTAAATAAGTTCCGCCTTAAATTTTTATAGCTTTCGCTCTTCAGCTGAGGATTTTTTAATAAGACGGGGAAGAACTCAGTAAAGACTTATGTATGCACAGTACAATATGTAAATACGTGTGTTTTCATTCGATTATTTATTTTGTGTCTTTTCCTCGGATTTACCCCCAGACCAATCTATTTGTGAGATTAACTGTCTTAATTAAATTTTCCTGTATATAGATTATCATTAAATATGTGATTTTATTTTACTTTTATCCATTTACAGACTCCGTAGTAAATCCATGTATAAGAGAAATTTCCTCGGATTTACCCCCAGACCTATCTATTAATGAGCTTGTGATTAAGTTTTCCTTTATATAAATTTCTTTAATTAAAAAGGCATATATAGGATCAAAATATCATTTATTTTACCAATATTTCAGTTGGCTGAACGCCAACCTTTATCAAGGTGTTATAACATAAAGGTTGGCGTTCAGCCAACTGAAATATTGGTAAAATAAATGATATTTTGATCCTATATATGCCTTTTTAATTAAAGGTTTATTTATGGATTGCTCTATTTTCAAAATAAATGTCTTTGTTTTTGTATAAATGAAAGGGAGAGATATCTCTCTAGGTATATACATTATTATCTTTTACTTTTTTATTATTTTCATTTGCAGACTCCGTACATAAGACTATATCTAATTATATAATTGCCTTATTCTGTCTGTGTGAAGTTCACTGTTTGAAGTTCACGGATAGATTTTGGTCAGAATGGATAAAATAAAAAAAGTGTCAAGGGATGGGAATCGAACCCACGACCTTCCGCTTACCGGGCAGATGCCATGACCACTAGGCTACCCTGGACATATTTTTCCGTTCATAAAGTTAATATATGATGCCAATATATATAATCTACTTATATAATTGCCTTATTCTGTCTGTGTGAAGTTCACTGTGTGAAGTTCACGGATAGATTTTGGTCATCAACGCGCGCATCATCATTATGATCATTATCATTATTATTATTATTATTATACTTATCTACTTATATAATTGCCTTATTCTGTCTGTGTGAAGTTCACGGATAGATTTTGGCCAGAATGGATAAAATAAAAAAAGTGTCAAGGGATGGGAATCGAACCCACGACCTTCCGCTTACCGGGCAGATGCCATGACCACTAGGCTACCCTGGACATAGTTTTCCGTTCATAAAGAGTTAAGAATAAAAGAATAAATATCAATATATATAGTCACGACCGTCTTTCC
Organism: Cordylochernes scorpioides; assembly: GCA_030710605.1. Classification (NCBI taxonomy): domain Eukaryota; kingdom Metazoa; phylum Arthropoda; class Arachnida; order Pseudoscorpiones; family Chernetidae; genus Cordylochernes; species Cordylochernes scorpioides. Next base: position 7,575,527 of record CP092868.1, on the reverse strand, counting down.
TCAAGTCACGGATGCGCGCGCATCATCATTATGATCATTATCATTATCTAATGATAATAATAATAATAATTATTATTATTTTATTATTATTATTATCAACATATATAGTCACGACCGTCTTTCCTCAATTCCTCATGTCACGGATGCGCGCGCATCATCATTATGATCATTATCATTATCTAATGATAATAATAATAATATTTATTATTATATTATTATTATTTTATTATTAATATATAGTCACGACCGTCTTTCCTCAATTCCTCATCGCTGTCACGGATGCGCGCGCATCATCATTATGATCATTATCTTCTATAGAAGCTTCTATCTTTATAATTATGTATATTTACAAAAAGTCAATTCGCTCGCGCCTCTAGCGGTGAAAATGAGGGGTAATACCAGCTGACCTAATGTACATGTAAAGTTTGGAGCGGGACGTTTCACAAGAGTGACATCCACGGCTCCAATTTATAATTGTAACAAATAGTATTGGAATAAAAACATTCAATCGGGTAAAACACGGGCGTTGCCCGGGTCATTCGTCTAGTTTTAATATAAGAATAAAATATGATATTCATTAAATAGGTATTTAATTTTTAGTATCTCATTTATATCTATTCGAATTTTATATTTGAACGATAGGCTCATTATTTCTTTTGATGTTTATATATCGTATATACCGTTTTGCACAATTATTTAATCTTTTTTATATAAAGTACAATACTTAAATGAAAATATGTTTCTTATACAATCAAATTAAAATTGTAACGAATAGTATTTTATTTAAAACATTTTAAAAACACACAGTTTGGAACGGGACGTTTCACAAGAGTGACATCCATGGCGCCAATTTATAATTGTAACGAATAGTATTTGAATTAAAACGTTTTTAAAATATATACGCACTCGGGTAAAACCCGGGCATTGCCCGGGCCATTCGTCTAGTGTCTTAATAAAGGCTTTTGTGTCTCTCTCTCTCACCTGATATATAACCCGGGGGTCAGATTCCTGGATTCACCACGTACCAAAGTCACCAACTATCCGGGTTGAGACTTCATGGTGGACATCACATGGCTGTACTTGGGAATGTTCTGTACAGGGGTAAATATATTTATACATAGGTAGGGTGAATGTTTGGAACCTTGTGTGTATATATACTAGAGTCTCCCATGAGAGATCATAGCTTTAAATATGGCTGAACTCGGTCTTTCTTAGTATATAACCCGGGGGTCAGATTTCTGGAGAGTACCATAGTCACCAACTATCCGGGTTGAGACTTCATGGTGGACATCACATGGCTGTACTTGGGAATGTTCTGTACAGGGGTAAATATATTTATACATAGGTATGGTGTCTGTTTAGAACCTTGTGTGTATATATACTCGAGTCTCCCATGAGAGATCATAGCTTTAAATATGGCTGAACTCGGTCTTTCTTAGTATATAACCCGGGGGTCAGATTTCTGGAGAGTACCATAGTCACCAACTATCCGGGTTGAGACTTAATGGTGGACATCACATGGCTGTACTTGGGAATGTTCTGTACAGGGGTAAATATATTTATACATAGGTATGGTGTCTGTTTAGAACCTTGTGTGTATATATACTCGAGTCTCCCATGAGAGATCATAGCTTTAAATATGGCTGAACTCGGTCTTTCTTAGTATATAACCCGGGGGTCAGATTCCTGGAGAGTACCATAGTCACCAACTATCCGGGTTGAGACTTCATGGTGGACATCACATGGCTGTACTTGGGAATGTTCTGTACAGGGGTAAATATATTTATACATAGGTAGGGTGACTGTTTAGAACCTTGTGTGTATATATACTCGAGTCTCCCATGAGAGATCATAGCTTTAAATATGGCTGAACTCGGTCTTTCTTAGTATATAACCCGGGGGTCAGATTTCTGGAGAGTACCATAGTCACCAACTATCCGGGTTGAGACTTCATGGTGGACATCACATGGCTGTACTTGGGAATGTTCTGTACAGGGGTAAATATATTTATACATAGGTATGGTGTCTGTTTAGAACCTTGTGTGTATATATACTAGAGTCTCCCATGAGAGATCATAGCTTTAAATATGGCTGAACTCGGTCTTTCTTAGTATATAACCCGGGGGTCAGATTTCTGGAGAGTACCAAAGTCACCAACTATCCGGGTTGAGACTTCATGGTGGACATCACATGGCTGTACTTGGGAATGTTCTGTACAGGGGTAAATATATTTATACATAGGTAGGGTGAATGTTTGGAACCTTGTGTGTATATATACTCGAGTCTCCCATGAGAGATCATAGCTTTAAATATGGCTGTGCCCGGTCTTTCTTAGTATATAACCCGGGGGTCAGATTTCTGGAGAGTACCATAGTCACCAACTATCCGGGTTGAGACTTCATGGTGGACATCACATGGCTGTACTTGGGAATGTTCTGTACAGGGGTAAATATATTTATACATAGGTATGGTGTCTGTTTAGAACCTTGTGTGTATATATACTCGAGTCTCCCATGAGAGATCATAGCTTTAAATATGGCTGAACTCGGTCTTTCTTAGTATATAACCCGGGGGTCAGATTTCTGGAGAGTACCATAGTCACCAACTATCCGGGTTGAGACTTCATGGTGGACATCACATGGCTGTACTTGGGAATGTTCTGTACAGGGGTAAATATATTTATACATAGGTATGGTGTCTGTTTAGAACCTTGTGTGTATATATACTCGAGTCTCCCATGAGAGATCATAGCTTTAAATATGGCTGAACTCGGTCTTTCTTAGTATATAACCCGGGGGTCAGATTTCTGGAGAGTACCATAGTCACCAACTATCCGGGTTGAGACTTCATGGTGGACATCACATGGCTGTACTTGGGAATGTTCTGTACAGGGGTAAATATATTTATACATAGGTATGGTGTCTGTTTAGAACCTTGTGTGTATATATACTCGAGTCTCCCATGAGAGATCATAGCTTTAAATATGGCTGAACTCGGTCTTTCTTAGTATATAACCCGGGGGTCAGATTTCTGGAGAGTACCATAGTCACCAACTATCCGGGTTGAGACTTCATGGTGGACATCACATGGCTGTACTTGGGAATGTTCTGTACAGGGGTAAATATATTTATACATAGGTATGGTGTCTGTTTAGAACCTTGTGTGTATATATACTCGAGTCTCCCATGAGAGATCATAGCTTTAAATATGGCTGAACTCGGTCTTTCTTAGTATATAACCCGGGGGTCAGATTTCTGGAGAGTACCATAGTCACCAACTATCCGGGTTGAGACTTCATGGTGGACATCACATGGCTGTACTTGGGAATGTTCTGTACAGGGGTAAATATATTTATACATAGGTATGGTGTCTGTTTAGAACCTTGTGTGTATATATACTCGAGTCTCCCATGAGAGATCATAGCTTTAAATATGGCTGAACTCGGTCTTTCTTAGTATATAACCCGGGGGTCAGATTTCTGGAGAGTACCATAGTCACCAACTATCCGGGTTGAGACTTCATGGTGGACATCACATGGCTGTACTTGGGAATGTTCTGTACAGGGGTAAATATATTTATACATAGGTAGGGTGACTGTTTAGAACCTTGTGTGTATATATACTCGAGTCTCCCATGAGAGATCATAGCTTTAAATATGGCTGAACTCGGTCTTTCTTAGTATATAACCCGGGGGTCAGATTTCTGGAGAGTACCATAGTCACCAACTATCCGGGTTGAGACTTCATGGTGGACATCACATGGCTGTACTTGGGAATGTTCTGTACAGGGGTAAATATATTTATACATAGGTATGGTGTCTGTTTAGAACCTTGTGTGTATATATACTCGAGTCTCCCATGAGAGATCATAGCTTTAAATATGGCTGTGCCCGGTCTTTCTTAGTATATAACCCGGGGGTCAGATTTCTGGAGAGTACCATAGTCACCAACTATCCGGGTTGAGACTTCATGGTGGACATCACATGGCTGTACTTGGGAATGTTCTGTACAGGGGTAAATATATTTATACATAGGTAGGGTGAATGTTTGGAACCTTGTGTGTATATATACTCGAGTCTCCCATGAGAGATCATAGCTTTAAATATGGCTGAACTCGGTCTTTCTTAGTATATAACCCGGGGGTCAGATTTCTGGAGAGTACCATAGTCACCAACTATCCGGGTTGAGACTTCATGGTGGACATCACATGGCTGTACTTGGGAATGTTCTGTACAGGGGTAAATATATTTATACATAGGTATGGTGTCTGTTTAGAACCTTGTGTGTATATATACTCGAGTCTCCCATGAGAGATCATAGCTTTAAATATGGCTGAACTCGGTCTTTCTTAGTATATAACCCGGGGGTCAGATTTCTGGAGAGTACCATAGTCACCAACTATCCGGGTTGAGACTTCATGGTGGACATCACATGGCTGTACTTGGGAATGTTCTGTACAGGGGTAAATATATTTATACATAGGTATGGTGTCTGTTTAGAACCTTGTGTGTATATATACTCGAGTCTCCCATGAGAGATCATAGCTTTAAATATGGCTGAACTCGGTCTTTCTTATTATATAACCCGGGGGTCAGATTCCTGGAGAGTACCAAAGTCACCAACTATCCGGGTTGAGACTTCATGGTGGACATCACATGGCTGTACTTGGGAATGTTCTGTACAGGGGTAAATATATTTATACATAGGTAGGGTGACTGTTTAGAACCTTGTGTGTATATATACTCGAGTCTCCCATGAGAGATCATAGCTTTAAATATGGCTGAACTCGGTCTTTCTTAGTATATAACCCGGGGGTCAGATTTCTGGAGAGTACCATAGTCACCAACTATCCGGGTTGAGACTTCATGGTGGACATCACATGGCTGTACTTGGGAATGTTCTGTACAGGGGTAAATATATTTATACATAGGTAGGGTGACTGTTTAGAACCTTGTGTGTATATATACTCGAGTCTCCCATGAGAGATCATAGCTTTAAATATGGCTGAACTCGGTCTTTCTTAGTATATAACCCGGGGGTCAGATTTCTGGAGAGTACCATAGTCACCAACTATCCGGGTTGAGACTTCATGGTGGACATCACATGGCTGTACTTGGGAATGTTCTGTACAGGGGTAAATATATTTATACATAGGTATGGTGTCTGTTTAGAACCTTGTGTGTATATATACTCGAGTCTCCCATGAGAGATCATAGCTTTAAATATGGCTGTGCCCGGTCTTTCTTAGTATATAACCCGGGGGTCAGATTTCTGGAGAGTACCATAGTCACCAACTATCCGGGTTGAGACTTCATGGTGGACATCACATGGCTGTACTTGGGAATGTTCTGTACAGGGGTAAATATATTTATACATAGGTATGGTGTCTGTTTAGAACCTTGTGTGTATATATACTCGAGTCTCCCATGAGAGATCATAGCTTTAAATATGGCTGTGCCCGGTCTTTCTTAGTATATAACCCGGGGGTCAGATTTCTGGAGAGTACCATAGTCACCAACTATCCGGGTTGAGACTTCATGGTGGACATCACATGGCTGTACTTGGGAATGTTCTGTACAGGGGTAAATATATTTATACATAGGTATGGTGTCTGTTTAGAACCTTGTGTGTATATATACTCGAGTCTCCCATGAGAGATCATAGCTTTAAATATGGCTGAACTCGGTCTTTCTTAGTATATAACCCGGGGGTCAGATTTCTGGAGAGTACCATAGTCACCAACTATCCGGGTTGAGACTTCATGGTGGACATCACATGGCTGTACTTGGGAATGTTCTGTACAGGGGTAAATATATTTATACATAGGTATGGTGTCTGTTTAGAACCTTGTGTGTATATATACTAGAGTCTCCCATGAGAGATCATAGCTTTAAATATGGCTGAACTCGGTCTTTCTTAGTATATAACCCGGGGGTCAGATTTCTGGAGAGTACCATAGTCACCAACTATCCGGGTTGAGACTTCATGGTGGACATCACATGGCTGTACTTGGGAATGTTCTGTACAGGGGTAAATATATTTATACATAGGTATGGTGTCTGTTTAGAACCTTGTGTGTATATATACTCGAGTCTCCCATGAGAGATCATAGCTTTAAATATGGCTGAACTCGGTCTTTCTTAGTATATAACCCGGGGGTCAGATTTCTGGAGAGTACCATAGTCACCAACTATCCGGGTTGAGACTTAATGGTGGACATCACATGGCTGTACTTGGGAATGTTCTGTACAGGGGTAAATATATTTATACATAGGTAGGGTGACTGTTTAGAACCTTGTGTGTATATATACTCGAGTCTCCCATGAGAGATCATAGCTTTAAATATGGCTGAACTCGGTCTTTCTTAGTATATAACCCGGGGGTCAGATTCCTGGAGAGTACCAAAGTCACCAACTATCCGGGTTGAGACTTCATGGTGGACATCACATGGCTGTACTTGGGAATGTTCTGTACAGGGGTAAATATATTTATACATAGGTAGGGTGACTGTTTAGAACCTTGTGTGTATATATACTCGAGTCTCCCATGAGAGATCATAGCTTTAAATATGGCTGAACTCGGTCTTTCTTAGTATATAACCCGGGGGTCAGATTCCTGGAGAGTACCATAGTCACCGACTATCCGGGTTGAGACTTCATGGTGGACATCACATGGCTGTACTTGGGAATGTTCTGTACAGGGGTAAATATATTTATACATAGGTATGGTGTCTGTTTAGAACCTTGTGTGTATATATACTCGAGTCTCCCATGAGAGATCATAGCTTTAAATATGGCTGAACTCGGTCTTTCTTAGTATATAACCCGGGGGTCAGATTTCTGGAGAGTACCATAGTCACCAACTATCCGGGTTGAGACTTCATGGTGGACATCACATGGCTGTACTTGGGAATGTTCTGTACAGGGGTAAATATATTTATACATAGGTATGGTGTCTGTTTAGAACCTTGTGTGTATATATACTCGAGTCTCCCATGAGAGATCATAGCTTTAAATATGGCTGTGCCCGGTCTTTCTTAGTATATAACCCGGGGGTCAGATTTCTGGAGAGTACCATAGTCACCAACTATCCGGGTTGAGACTTCATGGTGGACATCACATGGCTGTACTTGGGAATGTTCTGTACAGGGGTAAATATATTTATACATAGGTATGGTGTCTGTTTAGAACCTTGTGTGTATATATACTCGAGTCTCCCATGAGAGATCATAGCTTTAAATATGGCTGAACTCGGTCTTTCTTAGTATATAACCCGGGGGTCAGATTCCTGGAGAGTACCATAGTCACCAACTATCCGGGTTGAGACTTCATGGTGGACATCACATGGCTGTACTTGGGAATGTTCTGTACAGGGGTAAATATATTTATACATAGGTAGGGTGACTGTTTAGAACCTTGTGTGTATATATACTCGAGTCTCCCATGAGAGATCATAGCTTTAAATATGGCTGAACTCGGTCTTTCTTAGTATATAACCCGGGGGTCAGATTTCTGGAGAGTACCATAGTCACCAACTATCCGGGTTGAGACTTCATGGTGGACATCACATGGCTGTACTTGGGAATGTTCTGTACAGGGGTAAATATATTTATACATAGGTAGGGTGAATGTTTGGAACCTTGTGTGTATATATATATTAGAGTCTCGCATGAGAGACCATAACTTTAAATATGGCTGAATCCAGTATCTCCTGGAGATAGTGGACTCTTATCAGAAACTTCTGTCAAGTCAGGTCAAGCGTGAGCAGTCTTTCAATTGAAACAGAGTTTCTGAGGAAAGACCATCTCCAGGAAGGACTGTGGTCCTTCATGTGGGATAATCTATGCTGTTGTATTTATATAAAGGTTTCATATAGGAACCTGAATTCTCGACCTCCCTCAAGGTGATAAACAATTCATTTTAAAACATTCAAGTCTCAACTCCCAAACTTAAACCCGCGACCAACACCAGAGTTACACAATACACCTCGTCTTAATCACTGAATGACATTATACTAAAGGATGTATTTAAGTTAAGATTCCATTGTAGATATGAATAAGCGATAGAACTCTTCCTGTTTAGATAATCAAATAAAGTAAAGCACAAAGGAAGATGAGTTTCTTTTTTCTTTTCGACAAAAAAAGAAACTCATCTTCCTTCGTGCTTTACTTTATTTGATTACATTGTAGAATTCACAGGAAAATGATTTTCATTATAATCATGGTAGGTAATTAGCAACTTCTTTTTATTCTAAGTTGCACCACATATCTTCACAAGTAAAGAACAGTTTGACTTACTTCGCGCCTATACAAGATGCCAGAGCCCTGTTTAGTTACTTGCATTTACTGGTGGGGTTGGACTTGTTAAAAAATCAGGAGCATTGAAGCAGTTTTAAAAGTGTTCATTGCGGGATTGTGGACTCCGGGGGGTGATGGTTGTCTACAGGGGGTACCTCTCCCCTTATCGTCATTGTGAAGAAGGCAAAATTACACTCATGGACAAAACTTAAGGAAGTTGTACCTTTTAGCATGTTTATCGGGATTCAGACAATAACTCTGAAAGATATTACAGTGATCTTTATTGAATACATGAGATAACCAAGTGTGAACAACCTCTGTCTCTTTAAAATCCTAAATTATAAAAAATGTTGCCATCATGGAAGCTAAGAAAATAAGTCAGATTCACCATCAGAATTTTAAAAATACATTTTTTTTATTATTTTAAGGTTATCATACAAAAAGTTGAAGAATATTTTTATATATACAATCTTATATCAATATATGAATGTTTTCATTTGGCTATATATATGTCGAATCCAGATTATCACATATATATATATTAAAACAGAATAATTTTCTAAATAACAAATTGTATATAGGTAATGAGATAAATTCTTATTTCAAAATTAGTCAAGGTAAAACGAAGACTAAAACAAAAGTGAATTATTAGAATTATTGCTTACTCATTGTTGGGTTTTCTATGCAAATATGATTTTATATTTTTGAACTTTAGAAGGTGAACTTGTGAAGGTTGTGAGTTAATAAATGAATGGATTATATCGTTTGATGTGTGCAAATATGTTATTGACACTATATGCAAGTTTTTCAATATTTGTGTCTAGTGTTTCCTTCGTTTGAAGTTTTTCTTTCCTTTTTTCTGTTTGGAAAATTTCCTCTTTTTAGATGGAGGTGCGAAGTCGTCCAAGTTTTCATCATCGTAAGGCATGAATCCGTGGAAATTGGTGACAGTGTGGGCTGAGTTGACTGTCGCGAGTTTCCTGGCTTGTGTTTTGTCTTTCTTGGAGACCTGGAGTCTTGTAAAGGTGTCTTCTTCGTACCTTTGTCTCTCATGAGCCATTTTGTCACTTGTGTGTCGGAGAAGGTCCTTATTCTCACGGATTTCTAGCGGACCCTCGCTGTGTTCCTGCTGAAGTTCCATGAGGATTGAGCTCTGCAGAGATCGCTTCTGTAATTGTTGTTTTTTACGTTCTTCTTTCGGGATCTTCAGGTCACCTTGGTAGGTTGTTGGGTTGATTTTGATTGGTTGGAAAAGTCCTTCTTTCTTAGAATCGTCTTTGTCTTCGGAATCTTCTGCGTTTGAATCCTCATCAGTATCTTCTTCTTTGTCCATGGTATATTCGTCACTGTCATCGTCCATCTTCTTCTTGATGTCTGATGTAAAAGGAACGAAACGATCTTCATCTTCGTCTTCAAGATCTTCATCCATTTTGGTTGATTTCTTTTTCTTCTTTGACTTCTTATTTCCTGTAAGAACAAAACCACCAATGTTTAATTTTTCGGTATCATTCGTAGTTTCTTGGGTTTTAATATTTTTCATATTGGTTTCAACGAAGGATTTGAGAAGCCTATCGTGTTTCTTGAGTTGTTCGAACACAACGCGGTTCTCGACTATCTGTTCGACTACTGGATTATTCCCAATGGGTTTACGGTCGACTTTAACACACATTAGTGACGTCAAGGATGCTAGGTAGTTTACAATCAAGTCGTTTTTGGCACCCAAGACTTGGTTGCAGACATCATCGTCGGTGTTGGATAGCTCAGGAAGTCGGCTGATTGTATACGAGAGCCTGTTGAGCTTGGCTTGCCGAGCTTTACTACTTGAAATGATAGATTTTAAGAGTTTCTTTGTAGTTGCTAAGTCTTCTCCGTTTAGCGCCATGTTTCCTCTTTAAAAGAAATTAATATATTTTGATGTATAGTTTTGGTTTCTCTGGAAGGTATACCACGGATACAAGATATATTTATAACCGAGGTTCTTGCTGCACCACAGAACTATCCAATTTGATACAATATTTTTAACGGCTAACATCATCATCAATTTCACAGAACCCTTTAAAATTATTTATTCTGTGATTAACAATATTTATATATGAAACATAGAAATATATATTTTTAAAATATTGATTATTTTTTATAAATATCATAATAAGATACACTCTCCTATCCAAAAAAATTAGGCATGAAAAATATTAAATATTTTAAATAAATATAAACTATTTAAATGACACGTGGAAAGATTTAGCGACCTAGTCGTGTAATGTTGTAATAAACAAACAAAAAATAATCAGAATTAATTTTGATATGCAAATTAATTTAGTCTAAATTTTGTTGCGGTGTATGTATGTATGTATGTTTGTCGGCTATACACGTCCACAATACGTAACTAATCTAACTGAAATTTTAACAGTATATATAGTAGAATCTGGAAAAACTTATAGTGAAAATATCAGGTCTCTATCCCGAATATTCTTCGAGTTATTTGCAAATTGCGTTGCAAAATTGCCCTTTCGCTCGCATGCAGCGCCTCTAGCGGTGAAGAAGGGAGGTAATATCAGAATATACATGTAAAACATGTTCTAACAGGACATAGAGAAAAATCTGGATGAGATATTTGTCGGATTTTTAGCCAAGAAAAATAGAAATTGACCGGTTCTGGGCATAAATAATTGTTTTTAGTCAGAAAATGATGATGACAATATTGCTGTATCATGTTTGATTATCAGATACAAATATATAGCGGGAAAAATTCCAAAAATCAGAGACCACAGCTGAAGCCAGTTCATTTTTAGTATGCAGGAACAAAATTCTAACAGAAAAACATTCATTCGAGCAGAAGACACAAAGCCAGATCATCTCTCTATAAAAATATCGCTTCTCAGACACAAAGTTTGGATCGGAACGTTTCACAAGAGTGACATCCACGGCGCCAATTTATAATTGTAACGAATAGTATTTGAAAATCAAAATAATATAATTTTCAAATATCGTTGTGAAAATTTACATTTTTATATTCTAAAAACACACAAAGTTTGGAGCGGGACGTTTGGTTCAAATTCACATAAATAGGTACCGCTCAGCAAGAGCAACCTAGTTCATGATAATTGAACAATGAATAATATGTGAAGGTTATTCACATATTAAACAATTTTTAACGCTGGATTCAATCCCGGTTCATGACTGTCGGGAACCGAGGGTGTTACCCACTCGTCCACCGACTTTATTGTTATAGCGGGTCGTTTCACAAGAGTGACATCCACGGCTCCAATTTATAATTGTACCGAATAGTATTTGAAAATCAAAATAATATAATTTTCAAATATCGTTATGAAAATTTACATTTTTATATTCTAAAAACACACAAAGTTTGGAGCGGGACGTTTCACAAGAGTTACATCCACGGCTCCAATTTATAATTGTAACGAATAGTATTTGAAAAAAAACCTTAATCGGGTAAAACCCAGGCGTTGTCCGGGTCATTCGGCTAGTTTGTATATATGATCCATTAGCGCGCCATCTACTTATATAATTGCCTTATTCTGTCTGTCTGAAGTTCACTGTCTGAAGCTCACTGTCTGAAGCTGACTGTCTGAAGTTCACGGATAGAATACGCGCCCATTGGCTGCCGGCGAACACGTGGCCTCCCTGCCCCCCTCTAGACAACCCTGTTATCAGCTGTGTGATACATACACCTGTCTATAGCGGCCACTCTAGACAACCCTGTTATCAGCTGTGTGATACATCCACCTGTCTATACAGACCACCCTGTCTATAGCGGTCGCTTTAGGCAACCCTGTTATCATCAGTGTGCTACATCCACCTGTCTATACAGACCACCCTGTCTATAGCGGCCACTCTAGACACCCCTGTTATCAGCAGTGTGCTACATCCACCTGTCTATACAGACCACCATGTCTATAGCGGTCACTTTAGGCAACCCTGTTATCAGCAGTGTGATACATACACCTGTCTATACAGACCACCCTGTCTATAGCGACCACTCTAGACAACCCTGTTATCATCAGTGTGCGACATCCACCTGTCTATACAGACCACCCTGTCTATAGCGGTCACTTTAGGCAACCCTGTTATCAGCAGTGTGATACATATACCTGTCTATACAGACCACCCTGTCTATAGCGACCACTCTAGACAACCCTGTTATCAGCTGTGTGATACATCCACCTGTCTATACAGACCACCCTGTCTATAGCGGCCACTCTAGGCAACCCTGTTATCAGCTGTGTGATACATCCACCTGTCTATACAGATTACCCTGTCTATAGCGGCCACTCTAGGCAACCTTAGGAAGCAAGATGTATACAAGGTCAAGGGATGGGAATCGAACCCACGACCTTCCGCTTACCGGGCAGATACCATGACCACTAGGCTATAGGCTCATTATTTCTTTATACCGTTATTATACCGTTATATTATATATGGTTAAAACATTTTAAAACACACAGTTTGGAACGGGACGTTTCACAAGAGTGACATCCATGGCGCCAATTTATAAATGTAACGAATAGTATTTGAATTAAAACGTTTTTAAAATATATTCGCACTCGGGTAAAACCCGGGCATTGCCCGGGCCATTCCTCTAGTCTGTTATAAGAAATTCAAACTATTTTTGACGCGTTTGTTTATTTTTAAAATTAAAAAAAAAGTTATACTGCCCTTACTAAAATGGTAAAATAATTGGAGGGCCTGACTCATCAGTGGTCAACTCCCCAGCGGTTTCCCTAGTTTAATCTACCATTGATCGGGTAGTTAGCGACTTCTGTACGCTCCTGGAACCTGGGTTACTTAAATAAAAAAATAAATACCATTGATTAAATATCATAGATTAAACAGGCGAAACCGCTGGGAGGGTTTACCACTGATGAGCCAGGCCCTTCCATTATTTTTATCATTGTAGTAAGTGCAGTAAAAAATTGATTTATTTTTAAAAATACGCGTTCAAAATAGTTTAAATTCGACATATATATATTCGGTGACTCGCTGTCTTCAGGGGAATGATTAACCTTGAGGAGAATGACAGCAAGTTACTAAAACGTCGGGAGTTAATGGTTGACGTGGCTATATTTTTTCCAAAGATCTGTTTCGCCACGTTACAGTCCGCTGTACAACAGTATTTTAATTTCCTTTATTCGAGAGAAAAACGTGTAAATTGTTTATGTTATGGCACAAAGATCATCATCAGTAGAAGAAAGAGCAAGAAAGATACTGGCATCAGACAGTGAGGAGTGGTGAAGGCCAAAGAGTATCCTGGTACAATCCTTGTAAAATCTAGCAGAGAATGAAGAAAATAACAAAAGTTTCAAGAGAACGGTGGAGAAATGTTTCTGTTATTTTATAAGGATAAAACACACGGGCTTTTTTGTTATGCACTCATGGGCAAAACTTAAGGAAGTGGAATGTCTTTGATGTCGCCTGTCTTCTGTTTTTTTGAAGGAGAAAGAGACGGGTTTGTTAACACTTGGTTATCTCGTGTCTTTAATAAAGGTCACTGTAATATCTTTCAGAGTTATTGTCTGAATCCCGATATACATGCTACGAGTAAAATGTACAACTTTCTTAAGCATTGTCCATGAGTATAGTTTGCAGAGATGGTCAGGAGAGGTTATATAGTTATGGAATCTATTTTAAATGAAGAGAGTGTTATTTTCATGTGTACGAGATGTATTTTTCGTAAAAATCATTCCCTTCGTTGTTGTTGTTGAAGTGGAGATTGTTTCGATGGAAACCCGTCTTGAAACGTGATTAACATAACAAACTGATGCATTTAATGGAGTGATGGATGAGTACAAGAAAACGTTCTGTGCGGAACAATGGGATGATGGATGAACCTTGACCATGACTACTTTGGAACATCTCCAACACTACCTGGTAGATATTGGCGCCTTGATATACACAGCTGTGCTTTATTCCGCATCAGCCCCTATATTGGTGCTAACAAAAAAGGTCTTTAATAAGATACCGTATTTAAGGAAACAATCCTTATACCGTCTAAATCCCTCTCTGTAAAGGACAACACCTAGTTGTAGAGTCAAACTATCCTTTAGAGAGAGATGTCCTCTTACCGGAGAGCAGATAATTGGTAAATATAGTAATTTTGGTGATGAAAACTGTCCTTTTGAGGATAAAATGATTACAAAGAGGACAAAATGATAGAGAACAAATGATAAAAGCTGTCTTTAACGGTGCCCGTTAACGGGAGTATTTTCTCTCATGGAGTTTATACAGTGAATATACACTCACGAACAAAACTTAAAGTTTCATATTTTCATGTAACCGGTCATCTTTTTTTTTTTTTTTTTTTTGAAGGAGACAGAAAAAATGTTGAGAGAGAGTGTGTGTGTGTTTACCCTCTCAACATACGATTTATAAAGTAGAACCTACACGAGAGGACAGCTCCACAAGAAGACACTTTCGCTAGAGGATATCTCCGCAATTAGACACTTTTGCTAGAGGAATCCTCCACAAGAAGACACTTTCGCTAGAGGATATCTCCACAAGAAGACACTTTCGCTAGATGATACATCCACAAGAACACACTTTCGCTAGAGGATACCTCCACAATAAGACACTTTCGCTAGAGGACACTTTCACAAGAAGGCACTTTCGCTAGAGGACAGCTCCACAAGAAGACACTTTCGCTAGAGGACACCTCCACAAGAAGACACTTTCGCTAGAGGACAGCTCCACAAGAACACACTTTCGCTAGAGGATACCTCCACAAGAAGACACTTTCGCTAGAGGATACCTCCACAAGTAGACACTTTCGCTAGAGGACACTTTCACAAGAAGACACTTTCGCTAGAGGACAGCTCCACAAGAATACACTTTCGCTAGAGGATACCTCCACAAGAAGACACTTTCGCTAGAGGATACCCCCACAAGAAGGCACTTTCGCTAGAGGATACCTCCACAAGAAGGCACTTTCGCTAGAGGATACCTCCACAAGTAGACACTTTCGCTAGAGGACACTTTCACAAGAAGACACTTTCGCTAGAGGACAGCTCCACAAGAAGGCACTTTCGCTAGAGGATACCTCCACAAGTGGACACTTTCGCTAGAGGATACCCCCACAAGTAGACACTTTCGCTAGAGGACAGCTCCACAAGAAGACACTTTCGCTAGAGGATACCTCCACAAGAAGACACTTTCGCTAGAGGATACCTCCACAAGTAGACACTTTCGCTAGAGGACAGCTCCACAAGAAGACACTTTCGCTAGAGGACACTTTCACAAGAAGACACTTTCGCTAGAGGACACCTCCACAAGAACACACTTTCGCTAGAGGACACCTCCACAAGAACACACTTTCGCTAGAGGACACCTCCGCAATTAGACACTTTCGCTAGAGGATACCTCCACAAGAAGACACTTTCGCTAGAGGAATCCTCCACAAGAAGACACTTTCGCTAGAGGACACCTCCACAAGAACACACTTTCGCTAGAGGACACCTCCGCAATTAGACACTTTCGCTAGAGGACACCTCCGCAATTAGACACTTTCGCTAGATGATATCTCCCTATAAAAGAGAATTTTCATTGCCAAAATGACTTTTCCAATTAGCCACTCACCAGTACGAGGACACTTCTCTCTAAAGGACACTTTGGCTCTGTAACTAGGTGTTATTCTTTACATAAAGGTTCTACTGTATTTATAAAATAAAAACTAAAATTAGCATCCTTTATAATAACTCCCCTTCCTTTCCACCTCCAAACATTTCTACAAACTTTTTTTTTTAATATTTGGAAGGGCGTTAGAAAGGGAGTCGTTGAAACTGATGAATCTGCCAAAAGGATAGCTAAGCTGGTGTAAAATGAATGATATTAAACCCAACTCTACGTACATGGACAAAAAAAAAACGTATAAAACCTGTACAAAGTATAATATCATACAAACCTCCCCAGATCATATATTCTGTCTTCTTCTTTCTTATCTCCACTCAATCATATAAGGGTATCAAGCTTGTAAAGCTTGAGACTTTTGATGGTGTCTGTCGGGGATGAGTAGAGCACATCAATGTATGAGTTAATACAGTCAATAATTGACACTTAGTACATAGTGGGAAAACCTTGCAACCATTCTGGAAAGTCATTGTCTGTAGATGACCAGACTTAAGCCTGGAAATCTTGTTCTCTTGGGAGGACAGAACCAGTGCTTGTCCCTCCTGCTTTGTACCAGTCATGTGCAGCATTAGCTTTCCATTCTTGCAGGCATTGGATTTTGATGGTAGGGAGTACTTTCGTCTAAGTGGGATATATTCTGTCAGAATTAACAACCATAGAGAACCAGAATAATCAAAGTTAGAGAAGACGTGGTGTAAGAAGATAAAATACCATCACGACGTACACGGTGTGAGTCCCGACGTCAGCAGGTGGGATGGTTAAAAGAGGAAGTGTAGTTAATTCAATTAAACCGCGCCAGAGGATGGACCTCGACTCACAATTGGCTGAAACTGGAGCGGATATGACGTCACACAGGAACTGTCACGTGTCAAAACAAAGGTAATTACTACTCACGGTAGCCGCTGTGAAACAAAGGAGGTTTTTTTTTAAATGAAAACACACAGCAGAAACATGCTCTCTATATAGTGAGTCTTTGTTCCGATATTTCTATAGAGAAGATGACTGCTTCTGTCCGGGTTGATGTTTTATTCAGCAACCAAACTACATTGAATGTGCAAATTTTATGAAACAAAAAATGACTTTATTAAATTTATATGTATTAATACTCCTATATCCCCCGATTTACACGGTACTTGTTTTACACGTTTTCGCTTTTACACTGTTTTCCAAATAAGTTTTTTTTGTTTTTGTTTTTATCGCACTATACTAAATGCTACTGTGATTGAACACATGCGCTATGTACACATCTCACGAGGAATCCCGAGCTTATGTGCTGACTTGCTGCACACGCACACTGTGTCTGTATTTCTTCGCATAAAAATTTCGCGAAATTTTTTAATTTTCGATTTGCACGTTTTTCTCAGGAACATATCTACCGTGTAAATCGGGGTGTAATTGTTTACGTTACTTTCTATGTTTACTCAAAGTCGCTGTGGAACTACATTCTACATGTGTAGACACGTGGTGCTTGCTCTTTACTTTCTTTACACAAACAAACATGGTGTCGACAATAAAAATGTTAACCTAAACGTTTCTAAGCCAAATATTTCCTGACAAAATACAGTCGAATTTAGATCATTCGAAACCCAAGGAACAAAAAAAAAAAATTCGAATTAAAAACGTAAATTATATTTATAGGAAATAGTCTAGGGACCAAGATAAATACTTGAATTAAAGAAGTTTGAATTACCCAGGTTTTATTGTACTTTATACACCACTAGCCGAATGACCCGGGCAACGCTCGTGTTTTACCCGACTGTAGATGTTACAACGGTGATCCTTAGGTCGCTGGTTCAAATCCGGCTCGAGGGAGCCGGCGAGCACGTTACCTCTCTGTGCGCGCGCATCCGTGACAGAGGCCGATGAGGAAAGACGGTCGTGACTATATATAGGGATAATTATTTAATTAAAAAGACATATATTGGATCAAAATATCATTTATTTTACCAATATTTCAGTTGGCTGAATGCCAACCTTTATCAAGGTATTATAACATATTTAATGTATGTCAACAACAAACTCAGCGCCACATGTTATTGATACATATTAATATGTTATAATACCTTGATAAAGGTTGGCGTTCAGCCAACTGAAATATTGGTAAAATAAATGATATTTTGATCCAATATATGCCTTTTTAATTAAAGATTTATTTTTGGATTGCTCTATTTTCAAAACCATAATTATTGTAAGAGAGTATTTGGATTTTGATTAATTAAAGTTGAAGACTTCTTCATCAAACTTTTTTTATATAAATGTCTTTTGTTCTTTTGACATTTCAGCAACCCACTGTTGACCTGGGGGTCGGTGGAAGGATGGTCTAAACCGTCTACGACCCGAGTTCGATTCCCGCATTGGGCACTTTTTTTCTGATTAAAAAAAAATGCTCCAATTGCCCCCGATTCTTGCAAAAGTCCAACCCCACCAGCGAGTGCAAGTAACCAAACGGGGCTCTGGCACATTTGTAAGTTTAAAGTCGAACTGCTTTTCACATGTGGTGCACTTACAGTAAAAAAGCAGTCGCCTTCTACCCACCATGATTATCATGGCCTGTACCACGTGTAATAGGGATAAGCAAAAAAACAATGCATATGTCAATAAAATCTATTGGTTATATCGTGCTTTTACTATTTTGCATATATTCCTTGATGGCTTTTAAAAAAAAAAATTTAAAAAAGATAGAAAGTTTATAAGTGAATAGTAAAATAGTATTGTCTTCAATACTTCATTAATATGGTGGAAATTTTGGCGTTTTGACGTTTAATATGACGGCGATTTTTATAGATCACTAATAAGTTTTCCACCTTTTATTGAAAATGACAATAGTGGGTGACCGAAACGTCAAAAATATAATAAACGTTTATAAAAAAGTTTGATGAAGTCTTCAACTTTAATTAAAATACTTTGTTATTAACCCAGGTTCCTGGACTGTACAGTGGACAAAATATATATTTATCGACAATTTCTCTGGTCGAAGTTGTCCATTAAAACTTCGTGTCGTGTTTAGGTTATATTCTTTAGATTTTTTGTGATATACGGTAGAACCTCTCTGTAAAGGACAACACCTAATTGCAGAGCCAAAGTGTCCTTTAGGGAGAGGTGTCCTCTTACCGGAGAGTTGATAAATAGTGTAAAATGGTCATTTTACCTATGAAAACTGTCTTTTAAAGAGAGGTGTCCTCTAGCGTGAGTGTCCTCTCATGGAGGTTCTACTGTATTGTGCTTTAAAAAATCATTTGCTTGTTAGTAGTTTGTTTAACAAAAAATCTAACTATATTTATTTACTATTTCAGCCACTACAAGATCTCCATGTTACCAAGAATCAAACATGGCTGTATTTCAACAACCATCCTAACTGATCATGGCTACACGAAAGAACGCTTCACGATTTTACGTGTCATCCTTGCGCAGGGTCCATGCTAATCTAATGCTAATCTGGCTACACGAAAGAAGACTACGCGAAAATTTTGTAAGAGGATCCGATTTGTTTCCACATCCTGAAAGAAGACCAAACATTGTATATAACCACCTCTTCATCTGCCCAGCAATACCAAAGATTTCAAACGGCCAGTTTCCCAGGAATTCTCAATCACAACCAGGATTCGCTGGAAAATCTTCCTAGAAACAAATCTGCTTGGCGGCACATAATGTCTTGGACTTTCACCGCCATTGTAAATAAACCAAAAAGACAAGTATGGAGAACAACCCGGGTAGTTGGCGACTTCTTTTTTTATGCTCCAAGAACCTTCTGGGTTTATTTATTTACATATTTACATCCAGATGTTTCAATGATCTCCTGTCATCATTATATCCCTATTTATTTATTTCGTCTCATTTACATCTTGTCCTGGCTATTTACATATGGCAAGTATATACATGGCTTTTGGTTGTAATGTAAATGATTGAAAGTTGGTTTACATACCTATTCTTCATCATATATGCAACATAGCTATATATATGTAGTATATTTCCATCTGATAGAAGACAGAATGTGAGAGAAGTTAGGTTTGCCAACTGCATTTTTAATTCTGCTAATATCAGTTTCATTATAATTTGGTAACTCTTTTATCGTACATTTAAAAAAATATTTAAGAGAACCTCCCAGACATATCCCTATTGTAATGTGAGGATGTATTTATACCGAGTAGTTGGCGATCTATGGATACGTCCCAGGGGTTATACCTAGATGTTACTGTATTTGTAGATATGTATGTGAGTACACAAAACATCAATAAAATATATAGGAGACAATAAAGGAAGGTAGAAAATTGATGTATATAATAGAGTACTTACTACATTTGTTTTTAAACGATTGAGATATCGAGAAACAGAACAATAGCCAATTTATCAACTTTTATTGACAGTTATCACTAAATAATGGAGTTAATAAATAAAAAAAACAAAGAGCTAACTATCACCTTGAAATAGTTATTACTGTTTATAAATTTCTGGATAGTTTCCTTATGGAACGAGGGGTTAACATACATGGATTAAATTGAAAGAAATATTTACACTAATAGGTCTCACCAGACCACCTCTTAAAATGTATGGGAGCCTCAAGACAGGACCTGTATTCCAATTCTACCTAGATTGTAAATTTAATCCATGAATCCAGTCTCCATGACCTTGTATAATTATATAATTGGATAAAAATATATATATACAGTAAATCCTCCATGAGAGGACACTCGCACTAGAGGAGACTTCTCTATAAAGGACAGTTTCCATTTGCAAAATGAACATTTTTTACTATTCAGCAACTCTCCGGTAAGAGGACATCTCTCTCTAAACTCTTTGGTTCTACAATTAGGTTTCCTTTACAGGGAGGTTCTCTTAAATATATTTTTAAATGTACGATAAAAGTTTCCAAATTATAATGAAAATGATATTAGCAGAATTTAAAGTGCAGTCGTCAAACAGAACTTCTCTCACAGTCTGTCTTCTATAAGATGGAAATTACCACATATATATAGCTATATTGCATATATGATGAAGAATAGCTATGTAAACCAACTTTCAATCATTTACATGTCAACCAAAAGCCATTTGATTGTAATGACCTCATGCCTGATAACGTCATTTAGGATAGCTAGATTTAAGACAATTAAGGAAGGGAAGTGCCTAGCTCATCAATTAAGGCATTTTCAGCTAAATTGCCAGTTGGCTTAGCAGTTAAAAGAGTGTTATTGTACGCTCGGTATATGATATCTCGTAAAGACTCATCCTCTAGGTCACATTAGGCCTTACTTGATGTTCATATTATTATAGGGATGGCACGAGAGCTTATATCTGTAAAATTCTTGTCAAAAATATATTTGACCAACTACAGCATAAATAATTTTAAAAATTACATTTATTTCTTAACAAAGCATTAAAGTTGCATATAGGGGATATATAAGCCTATATGCAAATTATATATATAAGGAAGATCGAAATTCTAAGTAACTTGGCAAACTTTTGAACACTTCTGGAGTCCAAGACATATCGCACGAGAGAGAGATAATTCTTAAAAGAAGAAAATAATTATGCAAATTTCATATTATTATGGTTAAATAGGATATGTCATAGTTTTGGGATTGTGGATCAAATAAAAAAAAATACAAGACAAAAAGTGTTTTGTGAACTGTCAAGAGAAGTATTGAAAAGTTAGGAGTAGTTGAGATATTTGTTTTATTATTGCGGGTATATATTGAAAACATATCCAGGTACTTATCCGTAGATCGCCTGTTGAAAATGGAGTTAACTTTACATTCATATAGTAGTTGGAGTTCAACACTCCTGGTTATCGTATATAATTATTTGGCATTGCAAGTTATTCTTTATATCATAATAAACTATATAAAATATGCAAGTAAGAATAAAGATGACTAGTAACTAATAAACAATAAGCTATATATGCAAATATATATGTATATATGGAAGATCGAAATTCTAAATAAATTGGCAAACTTTTGAACGCTTCTGAAGTACAAGATACACATCGAAGAGAATTCTTAAAAGAAAAAATAATATGCAAATTTCAGATTATTAAAGTTGAAAAAAGGATATGGCCTAATTTTAGGATTGTGAATCGAATAAAAAAAAAGTACAAGGCAAAAATAGTTAACTGTGAACATTGAAAAGTTGACATATTTGCCTAACTTCCTATCAATCATGTATAAAGCAAATTTGAATACTCATATTCTCAATGATTAAATAGAAATGCAGGAATCCAATCTTGGAAAAGAAAATCAGTGGTAAATCTTTCCCGCTAACACATCCAAATTAAATAATTAATCAATAAACTTATAACACATTGTGAGAAAATAATTTCAGTTTAAGATTTATATTAATGCATCTACCACTATATGGTATATACTGTATGTGGGAGGAAAATGTCTATTCTTAATAAGTTAGACGATTTGAAATTGTCTTCAAAAAATCTTCCAATTTTTGAATTATCACGATTATATTACTGAAAAATTACATTCAAGTTTTTTGACTTAGTATTCAATATACAAATTGAAATCAACTTCATTAATGACATTGGCATTTTGTGACAAAATAAGTTTATATATATTTAAATGGATTGTGTGGACTTCAAAATCTGCATCTGAGACGCAAAGAACTAGAAAATTTCGGTCTTAAACCCGAAAAGCTTCAATTTGAGAATCAACCGTTTAAGAGTTACATTGCATTTTGATGGTTTGCGGAAATAAATGTATTTTTGTATCACAGACAGTAGGTACTTGATCTACATCTCAGAATGCACTTTATAATGTAGACAGTTTATTGAATAGTTAAATAAAGAGGTTAAAAAGTGATTACATAGTTGTTTTTCAGTTTTGCCATTCTGGAAGTTGGACATGTAGGCGGTGACCGTTCACCTAGTACAGCAGGATTCTTGTTGAAGACTTGTAAAGTCACAAAGATCTCACTGCTTTGTCTTGATACATAAGAAATTGATTGAAACTCTTGTTCAACTCTTCTTTGCTTGAAGTTCGGAATGCCAATTTATTCTCATATTGGAATATCTTTCGGGTTTCTTGAAAATCCTGCTTTTGTGGATGGCCCAAAGTGGTCGAATTTGTGGAATTCCTGATGGTTTTTTGGTATTTTCATGTTTTGGTGAGGGATTTTCTTGGTTGGTTTGCAGTTCTTCCGTGTTGTTAGTCTTTTGTGTTGGTTGTGTGGCAATTATTTTTATTTCTGTTATTTCGGCATTTTCTTTCTTTTGAGAATCGTTGCCTTGCGTTCTTTCTGTGTTTTTACTTTTCGATTTTTGCTTGCAGCTAAGGTGGTGAATTTCTGTTTGGACGATTTTCGTTGTGTCTTTATTTAGTTTTATCCCATTGTTTATTTGCCGTTTTCTTGCATTGAACTTCTGATTCAGCAGATTACAAGGTTCGGTTTTAACTAGCTTTGGTTTTTCTTCTTTTTCGAGTTTCTCATTATAATTTTTGGGAGGATTTTTTTCATTGGTTTGGAATCCCTTATTGTATTCGTCATTTTTCATTACTGTATTTCGGATTAATTGAAGGTTTTGGTTGTTCAATCTTGTATTTATTTTCTGAACTGGTTTGGTTTTTCCTTCATCTTGAACACCGTTTTCTAAGGGAGCGATTTTTGGCATAAATTGGTTCACGATAACATTTCTGGATTCATTTTGAAAATCTCTTTTCGAATTCTTGCGCAGGTCCTTGGAAAAATCTTTGTTCGCATTTGAGGTTTTTGACGAATAATAAGTTTTTATTTTGCTGTTGATTTCGTAAGGGTATTGCATTTCTTTTTGAGAATTTGGATTGTTTATTGAATCATCCAAAATTTCCAATTGAGATTCTCTTTCCGAATTGTCATAAGTTTCTGTAAAAAAGAACTTATCTTTTGAAGAATTCTGTAATTTAGTTGGTCTATTTCTATTTTCAACCTGTAATTTTCTTCCAAAATTCTCAGAAGAATGTTTCTGGGAAGTATTATCATAGGGTTTCTGCCATGTTCTTGAATTTTGTACAAATTTCTTTTGACGTTGGGTTTCTTTTTCAGATGGAGGGTACCATAATCGGTTCGAGGTTGGATTGTACCTTTGTGTCTCTCTTCCCAAATTCTTGCTCGTGCTCTTGGGAAATTTTACATATTGGCGGTTTTCTTGTTGCGATGCTTCTAAAGTAGCGTTATTGTATTTTGAAGTTATTTGTTTCTGTGGTCGTTTGAAGGTATTATTTCGATCGTCCTGATAAGAATTTTTACCAAAATCTTGGGATTTTATTTCTGGGAAAATTTCAACTGAATTTTCCTGATACAAAAACCCATTGGTTTCGGAAAATGTTGGTCTTCTATTTGTTTCTGTTGGATAATAGTGGTTCTCGTTTCGAGTTTGTATTGAACTGGTACAATCATCAAACCTTTTTTGCCTGGAATTCTGGGGAGTTAGAAATGTTTCTTCGCCTTGTACTTTATCAACAGCTAAATTTACATATTCTAAGTGGCAACTTCGAGATCTTCTATTATTTCTTGGTGTATCATATTGATATTTTGAATTATTGTAAGAATCCTGTATTGTATCTCTAACATTGAAACTGTTCTTTGGTTTTCCGAATACTTCTCCATCTCGGTTTATATAAGTTTCGTTTGAATATTGACAATTTGATTGTTGACCGTTTTGTATGATATATGGATTCTGGTTATGTATTTCTGGTAATCCATTATTGTTTTGGTGTTTATAACTTGATTGCTGATAGTTCCTCCTTGGTTGTTGTTTATGTTTAGCATACCACGTGACGTAATAATCGCGTTCTATGTACGTTGATGGCCGGATGAGGACGCATGAACCGTTCAGAATTTCGTGGTTCAACTTAAGACTTTCCAAGAAAACGTCTTTATCTTCAAAAAGAATGAATACGTAACGTTCGTTAACAAGTTGAGAACATTTAGGATGTATGATATCAATAAAAATTGGATTTAAACTCCGTAAAAAACGACGTATTTGATCCTTGTTGACATATTTAAAAATATTATGAATACAGGTTACGTATGGAGGTTCATTTGGTATTTCCAAATTTGGTTTTTTAGGTTGGTCTGCTTTCCAAATTGACATTTTTTAAATAGAATTTTTCTCACTATTAACATTCTTGATTTAAAATTTACTTATGCAAAAATGGATGATGTAAAAATTGTGTATGTAAATATTTTTTTAGTTATATGATGATTTTATTTTTTTTTTTAGATATTAATCTGTCTTTTGTTGTTGTTGTTGTTTTATTATGTAATTTTAATTAATTAACATATTGAGCTATTCCGGATAGTTTAGGTAGTTGGCGTTCTGCGCTCCAGGAACCTAGGTTATAAATCTCTCTCTCTCTCTCTCTCTCTCTCTCTCTCGCTTGTTCGGCGGTACATATACTAAAATTGGAACGATACAGAGAAGATTAGCATGGCCCCTGCGCAAGGATGACACGCAAAATCGTGAAGCGTTCTCTCTCTCTCTCTCTCTCTCTCTCTCTTGGGCTTCTAAATACCCATACGCTCTTTAAGAACCCGGGTTAACTAAATAATTTATAAATATTCTCTATAGAGATTTAAAAATAAAAAATATATTTATACGAACTTTTTAGAATATATTTTTCTCACACTTATCTTAAAAACAGGGTCATAGAACCATTTTCAATATATTCGACAGATTTTAATGCATATTTCTCTCAAAGTTTTTTTAAAATTATTATCCCTGTACACGTGGTACAGGCCATGATAATCATGTTGGGTAGTTAACGACTGATTTTACTGTAAGTGCAACACATATCTACAGATATGCAAAAGCAGTTCGACTTTTGCACTTACAAATGTACCAGAGTTCCGTTTGGTTACTTGCATTCGCTGGTGGGGTTGGAGTTTTGCAAGAATCGGGGGCCATTGGAGCATTTTTTAATTATAAAAAAAAGTGCCCAAAGCGGGATTCGATTCAAGGGTCGTAGCGGTCGAAAACTAATGGAATAGACGATCCTTCCACCCCCACTCAAAGGTAAAATAAACAATAAGAATTTTCAGCGTGCTGACTTCTCCTAACGGCAATTTTATTTCATTCCCTGATGTTATCATAGAAAAATCAAATCTTTTAAAAAATTGAACAGTGTTTACTGTAAACACAAATCTCTCAGTTTAAATAGTCGAATACCCCATGAGAGAGACCGCTAAAATCAGAGATTCTGTCAAATACCAGGCAAAGTCATAAGGGATCTTTCAACCCCAGAAAGAATCTCTGATAAGAGACCACTACCTCTAGGAGAGACCTAATGTAGCTATATTTTTAGACTATGGTCTCTCAGGAGAGACTCTACTGTATATTCTCTGAAAAATTCTACATCGTATGTCTGACGTCCTAATCAATCCAAATTTATTTCCCCCGCGTGCATCATGCACTCAATGTAAACTCTAAACGTTTCCACCTACCTTACTGTACCTATCTACAAAGAGGTTTATGATAAAAAAGGTTATACAGTAGAACCTCCATGAGAGGACACTCGCGCTAGAGGACACCTCTCTATAAAGGACAATTTCATTTGCAAAATTACCATTTTTTACTATTTAGTAACTCTCTGGTAAGAGGACACCTCTCTATAAAGGACAGTTTTCATTTGTAAAATTACCATTTTTACTATTTAGTAACTCTCTGGTAAGAGGAAACCTCTCTACAAAGGACAGTTTTCATTTGCAAAATTACCATTTTTACTATTTAGTAACTCTCTGGTAAGAGGACACCTCTCTACAAAGGACAGTTTTCATTTGCAAAATTACCATTTTTACTATTTAGTAACTCTCTGGTAAGAGGACACCTCTCTACAAAGGACAGTTTTCATTTGCAAAATTACCATTTTTACTATTTAGAAACTTTCTGGTAAGAGGACACCTCTCTACAAAGGACAGTTTTCATTTGCAAAATTACCATTTTTACTATTTAGTAACTCTCTGGTAAGAGGACACCTCTCTACAAAGGACAGTTTTCATTTGCAAAATTACCATTTTTACTATTTAGTAACTCTCTGGTAAGAGGACACCTCACTACAAAGGACAGTTTTCATTTGCAAAATTACCATTTTTACTATTTAGTAACTCTCTGGTAAGAGGACACCTCTCTACAAAGGACAGTTTTCATTTGTAAAATTACCATTTTTACTATTTAGTAACTCTCTGGTAAGAGGACACCTCTCTATAAAGGACAGTTTTCATTTGTAAAATTACCATTTTTACTATTTAGTAACTCTCTGGTAAGAAGACACCTCTCCTTAAAGGACAGTTTTGTTCCGCAATTAGATGTCCTTTACAGGGAGGTTCTACTGTATTTACAAAGGGTAGTCGTCATTTTTAAAGGGAGAGTTAGCTCTTCAAAGGTTTATTAATAGAGTAACAATAATGATATAGAATGTAAATCATTAGGTACTGGTCAAACTTACCATCCGGGAGGTCTGGAATAACTTACAGTGCAGAGTTTGAACTTCGGGTTTGGCTATGAAGCTATTCGCCATCCTATGGTCGGTACAGAGTCCAAGATTTACAACTTCTTCTCTCTGACACAGAGGAATCCCATAGGACCCTTTGATTGCTTGGAAGTGGACTCTTCGTCTTTGGGAGAGAGAGCTTCCTCGAATGTATATAATTATACATATTTTGGGCGTTCGGAACTTTCCGAAACTGGTGTTGTGGCTTTGTCACCGACCCGAGTCGGGATTGTACCGGCAAGCTAACCTGCCCATATTCTTCACTGTAGTAGCACAGATAAATCTCAACTTTCCGCCAACAAAATCTTCGCAAAAATATAGACATTAACTCATCAAGATAGTTAATAGATGGCGCATCGTTTTTACATCTATTTTGACGGGAGAGGGGTTACCTTTATTTTTATAGATCAATATATCCCTCCGGCAAAATTATCATAATTATTTTTATTTCGTCATCATTTTTTTTTGTCTAACTATTTAATTTTATCTTAGAGTTGGCTCTCTTTAATCTCAGTGTTTTATTTTTCCTTTATATTTCTATGCCATATTGACTTGAGAATAGAGAGAAGCGGTTTGGCAAACTCTATCAAAAACGTTTACAACAAATGCTATTCTTAGGAAGATATGATGAGAGAGACAATATGCAACAGTTATGCAACAACAATCGGGATGTTTATTACTCACGCTACCCCTATAACTTTCCAAAGTCGTATAGTTGGTAGAGAGTTACAAAATACAATATTGTGGTAATCACTCTTTTGTAATCATGATATCCATTTCTATATTTGCAACCACAAAACCTCATTATTACATTTTCTATAATTACACACAATAATATATATATCTTATAAATAAAGAAAATGAATATATTTCTGTTGTATTTTGATATTAATTACTTGTAGAGGAATTATTGGTTATTTGCTTGATTTTGGTATGCAGTCGTGGAAGAGATTATAATGAAATTAGTTATTAAAAATAGCTTATGGG
Organism: Cordylochernes scorpioides; assembly: GCA_030710605.1. Classification (NCBI taxonomy): domain Eukaryota; kingdom Metazoa; phylum Arthropoda; class Arachnida; order Pseudoscorpiones; family Chernetidae; genus Cordylochernes; species Cordylochernes scorpioides. The sequence continues at coordinate 7,547,136 of CP092868.1, read as the reverse complement.
ATATATAAAAAAAACATAGTTTGATTAAAGTACTGCCTGGATTAAGGCGTAAGAATAATAAAAAAAGAATATTTACATAATTACATATGGTTTGAGCCGGCCAACGGGATAGAGAAAATATGGTTTTACGGGCTACTAACCAAAAGTTATGATTTTGAGCCCAAAAAGGCCAACGGGATAGAGAAAATATCTTTATTTTACGGGGCTGCTAACCAAAATGAATGATTTTTGAGCCCCGGAAGGCCAACGGGATAGAGAAAATATCTTTATTTACGGGCTACTAACCAAAAGTTATGATTTTTGAGCCCAAAATCGATGTCAGGTGGCAAGGGACCCTAGGATGTGGAAGCAGGAGATGTCTCGCAGGGGTGGTGGAAACGTTGGGCAAGCAGGGGAATAGCGCCAGGGTGCAGTGAGGCGGGTGCGTTGAATAGGCCAGGAATCCAGGAGAAGTGGCAGATGGAAATGGAGGCAGAAGGTCCTTGAAGCCTAGAACTTGAGGGCCCTAGACTTCAGGATGGGGCAGCTTGAGGCTCTCGCCTCGTGCTTGTCAGGAAGGCCCTGGGAGCAGCAGTTGGCACATTTGGAGGTGCGCTGGTCAGCAATGGATGGGCAGGTTCGGCCTTCATGGCCGTCTTCACCGCAGTGGAAGCACTTAGGAGCTCTGGTGCATTGGGCAGAGTTGTGGCCGAAGCCACAACAGCGGAAGCAGACGCGGGCGCGGATGGACTCCTCGAAGTTGAGGATTACTCCATCCACCACGATCCTCCCGCGAACGCCCAGGGCTCTAAAGGTCTTGAGGTCCACCTCGATGAAGGCGGTGCAGGTCCCGTTTCTGGGTGCAGAACGGTGCGCCACGCGCACCACCTTGTCCCCAGGAAGTTTTCTAACAGCAGCGGTTTCCAGGAAGGTCTCCTCAATTGTGGAGTTGGATGTCTCCTCATCCACTTTGAAGAGGCAGATCCGTGGCAGGATCTCCTTCTGCTGGCGGACCTTCATTCCATTCAACTTGCTGGCCAGGGAGGTTGTAACCTCAGGGATGGTGTCAGGATTGCTGGAATGGAGGACCAGCTTCCCCTTGGTGCGCAGGGAGGCCCAAACGCCTTGGGGGAGAGTGTGAGCAGCGCGGACTGTTTTCAGCATCTCCCTTGGGTCAGCCTGTGGGTCATCTGAGATGACCACTGTGTGGGCCGCCGATTTTTCTCCATGAAGGATCACTTGGGCGGCCGCAGGCTTGGAGACGTGGGAAGGCACAGGTTTTGAAGGACCATTCAGGTTTGTCCTCTTTGCAGGCGGGTTGGGAGCTTCAGACTGCTTCCTTTTGGTTGGAGCAGGAGCAGGCAGGGAGGAGGCAGGCTTCTTGGCAGGGAGAGCAGCAGGAGCAGGAGTGGCGGGCTTGATTGGGTCAGTCTGGGAGCTGGTTTCATTGCAGGAAGGAGCAGGGCAGGTTTGAGTGCCGCGGCAAGCAGTCTTGGGCTTGTTGGCCTCCTCAATTTCGTCCAACTCTGCGAAGGACTCGAGGGTGTCAGTGAGGTTCTCTACATTGGTAGCGAGGGCCTTGATCATTTCAGTCCGCGAGGCGATGTAGCGGATCAGGTCCTCATGCAGGGATTTCAGGGCAGGATGGCCAATGGAGCTCAGGATGCTGCAGTTGCGTGAGATCACCATCTCATCTTCCCTCTCCAGGTCGGCGACGTTCACGATGCGGGTTGTAGGCTTGTAGGCCTTCTTTTTCTTCTTGGCAGGATTCATGGCCGAAGTACGGGGTGCCAACGGGATAAAACAACAACGAGTTTTTATATGCAAAGCGTGACCTCTGGCGGTCGATTTAACAGAATATTTAGATCTATGAAATGTATTTTTTTTTTAAATATAATATTTTAATATAACATATATATCTTATATAAAGAAAAAAAGATATGATTTTCTGCTTGTTTTGGATCATCTTGGTGATTATACTATGGTGGTGCAGTCGTGGCATGAATCTTCTTGAAAGTAAAATAATAAAAATAGTAAAGATTAGAAATTGCTTTAATTGAGCTAAGAAATATAAAAACATAATTGGATAAAAGTAATGCCTGGCTTAAGGCGTAAGAATAATTAAAACAAAATATTATTTACATAATTACAAAGTTTTGGGTCGGCCAACGGGGAAGAACAACAACGAGTTTATATAGTGGAAGCGTGACCTCTGGCGGTCGATCCAGCAGAGCATTTGTATCTATGAAATATATTTTTAAATAAAATAATAATTTTATATAACATATATATACAGTTAAACCTGTCTATAGCGCTCTCTCTTGAGACTCACCAAAATAAGGTGCTATAGAAAGAGGGTACTATAGACAGATTTAGCTGTATATACCATCACACAACACAAATCACACACACAAAAAATAATCATGATTACATTTTCTATCATTACAACCACAAATACTCATGTGATTAAATTTTTTTATAAATGCAATCATAAATACTCATAATTATATAGATTTTCTTTGATTACAATCACACATAAATAATCATGATTATATTTTCTATCATTACAATCACAAATAATCATGATTATATCCGAAGCCATGGTTGTCGTACATTAAAAAAAACAACGAAGAATACAATGAAGCATTAAATGATCGGTGAGAGAGGATGTATAAAAGTGAAAATTTGAATTGAAATTAAGTATTCTTCTTTCTCATCTCCACTCAATCATATTAGGGTCTGAAGAGCTTCATAATGATTAGGTGAAGTCGAATGTGTCTGCTTTTGTCATCAAGACTGAGAGCACTACGCAGGTCTATTTAGCTCCAATATGAAATGGCCGCCTCTGACATGAGGAACAGACGCCATGTGCAGCTGCTCCTAGCATGGAATACAAACTCATCCTGTATCCCTGGATCAGGAGCCCTTACAGGGTACTATCAGCCGGGCCATCTGAGCCCAGGTTTTTTAGCGAGCTCCTTTCACATTCGGGCTTGGGACTGGCAAAGGCGGAGTTTTTTAATGAAGTTAAGCCTCGAAGCGTTAAGTGTTGGCTGATGCAATATTCTCGTTTCCTTCAAGAGGGGATTGTTTAATTGCCCTCTAGATTCTTAACTCAGAGATCATTAATTAAATAATACAACACAGGTTTCTGGAGATGAGTTTATTTTTATTGATGCAAATCTCAAGCTTTCGGGGATCTCTGCCCTTCTACAGGAGCACAGAAACTAATAATAAACGTGTCGTTAGATACTAACTAATTACAGATATTTTTTCATCGCAGTAAGGGAAGCAGAAGTTTGTTATGAAACATTTGTGTCTTAATGTTTTCATCTTCGATTTTCTTGGCAAATCAGCAGCTTTATAAAAAAAAAAAAAAGGTCCAGTTAATAAACCACAGAAATTAGGCGCCTATGACCCCTCATCACCAATGACAGGAATGTTTTATCTCATGGAACAACCACTGGTACACGCTAGCTACACTATCATATCAGGTAAATTTATAAAAAAAGCTTACAAAAAACAAACAAAGAAAGAAACTCATATTATGAATATTTAAATAAATATATACAATGATTCGCATGTAATATATGTAAATATATTTGTGTTAAGCCTAACGTGGTTATTTCAGGGCAGCAGACGACTCCTTTCACCACAGTGTTCGACCGCCACAATGCGACCTCGTCAACTACCAGGGAGGTAACGACATCAGTCGTCCAACTTCACCGGAGGTTCTCCCCAGCGGATAATGAAACCACAAGTACACAAGATCTCCGCACTTCCACTCCCCCAACATCAACTACTAACTCCACCACAACATCTACTAACAACGGTTGCACCCAGACAACAGTGATGTATGAATCTACCACTCCAACGTGGTGGTGGCCTTTTGGCAGGGGCCGTAGACCTCCTTGCGCGACACCCAGCGACACTAACACGACAATTCTATATGCCGAGGGTGACAATGGAACCACCCATTCGGACTACCACCAATCAACTTCCACCACGAGATCATTCACCACTTCACGTCAACCAACGATCACAACTCTTCACCCAACTAAGCTATATACAACACCACCAACCACAACCTTCAAACCACAAACTACTCAGAGACAAACCTCCACAACTCCATTAACCACAATTAATTCAAATCATATGCACCACCCCACAACCACTTTCACACCCCGTATAACCACTTTCACACCCCGTATAACCACTTTAACACCCCGTATAACCACTTTCACACCCCGTATAACCACTTTCACACCCCGTATAACCACTTTCACACCCCGTATAACCACTTTCACACCCCGTATAACCACTTTCACATCCCGTTTAACCACAACTTCAACACCCCGTATAACCACTTTCACACCCCGTATAACCACTTTTACACCCCGTACAACCACATTCACTTCAACACCCGGTACAACCACAACTTCAACTCCCCGTATAACAACTTTCACACCCCGTACAACCATAACTTCAACACCCCGTATAACCACTTTTACACCCCGTACAACCACATTCACTTCAACACCCGGTACAACCACAACTTCAACACCCCGTATAACAACTTTCACACCCCGTACAACCATAACTTCAACACCCCGTATAACCACTTTCACACCCCGTATAACCACTTTCACGCCCCGTATAACCACAATTACTTCAACACCCCGTACAACCACAACCATGAAACCAGAAACAACCACAATAATGACAACACTCCATACAACCATGAAACCAAAAACGACCACACCAAAGATGGGAGAAACCGCACGTGATGATTCCATATTTTCAAGGGGATTCCCCATCGAACCATCGACCTATCCGAAGAAAAAGACATCTAAGGGACCACCCCCCAACTGCCCCCCTCTCCACTGCAAGGGAGAGCCACACGAACCTGTGTGTGGCACGGATGGCGTGGTGTACGACAACTACTGTTCCCTTGTCAAGTGTAACTGTGGGTACGTGCTCCTAGGTGACAATTATACCGTGTCGAGATGTCGTGTAGACCAACAGTAGGTATATATATTGTGGTATTCCACTTAGGAAGAACGAGTTTAAGAAATTATGAGACGATTCTAATCAGTAGAAACTCTAACTTTATTACTTTTCCTAGCTATATATATACATCGCGCTTCTCGCGGACATGCAAATATATCATCCTTTCATAAGAAACAATATGTAAAAATATATAAAACAAAGCAATACTATGCAAATGTCGCGAGGTATGCGACATATATTTCTATCAAATAATTCCTTGCATCAATAGTTATATGTCGTTCTGAGCAATTGCAGTAAGGGCAGTAGAAATTGTTTATTTTTTATTTTTCAAATAATCATACACGTCTATAATAGTTTCGAATTTCCATAACAGATGGCGCGCTAACGCATCATAATAGTAGAAGTATGTTTTATATATAAATCATTATATAGATTTTTTTATTTAACAGTTGGGAGAGACACGCCATATCCACAATTTGGATAATTGCGTGTATATTTTAAATTATATACAATTAATACAATTGAACATTAGGTATCATGAAAATTAAACGTTCGATGTCAAATTTTGCATATAGCAATTAGAAATAGTCGCTTGAAATATGTACAGTCAATACTTTCGCCTCAAAATATACATCCTGCAGAATCTATTAAACTTAATGTATTGGTATTTATTGTAAGCAACTTGTTTTGTATTAGTCAGGTAAAGTTGGTTTTCTTCCCTTAGATCAGAAGTTAATGGACAGTTTATCAGAAGGTGTTCAGGGGTTTGTTGTTCGTTTCCACAAGTGCATGCAAGTGAACCAATTTTGCCAATTCTAAACACAAATATATAGTAAAATAGTAATAAATCTTTTATTCAATCCAATATATGCCTTTTTACTATCTAATAGTTATATATATATATATCAATAAAACCTTGCTACAATATTAAGCTGGGAATACACCAAGCTTCCAAGGATAAGTTCATTTATTAAAATTTTTATTTCCAATCTCAAGCTTTCGGTCATGATAGTCCTTTTATAGGAGAAACACAATAAATATCTCACCGATATAAAGGACACACATGAGAGTTATAATGACTAATTATCATAAAGATAGAAGAGGATGCCTTGCTGGTATTCATAGTTCTTCAAATTACTTCGGCCAATAATAAAAGGTAATAAAAAGATTTACTGGCCGAAATATCTTTAATTTGAAGTAATTTACTAATTATAACTTATTTCCTATCAGCATAATTTATTATACACCTATTCCCCGATTTAAACGGTACTTGTTTTACACGTTTTCGCTTTTACACGGTTTTCCAAATAAGTTTTTTTTTTATCGCACTATACTAAATGCTACTGTAATTGAACACATGCGCTGTGTACACATCTCACGAGGAATCCCGAGCTTATGTGCTGACTTGCTGCATACGCACACTGTGTCTGTATTTCTTCGCATAAAAATTTCGCGAAAATTTTTTATTTTCGATTTGCACGTTTTTCTCAGGAACGTATCTACCGTGTAAATCGGGGGATAGGTGTATTGTGTTTCTATGGGTTTTTTTTTCCCTTTCTTCATGAAAATGATATATGGCGAGTCCTTACAGGACGGAAATGTCCTAATAAAGCAGTTGTTGTTTATATTGTGTTTCTCCTGTTGAAGGATTATCTTTCCCGAAAGCTAGAGAGATTAGAAATATTTTTAAAAAAACAAACTCATCCCTGGAAGAGCTCCTGATGTTTTCACCTTAAAATAACAGTTATATAAGTAATAAGAAATGAAGGTGTTAAATCACGAATGTTTCTTTTACACGTCAAATTTCTATTCTCCTTACTCCGATAATAGACTTTGGGTCGCAGTAAGGACAGTAGAAGTTTTGAAAATTCGAAACTATTATAGACACGTATGATTCTTTTTAAAAATAAAACAATTTCTACTTCCCTTACTGCAATAGAAAAATTAATGGGAGGACTCTTTCCATTGCATTAAAGGTAGTAAAAATTGTTTAATTTTTAAAAGAATCATACGCGTCTATAATAGTTTATAATTTCCATAAGAGATGGCTCGCTAATGCATCATAACAGTAGATGTATGTTTTATGTATAAAAGAACCATTCGTGGTGTAATGTTTTCATTTATTATATGAGCCCCTCAATGCACAGATTGATTAACTCCATAAATAATCGGGAAAAAAATGTTTAATTTTTGTTGAAAGTCTAAAAATCTATATGTCATATAGATTTTTAGACTTTCAACAAAAATTAAACATTTTTTTCCCGATTATTTATGGAGTTAATCAATCTGTGCATTGAGGGGCTCATATATAGATGGCGCGGTTTATTGACTTATAATTAAGTTATAGGACAGTTGGACTAGAGGTGATGTAGACATTTCATCTATAATATGATGCACTAGCGCGCCATCTGTTATCAAAATTCGAAACTATTTTAAACGCGTAACATTTTTTTTTTTTTTAATTAAACAATTTCTACTGCCCTTACTGCAATGGTTCACCACTGATGAACCAGGCTCTCCCATTAATTTTTCCATTGAAGTAAGGGCAGTAGAAATTGCTTAATTAAAAAAAAAAAAAAGAATGTTACGCGTTTAAAATAGTTTCGAATTTTGAGAGACATTTTATCTGTTGAGAAGAGAACGTATAAAGATATTTTAAATGATTATGATGATATTAGTGATAACAATGAGGTATAAAACGTTGTTCTTCTATATCCACTCATATAACGAGAGATTCCTTCTTCTATAATTGTGCTCAAAGTAAGCAGGATAGAGCGTTATAACGATGTTTGTTTTGTCTGTGAATTACCTTATTGATACCTACACAAGTCATATCTAGAGAACTCCACTGGTTTTCATAGGAACAAACGATATATAATGACCTTTTTTTTTATTAGAGAAAACTTATTAAAGGGAATTTGCATATATATTACATATTGTGCTAGTAATATTGTCACGTGGAGGGCTGACAAACATGAGGAGAAGACAATTTATCAAAATACTGAGTAACAAAATATGTAAATTAATGTGATCTGTTGATTGAAATTTACATATCCTGTTACAAAATATGTAAATATATAATATTTAAAATATATATATTTGGATATTTTAAAACGTTTACCATGGGTCTTATGCAAATCATTAAAAAAAAATCGTATTTGAACAAATTTTGTGTTATATTTATTTTATTATTTTAAATTTCGGAATAAACTATGTTGATCATTGTGATGTTGCAGGAAGGATGTCCGTGTGGGGTCATGGGAAGGCTGCCGAGGCAAGCATCCCCTCTGTCCCGAGCTCTGTCTCAACATCTACGACCCCGTGTGTGGGGACGACTCGGTCCTCTACCCCAACCTCTGCACCATGCACAAGCGCAACTGCGGGTAAGATTTTCTCCGGGAGACAATTTTTTTTTTTTTACGAATAACATAGTTTTATTGACATCCCGTCAAAATATAGACAGAAGTGCACAGTCCGCATTATTCAAGTAGAGATGAAAAATTTACATTGATGATGATTATTATTAATAAATAAAAGATATGTTATGTACAATGAATGTGTACATGGCGCCACCGCTGCAGAGCTTGATGGAAGATTGCCGGGAGAGAAACCGAACACCTTATAAATCGTTTATTATTGTTATTATCCCTAGTACACTTGGTACAGGCCATGATAATCATGATGGGTAGTTAGCGACTGCTTGTACTGTAAGTGCACCATATGTCTACGTATGTGAAAAGCAGTTTGACTTTTGCACTTAAAAATGTATCAAAACTCCGTTTGGTTACTTGAACTCGCTGGTGGGGTTGGACTCTTGCAAGAATCGGGGGCCATTGGAGCATTTTTTTAATTGGAAAAAAAGTGTCCAATGCGGGATTCAATCCCGGGTCGTAGCGGTCGAAAACGAATTGTTTTGACCACCGACCCCCACAAAGGAGCAGGCTGTACCACTACGACCAAAAAATTTTTTGGTTCCAGAGGCTTCTTGAGAAACCAAGAAATTTGTATATGACTACGGAATGGTAAACACACACATCTATTTGCATATAGATCGAGCATTGTTCTTTCACTAATACACCGTATATGTTAATCAGTAATTAGAATATTGCCATAGTCTCACCATTTATGCAAATCAGCCTCAGCTAGATGTGTTTTAGCTAGGTATTTATTAAATCAGTCCTTTCTGGGGCAGGGATTGAGTCAGTGTTAAGGAGGCTTCAGAATCCAGAATCTCAGCTAGATGTGGTGGCGTAGGGATATTCACCAATTAACGTTTATTGTGATGCTGCCAGGAAGATCATCAAATCACAGCCGCTCAAGTATTGCTACGCCAAAGTCCGAGGTAAGTGGTATTCTCTTCTAATTCTCCCTACATCTTCCCATCTTTTTAAGACAAACAACAACATAAAGGCATCTCATCATCGTTTAATTGAGAGTTCCTATACAGAAAATGTATTTTTTCCTTAATTTACTACTTTCACCATAAATCACATTTAATGGTAATTTATATACACAAAAAAACCTTAAGATAATCACAAGCTCATAAATAGATTGGTCTGTGGTAAATCCGAATAAATTTCTCTTGTACATGGATTTACTACTGAGTCTGTAAATGGAAATAAAGTAAAAACTAATCACATATTTAATGGTAATTTATATACAGGAAAACTTAATTAAGACAATTAAGCTCACATTAATAGATTGATCTGGGTAAATCCGAGGAAAAGACACAAAATAAATAAACGAATGAAAACACACTTATTTACATATTGTACTGTGCATACATAAGTCTTTACTGAGTTCCGAGGTTCCGTTTCATTTTCGAGGTAGGGAAAGTCTGGCGTCACTATGTGACGGAGAGTGGACAATATCTTAGAGCAGCTAAGCCAGGATGGGGGCGAGCAGAGACCGGGATAAGTCTCCAACTCCATCCTAATATGGAGGAGGACACTCAACTTGCCTTTGAACCTGGAAACTGCTTTTAAAGACGGATGAATATACTGTTCCTCCCGCGCGCAACTTTATATTGAAATCTAACCTGAAAACCGGCCCTTGCCACTTCACTCCATCTGTTTTGGTAAATTCAACCGATTTCATAACCCCTCTCGTAGGATGTTATGAAATCAAAGTCGTCCCTGTACTGATGAGGGTCATAACCCGAAACCATGGTATACTGGTTGTTGACTTTTTCTGTCATAATTTGCCAAACCTGGTGTTGTGGCTCATTGTTTATCATCACTAGTAGAGTGTTTTTACTGGGGTGATGAATGCATATCGTTCTGGTACACAAAGGGAGAGGTACCCCTCTAGGTACATGAATATCTTCCTCCCGCAACTTTATGTTATATACTACAATGTCATCGAAATATTATATACGGAAAACAAAGCGAAACCACTTCATTAATTCTCATTGAATGGATTTGGTACAACGTTTTACCACCACACTATATGGCCATAGCTCGATTGACTTGGCGGAGCCTGATTCAGGAGGTCTAATATGTAGATAGGGGAGACTGATATATCCGTCTGGAATATATTATTTACATATAGGAATCAACGTTTAATTGATGTTGCACATAGAAGTGATACCGTATATATGTAAATAAGGTAGATGGATGGATCGATAGATGGTGCTAACCATCATTACAACAACAACAAAGCCTTTATTTAGGGCTACTCGCCCTATACAGGATTCGCCAGTTCACAAGGGATGGGGAGAACACTGTGAGGCCTTTTTCCGGGATATAGTCTTGTGGAATCCAAATATCGCCATCGCTATATACCTATTCTTTGATATTTGCTAACCATCATTACAATATGTTGTTAAACAATCCCAAGAAAACATCATCTAATTAGAGTAAAGCGAATCTCGAATTTTACATACTGTATACCGGATTTAAGAACAGGTATTTCTTGCTATGTCTTAAATTGAGAATAAAGTATATTGAGCATCCTATATACATACATGAGAGGAATCTACGTATCTACATATCGCTGTAAAGAGGTTGCTGCGGTGATGTAGACGGCCGCGCCTACGACGCCTGTCCCTCCAGCTGCCAGGAAGTCTACCAGCCGGTGTGTGGCTCGGACGGCAGAGTCTACGTGAACGAATGCTTCCTCAGACAGGAGGGCTGTAAGAGGTAGGTTCCCTCATACCTGATGTGTGGCTTATAACTTCTCACTGGTCGCTGTGGGAGGTCGGTGGGCGACTGGTGTAAACCGTTCGTTTTCGAGAGCAACGTCCAGGGATCGAATCGCTCATTGGACATTTTTTAAAATTTAATTATAGTCATCTAAAGAGACAAAGGTCGCCTCTCTCTCCCGTCAAAATAGACGTCAAAACTAGACGCCATCTATTGACCGTCACCGCAAACTAGCGGCCTCGGGTCGGTGACAAAGCCACAACATCAGCTTTGGCAAACTGAGAAGCGTCCACCTAGAGACCATGGTCGGGCGACCGACATTTCGGGCGACCTTTGTCTCTTTAGATCAATATTCTCCCGGTTAATTCTAGTCAATTAAACATTCCAAGTCGAGAGGTAGATACAGTAGTGTTGTAACAGAATATATATTTGCATACTCTGCTTTTCATCATAATCTTAGTTAGAAACCATGATGTTTACTCAACTTCAATTACTGTTTGTATATATTCAATATATAATAACTATGTGAAAAAATAGAGAGTGAAATTGTACTGGGATCAAGTGGATAAATTAAGAAAAAGACTTCTCCTGATTGTGTAACTAAAAGTTACTGATGGCTTACGCCACCTGTCGGAATAAATATTATATAAATGTATATATAAAATATATTTATATAATATTTATTCCGACAGATGGCGTAAGCCATCAGTAACTTTTAGTTGCACGATTAGAGGATGTGCCTTTTACTTAAATAGTACTATGTATTAAAGAGCAACTACTCCTTATTTTTATCCAGTCATAACAAATGGTAACGAGGATAGAATTCGAACCCAAGTAAGCAGAGCTCAATGGCAATTATCAGTAGAGACGTTATGTAGACGATGTGTATACATCTAGGAGGTGTTGTGTTGTTGTAGCAGAGGCGGCCAGCTGAGGGCGGTCGACATGCACAACTGTGCCGAGCCCGCCTCCCCCTGCCCCGAGGTCTGTGTTGCCCTGTACGACCCGGTCTGTGGCTCGGACGGCAAGCTCTACCTCAACCTCTGCAGGATGCTGCAGGAAAACTGCGGGTGAGTCCATCTTCCTTGGGAAACACACAGCTTGTCGATGGAGGAAATCAAGCCGACAATACGACACGAAAGATGTTTTTTTTTTTAGGAAGGATTTCCTTCCTGCAAAATTTCAATCAACATTGTAGAACCTTGTTATAAAATCTTCTTCTTTTATGATGGTACATCCATGTTATAACATGATATTTGTAAGGCTCCAGGTTTTTAATTCCAGTTGTTGTTCACCGTGGTAATATAGCAACCCATCAAAGGGTTTGTTATGATGAGTTTCGAATACAGTTCAGTTAGCTATAGAATTAATATATACAGTTATCAGCGTCATAATCAATTCTTTCTTAATCAATTCTGTCACCGTTTGCTTTTGTGAATGGAATAAATACCCAAATATGGCCATTTCTCATAACCATCGGTGGTTCAGTGGTAGAATGCTCGCCTGCCACGCGGGCGGCCCTTACTGCGGTGAGGACAAGTAGGAGTAGGTAGTAAAAGGACAATAGAAGTTTGTATTGTGTATAGGGGAAACATTCGTGCATCCTTTCATTTTATATATATAGATGCCGCGTTATTGCTTTGTGTTAGAATATATATTTGTCAAAAAAAAAGTCATTTTACCACCGATTCTTCAACCCAATTTGGAAGATTGCCTGTATTCCTTGTTGATAACATGAAATCAGAAGACTATTTGTACTGACGAGGGTCATTAGCCCGAAATCATGATCCCCAGGTGGGCGTTCTGAATTTACTAAAGATAGTGTTAACACGTATGGCGTCTGATTTTGACGTCTATTTTGACGGGAGAGGCGACTCTTATCTCTTTAGTGTTATAACACTGTCTCCAACTCGAGTCTTCTAGATCGCAGGAATGGTCAACAGATGTCATTAAATCCGCGTCTATTTTGACGGGAGAGGTATCTTTAATCGTTGTGTAACATCGATACAATAGAACCTTCCATGAAATATTTGAAGAAAAATATACATTAATCTTCAACATTTTACACTCATGGACAAATCTAAGGAAATGGAAAGGTTGGTGTCGCCAGTCGTCTGTTTTTTTTTAAAGAGACACAAGGCAATTTTGTTCACATTTGGTTATCTTGTGTGTCTTCAATAAAGGTCACTGTAATATATTTCAGAGTTTTTGTCTGAATCCCGATATACATGCTGAAAGGTACAGCTTCCTCAAGTTTTGTCCATGAGTGTATAGTTAAACCTGTCCATAGCGCCCCCTCTAGGGACTCACCAAAATAGGGTGCTATAGATAGGGGGTGCTATAGACAGGTCATTTTTTATGTAAATCGCATCGTACTACGTATTTAAAATCGGGCGCTATAGTGAGGAAGGCGCTATTTAGAGGGGGCGCTATAGAGAGGTTTAACTGTATATTGTTGCATCATTTTACGTTCCAGGAATCAGGATTGCATTAAGATAGTAAGATTTTTAAATAGTTTTGACAAGTCTCTCGCGGCAGAGAAAAACAAAAATAATTTAAAAAAAAAAAGAGAGAGAGAAGATGGAGATATCATCGGTAGAATATCAAGAGAGAGAAATCGAAGAAACCATCAAACATGCTGCAGCAATTTATAGTATTCCCTAAAGATCTTCATAAAAGAGTTGGAAAAAAATTGCTAAAGGCACAAGACAAACTTCTCGATACAATAATAAGAATTCTATTTAACAAAATCAATAAGGAGCCCAGGGCCAAGTTTCTTTTTTAACTTTTTTTTTCTCAAGCTTTCGGGACATATCCTTCAACCGAAGACCTATCACTTCCAGCCAATTATACACACGCCACTACTTCTAAGTCTCCTGTTGAAGGGCATATTGACCCTAAAGCTTGAGAAATGGGCTGCTTATAGATTTTGTAAAGGCAGAGATGAATATGTATTATAAGAATTGTGTTTGTGTGACAATTTGACAATTAAAACATATTTATTGTCATCTCGACAATTTTACAAGCTCAATAAAAGCGGTAGAAACAACAGTTTATAGAAAAGAAATTGAAAAATATATACAAAAGAAAACTAAATGATGGAGGATGAAGGAAGGCATCCCCTGCGCACTAGAGTCCTCGTCCAGGCGATGAGCGGGTCCTCTACTCCACCGAACCCAACCTGGACAAAGTGGCGATGTTTGTGTGGCTTAGAGAATAGAGTCAGTTTGGTGCATGCGGCAGGAATTACATTAAGTAATAACCCGACAATTTGGAGAGAAAGATCAAACTGATGAAATTACAGGAAGGGTTTAACACTGATGAGCCATAATACGTGTATTCCCCAATAGTTTCTCACCCTGAAACACAATAGAAAGTTAGTCATAAAAAAAACGAACACTAAAACGTTTTAATTATCGGAATAAAAACAAACACAACACCAATTACCACATACAAGCTGTTAGCCTCCGCCGGGTGACGCCATTTTTTTCCTTGTTCCTTTTAGAACCAAGGTGAGAGATTTCCCCCTTGTTTTTTAGGGTTAAGGGTAAACGTCTGATTAAAATATGGAGAAGGCTAAAAAAATCATAAATAATTATTGTGTCAGAGTCCTTGGGGCCGTTTTGTCTATTTTTGCCGAGATTTTCTACCTTAACTCGAACGTCTCCTATTGCCAATCACCAAATGGAACTTCTAGATTGTGTTTGTATTATTGGATTCTCACAAAACGTATTTTTCCAAGATAATAATTCCAGAAAAAAAAAACATCTCTTGAGATCGGCAAATTGGAATTTATTAAGAAAGGTTATTTTTGGGGGCAATATTTATATATTTTTTTAACAACAAAAAGACTGCTTTTCACATATGTAGACATGTGATGCACTTACAGTAAAAGCAGTGGCTAACTACCCACCATGATTATCATGGCTTGTACTACGTGTACTAGGGATTAGCAAAAAAAAAAAAACTTTATTAAGAACTTTTAGTCTTATACAGATTCTCCGAGCACAGAAATGTAGGGTACATACAGGAATAACAGTAATAGTACCAGTAATCAGCAATGTTATTATTTTTTAAAAATGGAGCTAATTACATTTAATAGTAATATATGAAATATATATACAGGAGAACATAATTAAGACAATCACAAGCTCATAAATAGATTAGTCTGGGTAAATCCGAGGATTTTTTTATACATGGATGTTATTTAGGGTCAATATTCTGTTATAATATTATTTTTTTAATCAACGATAAGTTGATATTTATTCCGATAGATGACGCAAACCATCAAAAACATGGTCAGGAAGTGTTTTTTTCCTTTCTCTCAATATTTACCACCTTGACACATCCATTTTTACTTTTTTGTTCTATAGTTTCGGGGGGAAATGTAAAAAAAAAAGTTTCAATAATTAATATTTTAATCATGCGATC